>MU224174.1:535036-572011 GCA_018584345.1 Thuja plicata
ACATTCTCTGTGACACATGTATTTATGTCAAAACATATACTCTTTCAAAGGGTATCATAAGCAAGCTAGCATGACTAATGTCAAGGATCTATATTCTAACTATCACATAAGGTAAGCAAAACAAATTAGAGATGGCATTCCAAACTAATTTGAACTTGTTACAAAACATATCTATTAAAGGATTATGTAATATGAGTATATTTTCATATATCCTCTAGAATATTTTATACACAAAAAAAAAAAGAAATTTTAATACACCATATATTAAATATCTTTATATACAAAAATGATACATAAAATTAACATATCTTTTGTGCACAGATAAATTATATTAACTTATATATAGTTGTCTATCGGCGTACCCCTTGCACCTCCTTCTGGTGCAAGTGCTAGTAGTTTATAGGTGACAGTTATTGAGTACTGAATTATTGTTGATTCAGCTCTGAAACTGTAGTGACTTTGGTATTGGATCAATACACAGTGGAAATATTCTATTTACCATTAGATAGAGTAAATTTTCTGCAGACTTATTATCATAAAAGGGGAGTAAATATGTTTGAAATTGAAATGTTTCATGAGGGAGATGTCTGTGGAAAATTTATTCTATTAAAAAAATAGAAAATCATATATAATATGATTATAAACATTTTGAAAGTACACTTGAGAAGGCCTACAATAAGAAGTGGTCAATTGGCATTTATGGCCCCAAAATACATAATCAAACTAACAAAATAAAGAAAAAAAAAGCAATATCAATTGCCCAAAGGGGTATAGGTGGTGAATCATCATTGGGGCCACCCATGTGCATACTCATTAGGTTATTTAGGAGTATCCCAACAATTTTGTTGCTCGTGCAAAGCTTTAGGAACAAGGATACTCTAACATAGTGGTAATCATTATAGCGGGCACAATATTATGTCATAGTCCATAGGCTTGCAACTTGCAGATTTGAACTGACCATATTGCTACACAAGAGGTGGAGAGAAGTGACCATATTTCTATATAGGAGGTGGAGAGAGGGTCACAATGTTGTGCAAGAGGTAAAGAGAAATGACCTTGGTTGCAAGGGTGGGTTGTCTATATAGAACATAAATAGTTTGAATCACACCATGTGGAGGAGCTTAACTAATAGGATAATGAGTGCTCCCCCAAATTAATAAGAAAATCTTTAAGATGTTGAAGTTCTAGGGTGACCATGATCAACTTGGGCCTATGATTGAAATAACACAAAGGAAAATATATTCACTTTCTCAACCCGTGAGGACTTACAATCAATCTTACGAAGAAATTGCAAGGTCTAGCAATATAAGTAAGCTATGAGGTTATATTTCCCAAAAAAGTAATTCTCCAAGAAAATAAATGAAGATGAAACAAAGAAAAAAGGATATGAATACATTTTGTGCTTGTTGATCATGAGGACAAGTTTGAAATTCTCAAAATGTAGACATTTGGGATAAGTCATTCCTAGGGGAGTGAACTTTTTATTCATAACCAATTTTTAATAATAAATACACATTGAAATATAATGGGCAAGCTTGGGATATTGTCTTGCTTGCCAAATTCTTTTAAGTTTGAATAGTTGGGTGTAGGGAGAAGAATGAAGTCTATAATGTTACTATAGTGTTTGGGAGACACGACTAAGAACTCTATACGATCTTGGAGGTTGAAGTCCCAACTTGCGATGGATAATATTAAAGATGAGCTCGTATGTGTGAAGAATGGATGAAAAATTATATGTAACAAGAAGAAACTTCTATTACAATGTAGGCCATGAGTTCCAATGTCTAGAAAAAGATGAAATCCCTGATGGTGTGGATGTATTTTTGATACAATCTAAGAGCTTTAATCATAAGGGGGTTTGCCAAAGACATATTGGAGTTGATGAGCGGCACCATTGTAAGGTATGATCACTAAATGAGGGCTCATTTTTAAAAACATTGCTAGCCCATTTGACGAAGGTTTTCACAGACTGAACCATTTTCTAGATATTTTGAGCAACAAGGGAACTGCAAATCTTCACTATAGTACTGGTGATTAGAAGAGAATGAAACCTAGTTCCATTCCAATGTTGCTTGTCATAAGGCTCTTAAAATTCAATTTAATGTTTGAGAAGTATTTGTTGCGTCTCTAAGCCTTAATGACACAAATATTCCACTTAGTACATAATGTAATACTCTACTTGTGAGCATCAATAATTCATATATCATCTTTGTACTAGGGAAGACAACAAATTCCCCAAGTTACTTTGTGAATGCCATGGGATTGCCTACTATTGACCTAAAGGAAACCTCTCAAGGGTTTCATTGACCCATCAAATCATTTTTTCCAACCATTGAAGAACATCTTGCAGAGAATGACATATATACTCTTAAATGTAAAGGGAAATCCCAAAATGTAAACATCTCACCTTTATCTTTCCATTTCCATTGCATGTTCTCTAGGCAATTCGACAATGGGAACAAACTTTGCTTTCAACACTAGGTTTTGTTCCATTATAAATTGAAACTCAATGCTAGACATAGTTTGCATATAAACATAAAGAAATGACCAAACCTAGGCTCTTTGACCATACCTAAAATAAAAGACCACTTATTACTTCTCAAAGTCCATCTTGAGAAAAAATTACATTTTCTAAATGCTTAGGTCCATTCTATCTGTTCTCACACAACAATGATATAATTGGGGATATAATAACTTTTGATCAAAGTTGTTTACTTAGGACATGCAATTGAAGGCAATAGGTTGTTGATGTCTTGAGTAAGGTCTCTAATGAAATTATTATAGGAAACATTTAACAAGGTGGTGGGAAATCAATTAGTAATGAACCATAAATCCCTTACTTTGGTAATAAACTTGATGTTTATGTGATTGATCATAAAGCCCAAGGGGAACTATTGTGAAGATATACCTTGTAAACCTAGAGACGTTAGGACTCGTGAAATGCCAAACAACTTTATAAAATTCACTTGGGATTTCATCTAGTTTTGGAGCCTTGTCATCAACCATGTGAAAAAGGCATCACGGAGCTCATCTAGGTTGAGCTATGAATCACATGCAATTTGAGTTGCATGACTAGGCTTGGGAGGAACAATATTCAAGTATGGATGATGATCCAAATCCCAAGAGGATTAGAGGATAAACATGTAAATTAAGTAATAATCTATAGAACTTGTGGAATATGTATAAGAGACACTAGATTAGCATGCATATGCACATCCAATTTAAAGTAGAAGACTTTGCAATGCAATTGGATCACATGAAGGAAGACCTTTATAGTATGATATATGCAACTATTGATATGAACTTTCATATTTATACCTTGCAAAAGGCAATTAAATATAGAAAAGGATCCATTATCTAGGCCTATAACAATATGGCAACATATATTAGAAACATACATTATGACCCTCATGCAAACAAATGTACCAATTCTTAAATATGTATGGCTGTGAAAAATGTGGAGAAGGTATGCTTATGTTTTGGACACATTTCATGTTGAACTAGATGGCTAAGAGTGAAGATAGATGCATCCATATGTTGAAAATGTGTCATGTTGAAGTAGATCCATTAGAGTGAAGCTATGCGGTGTACACACATCATGTTGAACTAGATGCATTAGAGAAAAGGTATCTAGGCATCTATACGTAAGACCAAAATATGCATACAAATAGCTTTGGAAAGATCTGAAGGGGAGCATACACTGAGTGGTGCACAAAACAACAACCATTCACTTGCCAGATAGTGTGATATTGGAAGGGGTAGATCATTTTGTCTAGTGACTCCAAGGATAAGGATCAATCGATGTATATTCACGAGTTGGTTGATGCATCAAGGTGTTGGGTTGATGCAATGACAAGGGTTAGAGGTGGGAGGAGAAAGATAGGATAAACATGATCTCAAAAAGCTATATTGGCTAGCCCTGACCCCTACCCATAGATGTTGTACCCCCATTATAATAATCTTGAATGCCTTTGTCCTCTAAGATAGAAAGTATCCAAATCCTACAATCTACATAAACGCCTAAGCCTATGGTGCACAATGTATATCATGACATCTTTATATTTGTATACTTGACACTGAATAATTTATTTACTATGTTGATGAAGGTCATATAGAATCAATGTGCTACTACTTTGCCTACTTCCCATTCATACCTATGCATTTTATAAGTTATTGATGCATGAGAGGATATGTTAATGTGCCCTTGGTTGAAATCCAAGACATTCCTAGAAAGGACTCTTCCCTGTTGAGTTATATATTTATTTGTTGTAAGCATATATTATGAAAGGTAAATTATTATTCCATGTACATGTATGTGCACTAATACGAATTTAAAGAAGATGGACCTGATAGTTCTTAGAAACACGCCTTTATCAAATTGCATAAAAACTTGACATTCTGGAATAACATGGGATCATTTCAAAATATGTGGGCTATACTGAAATGAACCTATGGAGAAGGCTGACTTCTTCTTTGATACTTCACCTAAAAGACTTAATGGAAAACTAAAGCTGGTTGGAAAAGGGATAGAAGACGTGCATAACTCAAAATTAACTTAAAACTTTGTATAAACGTAAGGTGATGCACCAAAAACTTATATGAATGCATTGTTGTTATAGACACAATAAAGCCTTTGAAATAGTTCAATACTTGACACAATATTATTGTCAAAATACTTAGCATATAAGTAATTCATAAGAAGGATTGATTTCAGTCACAGGTTAATAGGAAAGGATACTTACACAATTAACAATTGAACTAAAATGTAAATCATAAATCATAACCTATTCTTTAGCATGAACTATTTATTCACAAATGCTGGGACTGAGACATACACTTAAGGATTCCAATAATGAATCACAAAAATAACATCAAATCAGTAATCTGCATACAATAAAATGAACTCAACAATAAGCCTCCAAGTTGTTCTTTATTCAAGCTTCAATAGTGAAACAACAATGTACTCATGAATGTGTTATAGACTATGAGGACTCCAAAAAAATCACTCCAAAAATAGTGATCTGCCTATATGGGAACTCTTCCTTCAACAAATTGAAGTTTACAATACTTATCCATTTCCAAGAAGCAGTTGCATAAGAATAGGGATAAACCTCTTGGTCGGATTCAACAACAAGGGCTATTTTTCAGGCCCTTAAAGGACTCTAAAATTACTCCAAAATGAAGAAAAAGTCAATCTATGACCCTTTTCTCCATTAAGGCTCCAAAAAGCGCTCCAACTACCCCTAAAAGGACTAAAAAATCCCCTAGATGCTCTCCAAATGTTGTGCAACTTCCCCTAAATACTTGGTCAATCCATGAATGCCATCTCTATCTCCCTTTTTGACTTGGCAAAAATACATGTATATCTAAAATTTATATTTATAAATTTAATATTCATTAAGTGGTTCATAATTATTACCAACTCGATGAATATTAATTATATTTTGTTATTAATGCAAAATAGGAGAACTATATCTAATAATATTTATTAAGTAAACAAAAATATACTGAATAAATATTAAAAAGATTTCTCCTAAAAACACGAGGCAAGAAAATCTTAACAGAAAGAAAACATTTAGGGTTTGATCGCTAAATTCATCTTTCATTTATTTTTGGCATTTTTTATTTTGCTTTCTCTGTGCCTGTGACTGCTGATAAGGGTTTTGAGAAGTTTGATGCTAGAGGATTTTCTGAAGTTTGTGGAGAAATTTTCAACCTCTGTTAGAGATTCTCATCATTTTCTACAGGTACTTTTGAAAAACCCTCTCATTCTATTACACGTCTTGGGCCTTCTTGGTAAGTTGTGTTATCTCTATGATTTTTCCTTATTCTTCTTATTGGCCGCAAGCATGAATTTTGTGTTTTCTCTCTACTATACTCAATGCTACATGCAAGTTGTGACTTTGTTTCTTCAAAAGGGTTTCACTTGATGTATCTTCTGCAATCTCTATGAGCCATGAGCTCTATCCGCAAATCTAGGGTTTTTTTCTCCATTAAAATGTGGGTTCTCAGCAACTTTCTCTCATATTTGAAGGCCACAACTTTCTATTCGGAGCTCTCTGTCTGTAAGGATTTCTTATAGTTGCTCTTTACTTTGACAACAACATGTATCTATGGTAGCATCATTACTGCAGCTGCATATTCACTTGCTCTGTGGCTCCCTACATTAAACCCTTTAACCATACTTGTGATTATCTTGAGGGTTTATTTTACTCTCATACTGTCACAAACAACTATGAGGGTTTTCTAAAAATAATGGGAGATTTTTGTTGTGCATGAATTTTCTGTAGTAAATAGATAATGATTTCTCCCAAAATTCAAACTGGGCTTTTTCAAAATCTATTGGGTTTTTCCATTTTGATGTTTTTAATTCCACTCCAAATTTCTCAAACACCCAGTTTGTTATTTTCAAAATACGGGAAAACACGACCATATTGTCTTGCGGGTTTAAAAAAACTTATTTTCTCGTCTAAATTGTAGATGCTTTTGTTGTATTTGCTCATTTTGACAACATTCTACTGTAACTGTAGCTTTCATTTTGCACTTCTTGTTCTATCATATTTCCTATAGCAACATGTATTTTGCTCTTTTTATCATATCAACATGTTGTTGATCACATACATAGGATCGTTGTCTTAATTATTACTATGGCTGATAAAAATGAAACGAAAAGTTTCATGCTTATCAAATGCAATTCCCTTTAATGTTTCGTATATCTTATGTAAATCAATATCCTACAACATGTATTTCTGATTCCTGCAACAACATTACATAAGTTCCTGCAGCATGCATTTTTTATTCCTGCGGTGACATTACATAAGTTCCTGCAACATGCATTTTTTTAATTCCTGCAACATGTATTTCTAATTCCTGCAGCATGTATTTCACAAGTTCCTACATCATAACAATTATCTAAGTTCTTGCAACAACAATAATCAATTCCTGCAACAACAATAATTGTAAGCAACATTATTATCTTTGGAATTGCTCTTGTAGCATGTTTTCTTTTGTTGATGCTATCATCACATGTCATCTTGTAGCACGCAATGCTCAATCCTTGTGGGAGCCACATTTTACCCCACATGCTATAGGATAGACACCTATAGCCGCACATGAAGCAAACAAGTTAGAAAACAAATCCATGTTCTGGATGTGTATGATGGCATGGTTGTTGTATGCATTTCTTGTTTGATGCACATATGAATCAGGATGAATGTAGATAGGATATGATACTAGTCATTGCTTAGATCTTTAAGATCTAACATCATTCATATTATTCTACTGCAGGGACTAAAAGATATCTGGAGCTGCGGGACAATGGGATATTGAGAGACACAAGGGCTCAAGTAGAGCAACTTCAAAGAACAAGTCATTCAGGCAATGACTGGTCTTACCTCCTATTTGCATTCTTTTTCTTTGTTCACATACATGCTCATTTGTATTTGTCTTGAAAAAACTGGTTAGTCTCACGACTTCTATGAGACAAGTGTACTTTTCTTTTATGATGAATAAGAATTATCTAAATCATTTAGCCACTTGCAATTACTTTTACATTATGAAACATACTTGAGCAATTGCATGAAACTATAAGATAAAACTCTATAGTTTTTGTTTAAGTACTTGAATGCAAATTGAAAGATTGTAAAAATGTACCTTCTTTTCTTTAGTTTTAAATCAATAAGCTTTTGAGATGCAACGAAATTTGGGTAACAGGACCGTTGTGTGATTCAATACCATAATTTTCTCATGATTTTGTAGATGAAAAAGTTTATATTAGTTAAATTTTGCAACTAAATGGTCTATAGAGTTTTCCCAAAAGTATTGCAAATCTTGGGTTGTGTTAAGAAATAATGGAGGTTTGAAGCCTAAAATGAGGCTACACATGGTTAAATAAAATGTGTGTTATTAAATCTTGTGCAATCTTCTTGTAAGCGACCATGATGGTCATTTTAGAGAATCTATCGACTACCACAAATATAGAGTTGTTTTGACTTTTCGTGGTTGGTATGTTGCTCAAAAAATCCATGTTGATTGATTCCCTATAGTTTTGTGGTATTGGAAATGGAGTATAAAGTTCTAGAATCTTGTTTAAAGGCTTTGCAATACAACATAGTATGCAAGATTTGATGTGTATTTCAATATCCATGTGCATGCAAGGCTAATAAAATTATATTGAAGTAGATCAGGAATCATGGCAGTGCCAAAATGGCATTTTGCTTTGGGATAATGCGCCTCCCAAATTATGCATCATCAAGGTGTGAGAGTCGATATGTGAGAAATGAGATCCCATCCTAGGAATGCAAACTAAGATCTCAAATCTCCATGGCATATTATTGGAATCACAAATAGGTTCAGCTACAGAGTTGAACACTAGTGTTTTACAATTACTTTGTTGTGATGGATTTGAAATTATAAAGTGTGTATGAGTGAACTAAATACTAATAAATTGACAACTTCCAACAGTAAGAGTAAAAAATAGAATAAAAAACCAACATAGCAACTTAGTTTTGGAAACAGAAGACAAAGAGGAACATGTAGCTAGAACTTGGACCTAATAATGCCAGACATGATTGGAGGACACCCTAGTCTAAGGGTGTTTGAATTAACTCTTGTATAGTCGAAAAATGGAAGCACTTCCATTATGGACTGGTTTATCCTTTCGAGTAAGTGGTTTTGGGGTCATGTCAAGCACCTTGAATGGGTTCCTAATTTAGACCTGGCTTTCCCCCTGTTCTGTCCCAATTCTCCACCTTTCTCCAATTAGTTTCTGGCATTTTGGATTTCAAATCTGAGATCTTTGACCTCAGGGTCATAGTCAAAATTTTGGGTCTATGTCGACCTTGACCTTGACCTAGGTCAAGGTTGACCTCACCCCTGAACTAGGTCAAGGTCGACCTTGACCTTGATCCAGGGTCTAGATTTCAGGGTCCCACAATTTCTGGATGTCAGTCTTTGAAAAAGTAAAATCCCACTTCCGGGTCGGCTGTTTCAAGTTTCGAAGCGATGATTCCTAAATTATATTTAACATAGGTCCTCTCCTAGGGATAAAGGCTTTAATGGGAATTTAATTCTCCTATGTCGGCCTCCTTAGAAGATTGTGCACTAATTTTATATAAAAGGAAGCTTTCTCCTCTCATTTTCTCTAAGCATGACTAACCATCAACTAGGTGATACTAGACATCCTTGAGCAATTGAGAAGCATTATCAAGTAAAGATTCAAGCAAGAAATCAAGAAAGATTTGAATCAAGGATTCATCCATCATCAAGCATTCATCAAAGAGATCCATGGGAGGCCATTGAAGGATTCAAGCTACATAGGTGCTCTTTTGGTGATCTCTCCATCAATCTTCTTCCAAGCCTCTTCATAATCAAGAATCCATTCAAGATTTGGTGTTGGAGACCTACAAGAAATTGATTGAAGACATCTTACATTCCAAATTCTAGATCCATTGGTGCATACATACTTGTGGATTCAAGGATTCAAATCCTCCACAAGGAATTGTACAAGCAAGGTGAATTTATGCATTTACTTTGTTTACTTCTGCAATTTCAATTATATATATTTGAGGTTAATTCCAAAACCGGGGTTTGACCAAGGCAAACCCCTCCTCCCCCAACAAACAAATCTCTTTTTATTGTAGGTACAGGTTCAGGATTGAAGATTTGAGCTTAGATTTGGATACCCTTTTCAGTGAACTATCGGGATCCGCGAACAGATTTTTTGTCGAACCTGTGCAGGTCAGGGTCAAGATTATTGGGTCAGCGATGAGATTATTGGGTCAAGGTCGACATTTTTTATAAGACGGTGTTGGATTGGAAAAATATTTTTGGGTTTTGTTTGTCTCTGCGTTTCCTTTTTGGATCATACTTCAATTTTTCTAGAAATAGAGTACAGACCCAGAAAACATCATTATTTGATATGCCCTATCTTAAGGTTAGTACTTCCTCTCATCCTTTTCAATTACTGTTATATATCATATTTACTTAATATTAAAACAAAATTTAAGATCTTCTTCCTTTCTCTCATTTCCAAATGATTGATTCACTTGTGCATTGATCCTTCTTTTGGGTTAATCAACTTGGATCTTTCATTTGTGCATTTGGGGATAAAAGAGGAACATCTTATCTTCCTTCCCCCTACATGCTTAATCACATTCCAATACACATTCAAAACAAAACAAAATTAAATGTAAAGGTTAAGGAAATACACCCCTAATCAATTCAACAATCAATCATAATAAAAAAATTTCCCCCTTTACATTTTGGTGAACCCACGATAGACAACTCTTTCTTTTTGGTGTTAGATTTACATGTTTATGCGAGATCTTGCATGTTCTTTCAATTACATTTAAAATTAATAAATCAAAATCTTGTGTTAGTTCATTTGCATTGCATTGGTTTATGAGCTTTACCACTTTTATTCCTACATATAGTATACCGTTAGAAGAAGCCGTAGACTTATGGGTTCCTTTGATCCCAAGTCTTCCTCTCCTTTCCTTAGGATCCCGGATGATAACTTGATAACTCATGATTCCAATCCTTCTATGGAGCATAACTCTTCTCACTCATCTCATGATGAAGAAGATGCCTTAAGAGTTCCTCCTAAAAAAGTGCAAAAAATCTCAACTAAACTTGATAAAATGGGAAATTGGCTTATCCAAGAAAACCATAATCAAGATTCTATTCAAGCTATAAAGGCTATTAAGAAATTCCTCCATGATAATGATCAAGGTGTTAATTTCTTGTGTGGTCTTACTCATCTTGTGCATTCAAATGTTAAACCTTTAGCTCAAGAGGCTCAAGAGTTAGGATATACACCTCCTATAACTAGTGAGGGACCTTCTTCTATTCCTTTACCTAGCATTCCTACTTACACTCATTTGATGACTATATCTATCTCAATGGCATCTATTCCTGTGAGTGCTCCACTAGTATCTCTACCTACCTCACAACCTTCATATCATAGTGTGTCTTTTACTTATTCTAATCCCCTTCCAACTGTGGTTCCTAATGTTCCACCAGTTGTGTCTTCTATTCCTGCTGCTTCCTAAACTTTTCCTAATGTTCCTAATATTTCTATGCCACTTGTTTCCTCTAATGATTCCACGATCATTAGTTTGGCTCAAACTATGTCATCTTTACAACAACAAATTGCATCCTTAACCCAATCTAAGTTTAGCATTCCTACATGTGATATGGATAGTCCTTTATCCTTAGACATCATTTGTGCTATTGTCCCTCAACAAGCCGATATGCCTCATCTTGAGAATTACAATGGTAAAGGCGATCCTATCACTCAAGTTAAAACATTTCAAATCCTTTGTAGTGATTATGCTCATGACTATAGGATTTTAGCTAAATTGTTTGCTAGAACTTTTCGTGATAAGGCTTTGCAATGGTATTGTTCTTTACCTCCTTATTCAATTGATTCTTTTCCTAAACTTGCTAATACCTTTATCCAACAATTTCAAAATAACATTGGTCCACAAGTTTCCTTAACTGATTTAATGCATTGTAAACAAAACATTAAGGAAAAATTGACTGATTTCATCAGTAGATTTAAGCATTTGTATGCTCAGATTTCTTATCTTGTTCCTGATATTGATATTCAACACATGTTTATTTCAAATTTATAAAAGGATATTAGAGATAAGATTCTGCTTACTGAATTTACCTCTTTTCAACAACTTTGTGCAGCACTTCACCATTATCAGCTACAAGTGAGTCAATTTGAGAGAAACACTCCAATGGATCCTATTCTCGTTGATAAGAGTGACAATGCTCCTAATCCTAATAAGTTTTAGAAACCTAACAACTATGTCAAGATTAATAAAGAGACAAATTCGGTTGCTAATCAAGTTGTTGTTACATCCAATAATGCCACTTCTGCATCCACTGCTTTCCGTATCAATCGTACATTTACTCTTCTCTCTGAAACTTTACATTCTATAATGAGTAGGTTGTTAAGTGCTAATATGATTACCTTGCCTCCTATTTGACCTCTTCTCCCTACCACAATAGCATCAAAGTCCTTTGATTCTAAAGCTTTTTGTCAATACCATCGCCAGAATGGCCATGATACTGAAAAATGTTATTCTCTAAAGCATAAAATTCAAGATTTAATTGATTCTAAAGCTTTGTCTGTTGATAATTTTGATGGTAGTGGAAATAAATCTATTTCTCCTCCTAATCAAAACCTTCAAATCTATACGAATCCTTTACCTGCACATGATACTAATACCATAGCTCAACCATCTTTTATGGATATTGTTTATGATTCAAAGATGGATGATCTCAATCACATTGTTAATCATGTGGAGTGTGTTGTTTCATCTCAACCTACTGTTCATGATCCTTCACCTCCACTTAAACTTCCAATTCCACCTAAACCTCTAAAACAAACTAAGGATAAGCGACCTAGGGAACTTTTAATCACCTTTGATGATTTTGAAATGATTAAGGCTCCCGATGGTCCCCTTTACATCTATGCTAGGATTGCTAAGATGCCTACTCGTGGTTGTCTTGTTGATCCCACATCTTTAGTAAATGTCATTATTGAGGAAAATCTTTTTTATGAAAAGCTTACAACGTGATTGCTATGATCCATCTGGTGCATGGATCCAAACTTGTAATGGTTTTCTTTATCCCGCACTTGGTTCTATCAACTTACCTGTTGAACTGTGTGGTAAGGTTGTAGATACTACTTTCATTGTTACTCCTACCTCTGATCAATTTCAAATCAAATTTGGTTTACCGTGGATAACTGCTATGCATGCTATCTCTTCTCCTATTCATAAATGTCTTAAGTTCATTCATAATGAAGAATTCAAAATGATTAATCATAGTTTGTATAAACCTTATAGGCCTAGAGATTTTGCCACTCTTGATTTATTATGGCCTTCATTACCTAATTCATGTCCTCCTCGCCCTGATCATCTTTTTCGCTAATATAAAGCTTACAAACATCACAAAATTGTTGAGTTAAGCATGCCTTAGATAGATCTTAACCATGGTATTTTGCCTACTCATTCCATACCTCCTTTAGCCATTACTTATAAATCTAATAATCAAACTTCTACTATTTCATTACAACCCATTGAAAATCCTCCTATAGAACCTGTGAAGGAATCAATGGTCATTCCTCCTAGTTCTCAACTTGTGTTAAGAAAAGAAAAACAAAACAAATCTGCTAATGAACGTCGTAAGAAGCGTAGAGCTAATGCTAGGGCCCGTGCTTCTCTTCTTCGAAACTCTTTACCTTCTTTTGACTAGCCTATGCCTGATGTGTCGAAAGAAGTCAATATCTATAATGATGCTAAGATGAATGATTGTGATGATCCTATTTTCATCGTAGATCCAATTTCAATTAATCTTGATGAGGAGGATACTTTAGATGATCCTACTTATCTTAGTGATGAATATGAGACCACTAACCTCGACATTGACTTACCTCATATGCTTTCAAATCAATTGACAATTACACCTAGTATCGAGCAACGCAATTCTCAAGAGGATCCATGTTTGGAACTGACTATCATTCCTACTGTATTGGATATAGTCCCTCTTGCGAGTTTCCCACCTTCCCTAACTAATATAAACCAAGATAGGGAGAGTAGGCGATGCACCTGATTGGCCTATCCTTCATGGTAGCCTTTTTTGTGTTTGCATGTTGTATTGTGCTTCTCCCTTAATGTGTTTGCTAAATGTTTGTTAGATTATTTATATGATCCTTGTTACTTTGTTGGTGCAAGGTGATAAAAGACTCAAACCTATTGTACAATTCCTCTATATGTATCTTTTTTCTTCTATATGTTGTTTTTATGTTATGTTGTACTTGTGCTATTGTTCGTAAATTTTTTCCTTGTATAATCTACTTGGATCTGCGACATGGTAGCACTGATTCTTTTTGGTCTCCAGGTTGTGGTCTGAAAAGATTCTTCTTCGTAACTCTTAAGTTTTATTTCCTCCATTATGATTGTAGTTCTACTTTCTTTGGGGAATGATGTCACTTCATTTACAATAATATCATATTTATATGTACATATTATCTTATGATCATACTGACCCCACAGTAGGTAGATCCCTTCTGTGTTCTTATGTATGTTTATGTTTTATTTCCCTTGATTTGTCTTCATTTGGGGGCATCTCGTAGTGGAAACGTAATCCGTAGAGTTGTTTATGTTTCCATTAAAGCCATTGCTCCTGTTAAAGTGTTAGCAATGACTTTAACTTGGGGGCATACGCTCTACTCACTTTTTGCACACACACACACACACACGTTCAAAATATTTTCAAGCACTTAAAAAAAAATTCCCTTTATGGATTAAAAACTAATCCTTAAAGCATGGACATTACATTTTACTTTTTAGGATCTCTTGATCCCTCCAGTTTAAATTTACACGGATCTCTTGATCCCTCTAGTTTTCAATGTTTTGATCCGTTAAGGTTGGAAGGTGTCCTTAAGAACAGATCTCCCTAATGGGTTGACTAGTGAGTAGCCACATTCACTAGGCGGTTCAACTCCATCTTTCCAGTTACGTTGTTTACTTGTGTGGTTCACAGTGGGACATAAGTTCTCATTGGGAAAGATAATCACACCCTCTCTCTCTCCTTAACTAGTGATGTTTCTCTTATCACGATCTTAGGGTTGATAAAGACTTAAGCCCCTTGGGGGCTTGAGGATTTCTTTGTTCCTTTTTGATTCCAATAAGATTGTATGTTCTTTATGATCTCCTTTACCAAGAGTTTGTGTTGAGTCCATACTCTTGCTAAAGTGGGGGCTAAATGTATAGTCGGAAAATGGAAGCACTTCCATTATGGAATGGTTTAGCCTTCTGAGTAAGTGGTTTTGGAATCATGTCAAGCACCTTGAATGGGTTCCTGATTTAGTCCTGGCTTTCCCCCTGTTTTGCCCCAATTCTCCACATTTCTCCAATCAGTTTTTGGCATTCTGGACTGCAAATCTGAGATCTTTGACCTCAGGGTCAGAGTCAAAATTTTGGGTTTATGTCAACCTTGACCCTGTCCTAGGTCAAGGTCAACCTCACCCCTAACCTAGGTCAAGGTCGAACTCGACCTTGTCCCAGGGTCTAAATTTCAGGGTCCCACATTTTTCGGATGTCGGTCTTTGAAAAAGTAAAATCTCACTTCCGGGTCTGCTGTTTCAGGTTCTGAAGCGATGATTCCTAAATTATATTTAACATAGTTCCTCTCCTAGGGGTAAATTCTTTAATGGGAATTTAATTCTCCTATGTCGGCCTCCTTAGAAGATTGTGCCCTAATTTCATATAAAAGGAAGCTTTCTCCTCTCATTTTCTCTAAGCATGACTAACCATCAACTAGGTGATACTAGACATCCTTGAGCGATTGAGAAGCATCATCAAGTAAAGATTCAAGAAAGAAATCAAGCAAGATTTGAAGCAAGGATTCATCCATCATCAAGCATTCATCAAAGAGATCCATGGGAGGCCATTGAAGGATTCAAGCTACATAGGTGCTCTTTTGGTGATCTCTCCATCCATCTTCTTCCAAGCCTCTTCATAATCAAGAACCCATTCAAGATTTGGTGTTGGAGACCTACAAGAAATTGATTGAGGACATCCTACATTCCAAATTCTAGATCCATTGGTGCATACATACTTGTGGATTCAAGGATTTGAATCCTCCACAAGGATTTTTACAAGCAAGGTGATTTTATGCATTTACTTTGTTTACTTCTGCAATTTCAATTATATATATTTGAGGTTAATTCCAAAATTGGGGTTTGACCAAGGCAAACCCCTCCCCACTAATAAACAAATCTCTTTTTATTGCAGGTACAAGTTCACGATTGAAGATTTGAGCTCATATTTGGATACCCTTTTCAGCGAACTATCGGGATCTGCGAATAGATTTTTTGTCGGACCTGTGCAGGTCAGGGTCAAGATTATTGGGTCAGCGATGATTTTATTGGGTCAAGGTCGATATTTTTCATAAGACAATGTTGGATCAGAAAAATATTTCTGGGTTTTGTTCGTCTCTGCATTTCCTTTCCAAATCATACTTTGGTTTTTCTAGAAATAGAGTACAGACCCTAGAAAACAACATTCTTTGATCTGCCCTATCTTTGAAAGCCAGGTCTAAATCAGGAACCCATTCAAGGTGCTTGAAATGGAGCCAAAACCACTTACTCAGAAGGCTAAACCATTCCATAATGGAAGTGCTTCCATTTTCCGACTATACATTTAGCCCCCACTTTAGCAAGAGTATGGACTCAACACAAACTCTTGGTAAAGGAGATCATAAAGAACATACAACTTCCTCTCATCCTTTTCAATTACTATTATATATCATATTTACTTAACAATAAAATATAATTTAAGATCTTCTTCCTTTCTCTCATTTCCAAATGATTGATTCACTTGTGCATTGATCCTTCTTTTGGGTTAATCAACTTGCATCTTTCATTTGTGCATTTGGGGATAAAAAGGAACATCTTATCTTCCTTCCCCCTACATGCTTAATCACATTTCAATACACATTCAAAACAAAACAAAATTAAATGTAAAGGTTAAGGAAATACACCCCTAATCAATTCAACAATCAATCATAATAAGAAAATTTCCCCCTTTACAACTGTAAATTCTAGAAGTGCCTTAGTCTAGGTGTTTCTATTGGTCCAAAATTTGAGATCATTTATAGATGTCTTCTCTGCATGCCTATAATACTCTCTATTGTTTGGTTAGAACCTATTCACAACAAAAAATGACCAAAATATTATGTTGTATAGGGGTTTGGTTAATTCAAACTTTGTGTTGGTATTCCCAGGTCCACTACAATAATATTTGATGAAAAAGAGAGCTTGTCATTAGAAAGGATTGGTGGAAGGAACCTCCATTTTTGATGTGTTGGTGTGTTTTAGGGTTGATTTAGGTGTTGTTGTGTGGATTGTAATACAATCCAATAGGTTAGATACAATGTTGTTCAACTTCATGTTTGTAAGAGCCAATAGTGCTCATTAGGTGATTTAGGGTCATTTTGGCCTAAAATAGGGAAAAGTTGCTATGTTGATGTAATGAGGGTTTAATGTGTGTTTTAGGACCCTAAGTATCCTAACTAGGGTCAAGGAAGTCAGACTCATCCATCAAGTTGACAAAAAGAGTCAACTAGCTCAAAATGTAAAAATTTTCTAGCAATCTTGAAAAGTTGCTCGAGCAAATTTTGCAAGAAATTAGAAAAATGAAGTTAGAGCTATTGTAACTACCCATGCTCGGTATATGAGCATGGATTCGATGATTTGGATAGGCTAATGAAATTTTGGATTGAAAGACTTAATTAGTGAACTCCTGTACGGATGGTTTTGATTCTATTCTTGTGAAACACAGAGCTTTCTGCATTTTGTATGGTCATGTATAGATTGGCAAAGGAGATCGGACCCCATGGGGGTGTAGAGTTTCAAAATAGATTTCATTTCCATGTCTTAGTTTTCTTTGAAGTTATTGTAGTGTAGAGTTGTGTAATAATTAAGGCCATTGGTCTGCAAGTGACATTCCCAGTGTTGCATAGTTAGAAATGGCTCTAACCTAAGAACCCACCGGTGGAATTGACTGAAACCATGGGGGAAGTAGGGTTAGAGTCTGTAGATAGGATTTTTTTTTTTCATTTTTTTTGTTGCAATGGATTTCCTAGACCAAGTTTGAAGCCCTATGGCTGACTGTTAGGAACAGGTGAGCCAGGACAGGGATAAGATGGATTTGGCACGACCACCCATGATCTTGGGGAAAAGACTTAGTGGCATTTGCAGATGCCCTAACTAGTATTCTTGAAGGATCAAAAGGTGTTGGATGGTGAAATGAAGGTTGAAGGTCAATTTGACAATTGTTTGTGCTAATTGGTCCAAAGGCCTAAATAATAGGCTAAAAACTAGGGCCTGATGAATACTTGGGTTGTGGGTGCATCCAAAAGCCAAGGTTTTGGATTCTGATTGGGATGATAGACACCTTGAATATTTTCAAGGTCTTCTATGGAGTTTTTTGGGATTTTTGGGAGCATTAGTCCAAAAATAGTGAATTTTGACCTACTAGGAAATAGGGCAATTAGGCCTCCTAGTGAATTTGATACCAATTGGATTGGTAAAGTATCTTGAAGTGTGGGTAATGGTTCAAAATGAATTTTAATGGACCAAGAACATGGAAAAGATTCTATGGGATGTATGGGAAGATCCTAAGCTAGGAGTTTGGGATTCTAAGAGGGAATCTAGTGAAGGAGTCTAGGTAAAAGAAGAGCTAGTTGGACTAGTTGTGCCTAGAAGTGTTAGAAGCTTCAACCAATCAACTATACCTTGGAGGAGAAGTTGATAGTGAGGATCTTGGAGGTCCATAGTGAAGAAGAACACAAGAAGAGCTAGCCATTGGATTTTTAGGAGATATTCAGAGTAATTTGGGGAAGAGAAATCACTAGAGTACCAAACCCTCTGCATCAGAGTGGTATCAGTGCCAAAATTTATTGAAGTTTGTGTATGTCTAAAGGGGAGGAGAGTCAAGAGGTTGAAAACATGCCTCCTAAGGAAATGTGTAGGGATTCTATTGTGCAATGGTTCAGGGCCTCTTGGAGAAGGTTAGTGTGTCTGAGACAAAGAGTAAAAAGAAGATCATTGAATGGGGAGATGAGAGTGATGAGGATATTTAAAGTTAGACAGAAGAGTCATCTAACAAAGGTAAAGAACCTGAGATGGATATAGAACAAAAGGTATTCTTGGATGCCTTTAAGTCCCTTAACAAGGATAGTATGGAACACATACCATATTACTGTGGCAGCCTGAATGGAGAAGAGTTGTTGGATTGGATAGAGGTCATTGACAACCAGTTTGATTACAAGGAAGTATCAGAGGAAAAGAGGGTCAGCTATGCCAAAGATAGACTCAAAGGATCTGCATTGGTGTGGTGGAACATGATGCAGGATGATAGGGTAAAAAATGGAAAGAAGAAGATAGTTTCTTGGGAGAGGATGAAGATCAGATTGAGGGCACAATTCTTTCCTACTGACTATGAGATACAGATGTACCAAAATTTGCAGAACTTGAGACAAAAGTAGATGATAGTAAGTGCCTATACTGAGGAGTTTCAAAAACTAAGCCTAAGGGATAGAAGACAAGAAGAAGAAATGGAGAAGGTGGCAAGGTATCTCAATGGGTTGAGACAAGGGATACAAGATGAAATTAGCATGATGACTCCTGACAATATGCACAAGTGTTTTCAGTTAGCCTTGAGGGCAGAGGATAAGGCTAGAAGGAGGAATGACTTCCATCAAAGAGGAAGAGGTGGTAACAATAACAAAGGTTTCAGAGGAAGGAGTAATTTTGGTAGAGGAAAAATCCCAAATAGACCAGAGGAGAATTAGTCTATGGATAATAGTGGAGGCAATCAGTTTAGAGGATCATTCCAAAGAGGGGGATACAGAGGAAGAGGACCACCAAGAGGAATATTTCATCCCCAAGGAAGATCTAATTCAGTCTTTACTGGCAGATGTTATAACTGCAATCAAGTGGGTCACACAATGGCCAGGTGTCCTAAAAAGGCTACCTCATCTTCTATGGGAGGCAGGAGGAATCAGTTGGTTCAAGAAGATGATACACAAAGTGTCACTTCTCCCATTTCCAAAGCAGGGCCAATAATGGATGGAGAGAATCTAATGCTAAGAAGAACTTTGTTGAAGGTACCTAGCACAATAGAGCCACCTCAAAGAAAGAATTTGTTTAAGCAACTTGTAGGTCTCATGGGAATATTTTCAAAGTGATAGTGGACTCTGGATCCACTGAGAATATAGTATCCATAGAGATGATGGACAAACTGAAATTAAGAAGGATACCTCATACCACACCCTATAAAGTTTCATGGTTGAACAGGGGTCAACAAATAGTGGTAGATGAGAAACCCTTGGTGGAGTTTGAAATAGGAGAGTATAAGGACAAGGTCTTATGTGACATATTTCCCATGGATGCATGTCATCTTCTTCTAGGGCATCCTTGGCAATATGATGTAAAGGCTATCCATGATGGAGAAAAGAACAACTATGTTATCACCAAGCTAGGGTAGAAGTTTCAAATGGATCCATTGCAAGAATTTAATGAGGAGAAGCATGTGGGAACTAGTGTGATGCTCTTGAGTGGGAAGGAATTTATTAAAGATATGAAGAAGGAGAAAGGATTCTATTGTGCAGTGATAGTGAAGCCAAAGGAGGAGACCAAAGAGAAAGTCAACATGTCACCAGAGATACAAGCATTGTTGGAAATATACCATGATATAGTGGATAATGGTTTTCCAAGTTCCCTACCACCCATGAGGGATGTGAGTCATCAGATATACCTCAATCCTAGAGAAAATTTTCCAAACAAAGTAGCATATAGGATGACACCAAGTCAAAATGTAGATATAGCAAGAGAGATTCAAGATTTGTTGGAAAAGGGGTTGATAAGGAAGAGTTTGAGCCCCTGTGCTATGCCTACTATTCTTGCACCTAAGAAGGATGGAAAATAGAGGATGTGTATGGAACCCAGGGCTATAAACAAGACTACAATCAGATATAGATTCCCAATGCCCCAGATTGAGGATTTGATGGACAATTTGGGAGGTTCATGTTATTTTTCAAAGGTGGATTTGAAGGCAGGATATCACCAAATCAGGGTTAGGCCTGGTGATGAGTGGAAAACATCCTTCAAGACCAATGAAGGGTTGTATAAGTGGCTAGTTATGCCCTTTGGCTTAACTAATGCACCTAGAACATTCATGAGGCTCATGAATGAAGCGCTGGCAGATTTTATTGGTAAGTTTGTAATAGTATATCTTGATGACATTTTGATATTTAGCAGGTCCAAGGAGGATCACATGAAGCATTTGGAGATGGTATTGAGGAGGCTACATCAAGAAAAGTTGATGATCAATCAAGACAAGTGTGAGTTTCTAAAAATTGAATTACTTTACCTTGGTTTTGTGGTTGCTAATGGATGTATGAAGATGGACCCTAATAAGGTTAAGTCTATATTGGAATGGCCTACGCCTAGGTCCATAGGGGATGTTAGGAGTTTTCATGGATTGGCCTCCTACTATAGGAAATTTGTAAGAAATTTCAGTCATGTATGTGCCCCTATTCTCAACACCATCAAAGGGGGAATCAAATGTTAGTTTAAGTGGACTATAGCAGCAGACCAAGGGTTTGAGATGTTGAAAAAGAGGATAGCAGAGTTACCTACACTTAGGTTTCCCAATTTCAATCAGCTATTTGTGGTAGAATGTGATGCTAGCAAGCTAGCCATTGGAGCAGTGTTAAGCCAAGAGGGACACCCTGTGGAGTTCTTTTCAGAGAAGTTAAATGAGGTAAAAAAAAGTACTCCACCTATGATTTGGATTTTTATGCTATGGTACAAGCCCTTAAAAAATGGAGACACTATCTCTTACCTAGGGAACTTGTTTTCTACACCGATAACCATGCTCTAAGTTTCTTGAATGGGCAAGAAAAACTAAATCAAAGGCACCTTGAGTGGGTAGATTTATTGCAAGCATACACATTTGTCATAAAGCATAAGAAATGTGTTAGCAACAAGGTTGCAGATGCTCTTAGCAGAAGAGTACTCACAATACATGAGATACAATTGCAAAGTGTGGGCATGAATGACTTGAAGGACCTCTACAAAGATGACAAAGATTTTAAAGATGCCTATGAGGCATGTGTGAAATTTCAACAGGGGTTTAAAGTGGAGTTTACTGAATTTGTGTTGTAGGAGGGTCTATTGTTTAAGGGACACCTCCTGTGTATACCTCAGTGTTCAATGAGGGAGAAGATTGTGAAGGAGAAACACCAATGAATATTGGGAGGCCACTTTGGAGTGGATAAAACACTTGAACAAGTGAATAGGCATTATTATTGGCCTAAGTTGCATTCATATGTAAGGAAGTTTGTGGAGCAATGTCAGATATGTCAGAGGGAAAAAGGAAAAAGTAGCAACAGTGGGTTGTACCAACCCCTATCCATACCCCAAAGGCCTTGGGAGTGCCTAAGTATGGACTTTGTGTTGGGGTTACCAAAGACAACAAGGGGTCATGACAGTGTATATGTGGTGGTGGACCATTTTAGCAAAATGGCTCACTTCATTCCATGTAAGAAAACCAATGATGCTTCCCAAATTGTAGGGCTATTCTTTAGAGACATTGTAAGGATCAATGGATTGCCACTAAATGTAGTAAGTGACAGAGATAGTTTGTGGGTCATTTTTGGAGGACCCTTTGAAAAATGTTGGGTACAAACTTGTCTTTCTCTTCAGCCTACCATCCAAAGTCAGATGGGAAAACGGAGGTAGTAAATAGGTCACTAGGGAACTTACTAAGATGCTTGACTAAGTAACATGGTCAGTCATGGGATCACATCATAGGGTAGACATAATTTGCCTATAATGACTCCATTAATAGGAGTACTGGTAAAATCCTCTTTGAAATAGTATATGGGGTCAATCCTAGAGGGATCTTAGAGTTGAGGGATCTCATTTTGAAGGACAAAAGGAGTGCACAAGGGGATTCATTTGCAGAACAGATGAAGGAGCTTCATGATCAAGTCAACAAGACTTTACAAAAGCAAGTGGAGAAGTATAAGTCCAAAGATGATCAGACAAGAAGGGATTTTCAGTTCAAAGTGGGGGATATAGTACTTGCCTACCTCAAGAAGGAAAGGCTACCCAAGGGTTAGTAAACTAAGATACTCATGAAGAATATAGGCACATTGAAGATTTTGCATAAGTATGGCAAGAATGCCTATGAGGTGGATTTGCCTCCTACTTTGGGAATTTCACCCATTTCAAATGTTTGTGACTTGTATCCCTACAAGGGACCATCTATAGACACAGTTCATCCCACTCTTGTAGATTTAGGGGATGATGATTGGGTGAAAGACTTGCTTACCCCAATACCACTAAAATTGGAAAGTGTAATGGATTCTAAAGTGATCAAGAAGACAAGGAAGGGTAACTACAAGGAGTACCTCATAAAGTGGTAGGGACTACTTGAAGCTGAGGCCACTTGGGTGATAGAGATGGACATTTTGAAACATGGGGTCACCATTGAAGACCTCCTAACTCAAGGGACTTGAATTCTTTGTCCCAGGGGAGTATGGTGCAGGGCACCTCCCTTTTTGATGTGTTGGTGTGTTTTAGGGTTGAATTAGGTGTTTTTGTGTGGATTTTAATAAGATCCAATAGGTTAGATACAATGTTGTTCAACTTCATGTTTGTAAGAGCCAATAGTGCTCATTATGTGATTTAGGGTCATTTTGGCCTAAAATAGGGAAAAGTTGCTATGTTGATGTAATGAGGTTTTAATGTGTGTTTTATGACCCTAAGTATCCTAACTAGGGTCAAGGAAGTCAAAATCATCCATCGAGTTGACAAAAAGAGTCAACTAGCTCAAAATGCAAAAGTTGCTAGCAACTTTAAAAAGTTGCTCGAGAACCTTTGGCAAGAAATTGGCAAAATGAAGTTAGAGAAGTTGTAAATACCCATGCTCGGTATATGAGCATGGATTTGATGATTTGGATAGGTTAATGAAATTTTGGATTGTAAGACTTAATTTGTGAACTCTTGTACGGATGGTTTTGACTGTATTCTTGTGAAACACAAAGCTTTCTGCATTTTGTATGGTCATGTACGGATTGGAAAAGGAGATCAGACCCCATAGGGGTGTATATTTTCAAAATATCTTGCCTTTCCATATCTTATTTTTCTTTTAAGTTATTGTAGTGTAGAGTTGTGTAATAATTAAGGTCACTAGTCTGCAAGTGACATTCCCAGTGTTACAGAGTTAGAAATGGCTCTAACCTAAGAACCCACCGGTGGAATTGACTGAAACCATGGGGGAAGTAGGGTTAGAGTATGTAGATAGGATTCTTATTTTCATTTTATTTTTTGCAATGGATTTCCTAGACCAAGTTTGAAGCCCTATGGCTGACTGTTAGGAACAAGTGAGCCATGACAGGGATAAGATGGATTTGGCATGAGCACCCATGATCTTGGGGAAAAGACTTATTGGAATTTGTAGATGACCTAAATATTATTCTTGAAGGATCAAAAGGTGGTGGATGGTGAAACAAATGTTTAAGGTCAATTTGACAATTGTTTGTGTTGACTGGTCCAGAGGCCCAAATAATAGGCTAAAAATAGGGCCCAATGAATACTAGGGTTATGGGTGCATCCAAAAGCCAGGGTTTTGGATTATGATAGAGATGATAGACACCTTGAAGATTTTCAAGGTCTTCTATGGATTTTTTTGGGATTTTTGGGAGCATTAGTCCAAAAACAGTGAATTTTGACCTACTAGGAAATAGGGCAATTAAGCCTCCTAGTGAATTTGACACCAACTGGATTGGTAAAGTATCTTGAAGTGTGGGTAAGGGTTTAGAATAAATTTTAATGGATGAAGGACATGGAAAAGATTCTATGGGATGTATGGGAAGATCCTAAGCTAGGGGTTTGGGATTCTAGGAGGGAATCTAGTGAAGGAGTCTAGGTAAAAGAAGAGCTAGTTGGACTAGTTGTGCCTAGAAGTGTTAGAAGCTTCAACCAATCAACTATACCTTGGAGGAGAAGTTGATGGTGAGGATCTTTGAGGTCCATAGTGAAGAAGAACACAAGAAGAGATAGCCATTGGATTGTTAGGAGATATTTGGAGTAATTTAGGGAAGAGAAATCACAAGAGTACCAAACCCTCTGCATCAAGGATAAAGGCTAAAACCTTAATATAAATTATGAATTGACAAATGTTACCTTAGATATGAAACCCTTGGCTTGAAATCTCACATAAGGCTTAATGTTGCTTGAATGATGCTGACAAATTCCTCCATCATAGACGAACACATCATAATTGATCATGAATGTTGGAACAAAAATGTAGACTTAAACTCTTAACTCCTTGATTGCATATATGTGCTCAATTTCCTTGACTCATAATTAAACCCCTCAGAGTTCAAATGAGAGATGCGGTTGTATTTGTATACAACTTATACCATTTGAAATTTAATTTTCACAAAAGGTCGACATAAGGGAGTAATATCTCATTATTTGCAAAGTTGATCGCTATATTTCAAAATTCAGGGTCAAATGCTCGGATAAGGGCGCTAGGTGCCCTTGTCCTAGGACATGGGTGTTTGGTGCCCTATTCCTAAAAATTTGAGCTAGGAAAAAGGTTATGATTAAGGGATTGCACCAAGTCTCCTAAATTTGTTCTGAAACTAAGGATAATCAGACATGAACCAGATACAATTGGCATAACCACCAAAGTGGGTTTAAAGGGAGTGTCAAATTTTAAAGGGATACAATTTACCATATTATACTAGTAAGGATATTAGAAATATAAATTTACCTTATGGGAGAAGCTTATATAAGTAGGGTAAATGACGTTGCAACATCCTTATCTATTGAGTATAGTGATCCCAAATAGAAAAAATAGGGCTTTGTGATTTCAAAATGTTAGCAAGTGTATGAATTGGTAGTTGGATAAGGTAGTCTATAGTCTTATTGTTTCATCACTCTGTATGCTTGATGATCATATTAAATTATTGTAGAGATGTCATCCATTCCATATGCCACATATCTTCAAATTTATTTTGTGTAGAAATTGGAGCATTTGATGATACAAGTGAATAATAGTTTCTTTGTTGAGAATATAATGTTTTCCTTGCTTAATAGCCTATACTATTGCATAAAGATCTTTCTCATAAGTAGGGTAGTGTTGCACATTATTATTAAATGTTTAGTGATAGGTGAAATGGTGACCATGCTAGAGTACTATGACACCAAGAGCATATTTTTCTCTATTGATATGTATCCATCACAAACATATAACATAAAAATTTCTCGAGTTCATTGAAGTTATTCTATTGTGCATGTGTACATTATAATGTTGGTGTACATAATCTAATTTTGTGGCCAAATAACAAGTGAGAGTCAAGAGAAAACCCTTTCAATAAAAAATGGTGAGTCCAAGAAAGCTAAATCAATTCTATGATTGTGTGGGACATGCCATTTTTTACTAACTTTTATTTTCTTTGGATCGACATAATTCTAGAGTGGTTGATATTGATATTGAATCTGTATGGTACAAAAAATAAATTTACTAAGGTTGATTTGTAGCTTATGTTGACATAGTGTATCCAAAACCTATGTGACTTGATGTACATGCTCATACCAAATGTCGCTAAACATGAAAATATCATCCAAGTACATGAATGATAACAAAAGAATTGATGAATTCATGTGAAGGACACCACTGACTAAATGCATGAACATTATTGAAGTTTAAGTTAGGCCAAAGGCATAACCATCCATTCATACAATCCTTATATTTTGAATGTTATCTTCTAGCTATCTTTTGTTTTAATTGGAACTTATTGATACCTTGACTTGAGGTTAATTTTGGTGAGGTAGTATATTCCACAAAGTTAATTAAAAAAATCATCAATGTAAGGAAGGGGATATCTATTTTTTATTAAAATGTTATTGAAAACTTGTAATTAGTATAAAGTTGCCATTTATCATCCTTTTTAAAATTATTATTTAATATAAATTATAATTTATGTGCCATAATTTTAAAACATATCCATATACTTACAAGAGTAGCAAGAATCCTCCACAAAGAACTAACAAATACTATATGCACAAAAACACAAGAACAAGCAATCAAGAACCAAAATTTAGTGATGCATCAATATAAAAATTTTAGTATCTGTTAGCAATTAAGTGCTATTTAATTTGGTGCTCCATTTGGTTTGCCTCTTTCAAGTTGCTTGACATTACTTATATTTCCATTATATTTTAGTGCTTATGAAATTGCCAAATTTTAAATTGAATCAATGATGACAAAATTAGTTTTTAATGTTCAGTTCAAGCTAGACATTATAAGCTCTTATTAAGTTCAAAAATTTGTTCTAATAAACTGGAAATTTTAGATAGCATAAAGCATAAACAATTTTATATTGAAGATGACTTTTATGTCATTTGTTCATATGTTAATGAGATAAATACATTTTATTAGTATACAAGAAATAAAAAGTAAGAAAGTTTTCAAAATTTGAGTGGACAACATGATGTTATACTTGTAAAACATAATTATCCATTAAAATTACGTCTCATTTAGCATTTTGATTCATCTATAAAAATAAACAAACAAATAGATTGTGGTTTACCTAAACCTCTGGTAACCCTAATAAATGAAGGGTGCAATACTATATTTACACATTTTTAGTTGGTCCTAGTTTTTCTCATTAGCTTCCTATTTCTCACTAATAGACGCTTATTTTACTCATTGTCCTAATTAATTTCCACTTGGGGGAAATCATTTTTGACTTTAGATTATTTGTGTTCTTTTCTTCTATCATTTTAATTGTTATTAGAAAGGAACCTCATTTTTTCCATGAGTTAGCTCCACTAGTTTTTTAGCTTAACATTTTAAGCTTTCTTTTAGTAGTTTCTACTACATTTTATTTCTATGCGATAGAAAAATATGGTTGTGGGATCTATGGGATCCTATTTCCCATTGAACATTAAGAAGGAGAGATAACCCAATAGGCTTAGAAGGGTTCAATTGTTCAATGGGTATCAGGATCCTTCACTTATATGGAAAGTTGATAAGGAGATTCTAGAACTAGGATGAAATAGAGGAAAAGATTGACTTTTTAAGCACACAAAATGATAGAAACATGTTAAAATAGTATAGATGCAAAAACTAAAATCAGAAGTTGTAACTAACCTGTGATTTCAATTTGATGTTGTTTTGAGGGGACTAGATAACTTGGGCTGACCTTTTCCTTGGACTAGGTCACCTGGGCCAACCTGTTCGCTGCACTTTTGATTGTTTTCAATCTTAGACTATCCACGAGGTTATGAACTTGCTAGATCTGATTTGGTGCAAGCACAATTTATTCTAAAACAAAAAGAAGAAAAGTTGTTGTGTAGAGGTGGGCTTCCTTAGTCAAACCCCAGTTTTGAATCAACCTTGAAATGAAATTAAATGAATGAAAGTGTGCTAACATAGAGAAGAGGCTAGATCTAAATCATGAAGTGTATTGTGCCTTTGGAAGTGAAAATACTTCTTTGAATGTGATCAAGAATGTTGAATAAATATCTTTGACTCCAAACAAAAACCTAAAAGTAAATCGTGAAAGGCATGCATTGTGCATTTATTGTTGTAGTTTTCCACAATGCTTGATGTGAATAGGAAGGATAACTTAAAGAGTTGAAGACTTGAATGCTTGAATGAGTGTAGATGCTTGGATGCATGTGAATGGATGCTTGTGCTATGATCTTCTTCCTTAATGGTGGAATCCTTTGCTTGTCCTTCAATGTGGGAAAGAAGCTTGATCCACGGAGCATATTTCCTTGAAAACACCTTAGAATCCTTTAAATATTTCTTGAGAATGCTTGAATGTAAATTTGTAAGAGAGAGCTTCAATTCAAACTTGTTTATTTTTCAAATGAGGAGAGGTGGGTTTCTTTTATGCCTCTCACAATATTTCAGAGATCAAAACTAAAAGGAAGTCGATGAGATTTTAGATTTCCCGCTTAACTATTAAGATGGGTCTCCAATTTAAATTTTGGGGAAAACCTATGGAATAGGTCAGCTGGTCCAACTTATTCCCCCCAAAAAAAGTCTCAAAATTGGCTTTAAGAATATATATTATGGAGAATATTCCAGAATGATAAGTCGTACAAAGCTAGAGTATTAAAAATTATTGCGAGAGCCCATACATGCTAAAATGAGGCCTAATTGAGCATCTAATTATATGTGCTTGTAATTTAGGACAATACATTCAGCCCCCACTTTAGCAGGATTATGAGTCCACCTCATGGTCATGGTCAAGGAGAAGAAACATAAAGAAAGAAAGAGAGAGAGAGAGAGGAATTATCATGGGAAAAACTACAAAGAGATAAGATAAAACTAAGTTTAAGGGCACAAGCCCCCAAACAAAGGATCTCAACTTAGAAAACCACATGCAAGGGTGGAAATACAAAAACAAAACAAAAAGATGAAATGCCAACAAACAAAAAAGGGTTAGCACTAACAAAAAACTCCAAATCAACTAGTTTAAAAGACCATGATCGATAAAATGTTTCAATCACTAGTATCATGTTTGGAAAGCTATTGTAAAATCACAAGTGGTCAAATGGAAAGGGAAGGAGAATCACCAAAGACAAAACAAAACTTCATGGTCTAACCCACTAGAAAAGATATGAGAGCATGGATATAAAAGAGAGAAACCATGAATCTAATAATATAGCAAGCTACATTATGCTAGGTGATCCATGGAGGAAAAGAAGAGGAGGAAAGAGTGGAAATGATAGAAAGTTGTGTTATGATAGTTTCACTCATTCCAAAGAGAGAGAAAAGGTGGGATTGATGGTGTAGAAAGTTATGTTATACTAGTCAATTCTACCTAAGGATAAACAAGAAAAGCATTGTCCATAAGGAAATCTGCCAAAGAGAATCAGTCCTAAGGAAAGCATTTTCTCCAGAGGGATCTAAAAAATCCAAAGAAAGCATTATCTACAAGGAAAATGCAAAATAACACACAAGGCACAAAATGATAGAATTGATAGTCCCGAAAGCTATGTTATGCTGGTCATCCCATCAAAAAGGATAACCAAGTGAAGCATAGTCCGCAAGGAAATCCACCAAAGAGGATCAGTCCTACAAAAAGAATTATCTCCAAAGTGGTCCATTAAACAAGAGGATTAGGCCTAAGGAAAACATAGTCTCCACAGGAATCCATTGAATAGGATTCATCCCAAGGAAACTATTATCTCCAAAGGAGTCCATTAAATAATGTACAAGGTTTCATAATATACAAGGAGGCTGCATGTATGCCCCCTCCTTAGGATGGAAACATAAGACTATGGTAATTGTTGGCTATTTTTGCCACCATTATCTCATCCTAAATAACCAATTTGAGACACCTTCATCATGGGATAATATTTTTCATTCATGTGCAAACACGTCATATTTTTTGGTAATTGTTGCTAACACATTGTGTTATCCAAATATTTTTTGCTAAAATATCATGTTATCCCCCCTAATTTTTAAGGTCCATCACCCTTACAGTGTAATCTAATGCTTCCCATGTTTAAGTGTGCGGTGTGTAGGGGAAAGGAAATTTGCAGGTCGCTTCCCTGTCGTGGTATGAGGTAAAAAAGAATGTGTAATGCGGGTGTGCAAAGAGCCAGGGGGAGGTTGTGCCTCGCATCCCCATAGGGAATCCACATGCTAGGTGATGCCTCTAGCGGGACTATAGGGGTGAAATAAAGATATGCATTGAAGGAGTTAGGAACTCACATCCTTGCAAGGGTGATACAAGGAAAATAAATTGTAATGCGAACCCCTAGGGAAATGGTTAACATTTCAAAGCTGCCAAAGGGAGTTCCACATTGGATTCAAGGTTGGTCATGTCATCTGATCAAGAGACAATTCTTCAATGATGACTTAGATTAAAATGACACGTTGCTACAAGGGTTTTTACAGGACAGAGATATAAATTCAATATTGAGTTTCTTTCCAGTGACTAACCTACAAATTGGTTGGCTCCACCAGCACCATTACTCCTTACAGTCTCTGCACATGATATTCAAAGTCACTCATACCCATCTATTGTTGCACAAGAACCCCTATTTTCCATCAAAGACATAAATCACACTATATATGGTTTTAGGTTATCCTCGGGGAATATTTTTTCTCCATTCTGCCTATCGAATGCATTCATTTGGCCCCTTTATGTCAACCTCATGGATCAAGACATACACATAGGATCAAATTTCTATCTGATGTGTTTGACCTGCCTCTTTGTAACCTAGTCGTCGTTTGGGTTTGAATTATAATGTTGTAATTAGAGTTATGTTGTCTCTATAAAAAGTAGTCTTGTCTCATAATTTTGGGTTCTTTATTGTTCTTTATTGTTCTTTTGCAGTAGCTATGCTCTATATTTATAAATTTTCCTTTGCCTTCATTAATAGGAATCTCAATTTTTTACCTTCTTATGTTCAACTATCTCAGACATTTTTCTGGTGTTGTGTTGTGTTAGCATACAATTTTTTCCCTTTCTTTAAATTAATCTCAGACTCCCATATAAAATAAAAAGAAAGAGGAAACTCAATACTAACAAATGAGTTCCTATCAAAGCAAACTCTCTGCAAATTCACAAGGTGTAGACCCTTGCTAGTGGATTTTCAATAGGATTTTATTAACAAAGAATGAATAACATGTGTGCCTTTAACCAGAAAACACATAAGGAAAAATACTCATTCCATCACCATGAACAGAATGTGCAGAATAAATGAACATTCACTTTTGATACAATCAAAAGATTCACTGCTTAAAACTAAATCTTTTCACTAATTCCCTCTGTTGCTTCAAGCGTAAACTCAACCAACATAACAGTCAAGATTTCTTCAAATATAATTTATTTCCACAGGAAAACAAATCATACTCTGATAAATAATAGTATCTACCATTCCAAAAGCTTAATCACATATATAAAACCATAGGATAGCATATATGTTCTATTATATCAGTTTCAGAAACTTAAAACATAGACCTCATGAAAATAGTTCCAGAAAATCCCAGAGAGTCAAACCCTCTCTATTACAATTAAAATCTAATTCCCCCCTTCCCCTGCCTGCAGCTACAAAACTCTAGCCAGAAAAAATGAGAACCCTTTCTTTGTCTTCCTGTTGCATTTTATCTTCTTTTTTTCCAATGATCTTTTTCAGTTTTTATAACTGAATCTTTCCTTCCAATCACCATTTCTTCATCCCCCTCATTCGGTAGTCTTTTTCAGTTATATAATAACTGATTCTTGAAAACTATAAAAGTCTTATAAACTTTTCTTTTTTTTAAATACCAACTATGAAGTGGTTGCCACCGAATCTATTGTTGTCTGTAGACAAAACAAGAGATTGCTGGCCTCTTTGATAGACATCCACACAGCCACGTGTAACTTTTGAATGCGATCAAATAATGCTAATCACTCCAATCAGATCTTGTGCCATTTTTTTCCCCACAACTTAGCCAAAATTGGGCCAAATCCAACAGTGGAGTCAAAGTTATGGCTCTCGCACCGAGACCTATTTTTCAGCCTGCTAATTTTCTGAACATATCAGATTTTAATTTATGCAAGTTAGTTGACACAGCCAGGAAATGAAATAAAATGTTCTGGATCCAATGTTGTACTAAAAATAATGTGGATAATTTTTGTATCTAAACATAACTGGTAAATTGGCAATCCATTTCCTTTTGAGCTGCCAGCTAGGCACTGTGAGTTGCCAGCTAGGCACTGTGAGCTGCCAGCTAGGCACTGTGAGTTGCCAGCTAGGCACTGTGAGCTGCTAGCTAGGCACTATGAGTTGCCATCTATCTTTTATCATGGCATGGAATGTATGTGCTACCCCATCATATGTGACGATTTTGGACTTCACATAAACCTTCCTCGAAAGCTCAAGTCTGATAATCTTTTGAAAGAATTTACCTGCAGAGAGTTAGTTATTTGACCAGAAAACTCCATCAGTCAGACCCTCGACTTGAACTTGAACTTGAACTTGAACTTATGAAGGTTCAAGGTTCAAGTTCAACTTTGACATATTGTCAATTTAAAAACTGACAACATAAAGATTGCGACCTTATTGCAACCTCCGACAAAACTTGAACTTGAACTTGAATTTAGGAGGTTCAAGTTCAAGTTTGAATTTCATAGCTGACTGACTAAAAGACCGATGACTTTAAGGAATACCATCTGCTTGCGACCTCCAATAGAAGTTGAACTTGAACTTGAACTTAGGAAAGTTCAACTTCAACTTCAACTAAGACTTTTTCCTACACAAAATAATTGACTGCGAGAGCAAAGCGTAATACAAGTGTAACAACTCGCTCTGACTGGGGATGTGCGCTGTAAAGTGCATGAAGAATCCAGCAATCTGGGTAAAAAGGCCAGTTCCTAGTCCATTGGGTAGCAGAGTCATGGGGTAAGAAAGAAACTTAGGGCTGCTTGCAGAGAGGAAAAATAGGGCAGGGCAACACGCCAAACAACTACACTACCAACACCACAAAAGCAAACTAAACCAAGGAAAACTAAACTACGCACCACAAAAACTTGCAGAGCAAGGGCATATTTACAAACATATACATACGCAGGAAGATCCCACCATGGCACTTAGAAACATGGAATACTTAAGTGAAGCCATCAACTGGCTGAGAAAAATAAGAACCTTTCCGGGTCAGCCAGTTGCATTTGAATGCAAGATCCCCATACCGTCTTTGCTTGGTAAGCTCTACATGGAAAGAGTTTTGATCAATCATGTACAGGAACTTGGCAAGGTGATAGTCATATCCAAACAACCATGACTCATCATAAATTTTTGGTTTCTCATGTGCATTCAACCTTTAATTCTCAGAACCTCTACCAATCTCCAACTGAAAAAAATTAAGCCTTGACATTTCTAAGGAGAAATGTGCATCCTTTTTAACACGATATTCATCTTTGGCAATAAAGAAATTTTCAGCATTTAAGGAGTCTTCAACACATAAAAATGAAATCATTTCCATGACATTTTTACCCTTTACATCATGATTGCATTCGTGTTGTTCATAAAAAATTTCAGAAAGACAAGGAAGCTCAGCATCTATACCTTCATCAGCTGAATACAATATTTCAGATAAGGTTATACCTGAAATTTTTCTTTTAGGACACCCTTGTTGGATGTCCTCCAAAGACCCCTCAATGATCTCTACTTTGTATAAAGAATCAACCGAACAAGTTGATGGTGGCTGGAGCTGCAATACCTCAACAATAGAATCAGCTCCAAATTCTGAATGCATCTCAGATCTTCCCTCTAGATTGTTAGAATCTAAGGGACCTTCAGCCGGACATGAAGTAATCTCTCTTTCCACCTCATCATTCACATTGAAGGACAGATTTTCAGAAATAGATAAATCTTTATCATGGCCGTATGTCATCTTATTATCAACACAAGTTTCAAGAAGATAATATGATATTACTTCACTATCACAAATGACAGATTCTTTAATTGGTTGATTGCAAATTTCAGAATGCAAAGAATCGTCACTAGTTGTCTTTTCAATGAAACCAAAAGTCTCGCGTTGCTGCATATTAGTCTGAAAATCTTTATTATTAGGACCACTTGAATCTAGAAGACATTCCATACCTATGGAATTGAGAGATTCAACCTCCGGGCTGAAGAAAGATCGTGGCAAGACCTTGTCATTTGCATTTGCGAGCTCTACGACATTGCTTTGCTCCTTCTTTCTTGTTGATTCTTGCACAGGAGGTCTCTTCTTGATGAGGATAGCACCGTAGAAAGACTTCAACCATTCCACATCTCTTGCCACTTCTTTTGTAACCTCTCTGATGGGAGTGTCTTTGAATGGTGGGACAAAGACAAAGATACTAGAGGTATCTTCATTTCTTGCTAGAATCCAATCCTTTAGAAATTCATGATGTTTTAGGAAGAATTTTTGACATTCTTCCTCAACAGAGCCGCCAACCTCCATCCTAGGGGAGGTACCTCAAATTTGGAAAAAGTAAGTACTGGACTCTTCAACCAAAAGTTCTGAAAGTTATATACACAGAGTCGCCAATCTCCAGCATCCGGAGATAAATATAAAACTGAGGAAACAAATTTAAAAAATTGATCTTTGTTTCCGTCCCCAGTAGAGTCGCCAAAAAATGTTAGCATACAACTTTTTCCCTTTCTTTAAATTAATCTCAGACTCCCATATAACATAAAAAGAAAGAGGAAACTCAATACTAACAAATGAGTTCCTATCAAAGCAAACTCTCTGCAAATTCACAAGGTGCAGCCCCTTGCTAGTGGATTTTCAATAGGATTTTATTAACAAAGAATGAATAACATGCGTGCCTTTAACCAGAAAACACATAAGGAAAAAAACTCATTACATCACCATGAAAAGAATGTGCAGAATAAATGAGCATTCACTTTTGATACAATCAAAAGATTCACTGCTTAAAACTAAATCTTTTCACTAATTCCCTCTATTGCTTCAAGCTTAAAATCAACCAACATAACAGTCAAGATTTCTTCAAATATAATTTATTTCCACAGGAAAACAAATCATACTCTGATAAATAACAGTATCTACCATTCCAAAAGCTTAATCACATATATAAAACCATAGGATAGCATATATGTTCTATTATATCAGTTTCAGAAACTTAAAACATAGACCTCATGAAAATAGTTCCAGAAAATCCCAGAGAGCCAAACCCTCTCTATTACAATTAAAATCTAATTCCCCCCTTCCCCTGCCTGCAGCTACAGAACTCTAGCCAGAAAAAATGAGAACCCTTTCTTTGTCTTCCTGTTGCATATTTATCTTTTTTTTTTCCAATGATCATTTTCAGTTTTTATAACTGAATCTTTCCTTCCAATCGCCATTTCTTCATCCCCCTCATTCGGTAGTCTTTTTCAGTTATAAAATAATTGATTCTTGAAAACTATAAAAGTTTTTTAAACTTTTTTTTTTTAAATACCAGCTATGAAGTGGTTGCCACCGAATCTATAGTTGTCTGCAGACAAAACAAGAGATTGCTAGCCTCTTTGATAGATGTCCACACAGTCACGTGTAACTTTTGAATGTGATCAAATAATGCTAATCACTCTGGTTAGATCTTGCGCCATTTGTTTCCCCACAACATATCCAAAACTGGGCCAAATCCAACAGTGGAGTCAAAAGTTATGGCTCTCGCACCGAGACCTATTTTTCAGCCTACTAATTTTTTGAACATATCAGATTTTAATTTATGCAAGTTGGTTGACATAGCCAGGAAAGGAAATAAAATGTTCTGGATCCAATTTTGTACCGAAAATAATATGTCGATAATGTTTGTATCTGAACATAACTGGTAAATTGGTAATTCGTTTCCTTTTGAGCTGCCAGCTAGGCACTATGAGTTGCCATCTATCTTTTATCATGGCATGGAATGTATGTGCTGCCCCATCATATGTGACGATTTTGGACTTCACATAAACTTTCCTCGAAAGCTCAGGTCTGATAATCTTTTGAAAGAATTTACCTGCAGAGAGTTAATTATTTGACCAGAAAACTCCATCAGTCAGACCCTTGACTTGAACTTGAACTTGGACTCGAACTTATGAAGGTTCAAGGTTCAAGTTCAACTTTGACATATTGCCGATTTAAAGATTGACAACATAAAGACTACGACCTTATTGCAACCTCCGACAGAACTTGAACTTGAACTTAGGAGGTTCAAGTTCAAGTTTGACTTTCATAGCTTACTGACTAAAAGACCGATGACTTTAGGGAATACCTTCTGCTTGCGACCTCCAACAGAAGTTGAACTTGAACTTGAACTTAGGAAGGTTCAACTTCAACTTCAACTAAGACTTTTTCCTACACAAAATAATTGACTGCGAGAGCAAAGCGTAATACAAGTGTAACATGTTGGATGCTTCTTTTTTGTTCATAGCTCTTATGTTGTCTAAATATTCTTGGTATATGTTGTCTTGTGATGCATCTTTCCTTGCAACATCTATTAAACTGTAACCTTCATGTATGTCATTGGGATAGAATCACATTAGGATCTGTGTATGTTTTAGGGTGTTTTATTAATGTTTTGTGTAATCATGGGTGAGGAGAAACCATGTTTCAATCTGGTGCATCACCCCCTTTACTTTCTGTAGACACCCTAAAATGGACAGGCTTGCGACTTTACATTAAAAACACTAATTTTCATCTATTAATTAATGGTTTTTTAATCGTTAATTAATCATTTATTTTCCTCTAAATTCATTGCCCAAATCACCTAATCAAATTCTCAAAATTAATTAAATAATTAATTTTATTTAATTAATTAACCTTAATTGATTAATTACCATTAATTGATTAATTAAATTCAATTTCCTATAGTTTAAATTCAAAT
>MU224174.1:608562-624254 GCA_018584345.1 Thuja plicata
CAAACCTGCAGCATAACAATACTATAAAAACCTAATATCAAAATGAGAAGGAGAGGTCTCCTTATAAAGAAAAGTGAACGGTTGAGATTAAGAGGCAAAAAGAATTGATCAATGGTTGAGATTAAGAGGCAAAAACCCACCACTTAGGAGGATGTGAAGAAAAAGGGATTTTATTTAATTTATTTCCTTTTTCAACAAATAAAGTGCTTTAAGTGGGGATTTTTATTTATTTAATGAAAAGAAGGGTTTTCTTTCAATTAAATAAATTAGAAGAATTTTATTTAATTAAATGGGGGAAATTGAATTTAATTAAATAAGAGGAATTTAATTAAAAAGGAGATTAAATCTTTTAATTAAATAAGAGGAATTTTATTTAATTAAAAGGGAGAAATTTACTTTAATTAAATAAGATAAATTTTATTCAATTAAAAGGGAGATTAAATCTTTTAATTAAATAAGATAAATTTTATTTAATTAAAAGGAAAATTAAATCTTTTAATTAGCTAAAAATGATCAAACCTTAAGAAATATTGAAATAATTGAATAATTGAATTAATTACAATTTGATCAAGGAAATTGATTTGAATTGAAAATATTCCAAAGCATTAATTCAAGAAATTTGATAAAATGATAAATGGGGCCCATAGTCTGGGCGACCATTTTAGGGTGCATACAGAAATAAGTGGAGATATACACACCACCAACCATACCTTCAAAGCCACATTCAAGCTAGTAGGATACCAAGATTGTAGAGCACAATAGTGAGGTCAAGGTTGATCACTTGGACCCAACACGATCAAGAGGATTTCCCATTAGGAATCTAGCTTTTTGACAAATATGCAAGTTTCCATCGATCAATCTTATTCCTAAGCAAGAGGGTAAAGATCACAAGAAGGAGAAAGTCATGGGACAAACTTTTGTGATAACAATTTTTGGCAGGCTCAATGGGACAAAGAGCAGTTCATTCAAATAAATCACCAGTATAAAATCTATTCACTAAGAATTCCTATGTTATTATTAGTTTCATTATCCTTTGGGGGCATTTTAATCAAATACCATGACAAATCTAAGTGCAAATCTATTGGTTTCAAGTAGTCTAAGTGATGGAATGTGTAGAGATTGATTCTGATATTTTATGTTTCTTCAAGTTTTCTATGAGATTATTTATTTGAATCCCTAATCATGGATCCTTCTAATAGAAATGAATATTATTATTATTATTATTATTATTATTATTATTATTATTATTATTATTATTATTATTATTATTATTATTATTCACTCCCACATCATAATAATTTTTCCCCTTCACCCTCCTTTTATCAATATCACTCTGAACCAAAACCTAGTTATGGCTCAATTTCTTTTGCAATACCAAATGGTCATCATGTCCAATATGCCTATCACCCACCCACCTCTACCCCAATGGTTCCAACATCCTAAAGTGATAAACTTGAGGCCATGATGCAAACCATGATGTTGGACTTGGACAAGAAGTGTAAGTAGTTCTGAAACATCGACAAGATGTTTTAGGATCGAGGTGAGCAATTGCAAGCCTATAATGCAGCTTGATGAAATCAAGAGGTAGCAAGAACTTGACATGAAACAAGAGGAGGAGGAGGCTTACCAAGCCTATTTCAAGGAATATTAGGAGAGGGAGACACAACAAAGATAGTTTGAGGAGTAAATTTCAAGAAAGATAGCTGCAAAAGAAGATGAGATGAGGTTTGAGCTTGCTGAAAAGCAAGCATTTCAAGTACAAGAGCCTCCTAGGAATAAATTTGCCAGCTTCAAAAAAAATAATCCTTCCCCATTACAAGAATTTGCACAAGAGCCAAAGGCCCAACTGGTCCCTACTCTCAAAATTGTCATTCCAAGTTTTAGGAGGCCCCCTCCATCCCAAGAGCCCATACAAAAGACATAGTCTCACCCACCTAGATCTTTTTCCAAATTATTAATTTGGAAAAGAGATTAACAAGATAAAATTCAATGAGAGGTATCCTCCTATATCAAGAAATTCAAGTTTCCAGGACCCTAAACCTGGTGCTACCACTCCTTCCTCACCTACTCATCTCTTTTGCATGATAACATTACACTCTTTAAGGGTGGAACAGTTTTGTGGAGTGCTGATGGTACTAACATCTCATTTTGGGAGGAGAAGACAAAGATAAAAAAAATGGCATGGGAGGAGAAATTAAGGGAGGAAAAAGAGAAGTTGAAAGAGGATATTGAGAAGGTTGTATAACAACAAACCTCTCTTCAAAGTGAGGTTGAAAGAGAAGAAGAGGATCCAGACCACTTATTTGAAGAGATTACCTCTTTTTTTGAGGAATAAAAAGACAACAAATCTGTTACTACCCTCGAGGAACAAATCTTAGCTAAGGAGCCTTTTAAAGAATAAAATCGTCTGTTGCAAGGAGAACAAAATCAGTTGTTGTACAATAGGAAGTTCTCTATGATATGGAGGATACCAAGGATAGCCATGTCCTTTAGGAAGAACATGTTGATATGCATTAAGTTGTCCCTCAATCTATGCATATTATTAAAGTAGGCATGTAGGGGATTGATGATGATGATGACTTTCTGGATGCGTTTGATGCCATATAATCTTCCATTGATTTTGATCCATCTTCTCCTACATTAGAAGATCATGAGTTTCAACAACAATAAGTAGAGATATACACACCACCAACCATACCATCAAATCCAGATTCAAGCTAGTAGGATACCAAGATTGAAGAGCACAACAGTGAGGTCAAGGTTGATTTCTTGGACCCAACACCATCAAGAGGATTACCCATTAGGCATATAGATTTGCAACAAATATTCAAGTTTCCCTTGATCATGATTATTCCTAAGCATGAGGATGAAGATCACAAGAAGGAGAATTTTTGTCTGACTCAAAATGAGAAGATTTCATTGTTGGAGAACTTCTTAGTTCTCAACATTGGGAAGACATTCTAGCAAGATGTTGTATGCCTATCATGTTTGTTGCCCTGGTTGGTTGCATAAGGGCATGAAAGGAACACAAAATTGGTTAGAAGGGGCAACTTTCTTCAACAAGCCAGTTAATGGCTTTGTTTAACTTTATTTCTTGTAAATATTTGTACATAGTAGGTAAGATGTTTTCTGATTTCCAAGAAGTGCGTGAGCACAAGCTGTTTCCTCTTGGAGATAGAAAATTTTGATATCTTGTTTAGGTTTCTAAATATAGGTCTTTCATGTTATTGTAGGAGGCTAACATGTTGTGTTTTCAGCATTGGTGACTTTGTTCCCAAAAGATTTATTAAGTTTGTTGATCATATTCTTAACAAGGAAGCATTCCCTCTAAGTTTCCAGAAATGTTGGCTATCTTAACCACAATTATCCCATCATAAATAAATGATCTAAGACACCTTCATCATGGGTTAAGTTTTAAGGCCCTGCACCCTCTGGTATTATATAATGCTTCCCATGTTAAGTGTGCAGGTATGCGGGGGAAATAAAGTTCACACCCTAAAACCCTATGGTTGTGTGAGGAAGAAAAGAATGTGTAATGTGGGTGTGCAGAGATTCAAGTGCCAAGGAAATCAGGGAGGTTGTGTCTTGCATCAAAGTGGGGAATAAACATTCTAGGTGATGCCTCTTGTGGGTGTGCGGGGGTGAAATAAAGATAGGCGTCGGAGGAGTTAGGACCTCGTGTCCCCATAAGGGTCATACATGGAAAACAAATTGTATTGCAAACCCATAGGGAAATGTTTGACATTTCAAAGTTTCCAAAGGGAGTTCCACTTTTGAGTCAGGGTTGGTTATGTCATCCAATCAAAAGGAGATTCTTCATTGATGGCCTCGATTCAAATAACACGTGTCTATGAGGGTTTTTACTAGACGATGAGCTAAATTCAATGTTGAGTTGCTTTTCAGAAAATACCCTAAAAATTTATTGGCTCCAATATCACCATTACTCTTTAAAGTCTCTACACATGCTATTCAAAGTCACCCATACCCATTTATTATTGTAGAGGCCCCTTTATTTTCTATCAAAGACACAAATAATGTTATATCTGGTTGTATGTTATTCTCAAGGAATATTTGTTCACCCTTATACCTATTGGGTGCATTCATTTGGCCCCTTTCTGTCATCCTCATGGATCAAGATGTACACATAGGATCATATTTCTATCCAATTTTGTTTGACGTGCCTCTTTGTAACCCAACCCTTTTTAGTTTTGAACTCTAATATTGTAATCAGAGTTATGTCGACTACAAAGAAAGCAATATTGTATCATAGTATTATTTTCTCTCTTGCTCTTTTGCAGCAGCTATGCTCTATATCTATAAATTTTCCTTTGCCTTCTTTAATATAAATCTCTATTTTTAACCTTTTCTTACGTTCAACTATCTTGTACATTTTTATTGCCTTGTGTTGGATGCTTATTTTTCTGTTCCTAGCTTGTATGTTGTGTTAAATATTCTTGTTAGTTGTTGTCTTGTGAATGAATCTTTCCTTGCAACATTTGTTAAGTTATAACCTTCATGTATGTCCTTGGGATAGAATCAGATTAGGAACTATATATGTTTTGGGGTGCTTTATTAATGTTTTGTGCAATCATGAATAGGGAGCGGCCATGTTTCAATCTAGTGCATCATCCCATTTACTTTTCTGCAGTCCTCCTCGCCTTTTCCTCTACAAGTTGCTAGGTAAGGTTAGTAGTAGGTTTTTTGGTGTTAAATTGGTTTAACATGATGTGTTGATATGTTTTAACACGACGGGTTGCTCTAGTTTAACACAACGAGTTGGGTTGGTTCAACAATGCACCCTAATTGGAAAGGAAGTCATCCTTCTCCAAAGATTCAACCTCACATGCGCAAGGTCCCATACTTGGAGGTTTTTTCCATGTTTCATAAGGTTTCTTGGGGTCATACCCCAAGCATGAGTGAAAACTTTAGTGTTAATAGTTTTTGGCACACCCAATAGAACAAAGAGCATATTATTTCAAATAAATCCACTAGTATGCCAGTATAAACTCTATTCGCTAATAAATTGGGTGTTATTCTTAGTGTCATCAGCCTTTGGAGGCATTTTAAACAAACACCATTTCGACTCTAAGTACGAACCTACTAGTTTCAAGCAGTCTAAGTATTGGTATGTGTAGAGATCAATTTTGATATTTTATGTTTCTTCAAATTTTCTATGATATTGTTTATTTGAATGCCTAATCATGGATCCTTCTCATAGAAATGATTAATTAATTATTATTCACCCCCATATCATGATATGTATTCCCCTTCACCCTGCTTTTATCAATATCAGTCTGAACCACAACCTAGTTATGACACAATTTATTTTGCTATACCAAATTGCCATTATGTCCAATATGCTTACCACCCACTATCACATCCCGACCTTGTATGTCCTAGTCATTAGGAGATAGTGTAGACTCTCTTTGACTTTGACTATTAATAGACTAATTTGAAACCTAATTAATGTACATTATGGAATTTAGATTAATGATTTCATAATTATGTTATTGGAATATTTTGACATTTATATGATCATATCAAAAATAAGAGAATACATTTATTTGGGATTATGATTAGAGGTAAATGAATTGTCAAATATGGAATGAATTGATATTATTTGATGAATAATTGATTTGATATTATGATTTAAGAACTAACCCTACTGATGAAAACTCAAGTGTTGTAAGTGGTTGGCAGGAGTCAAAGGCAAGAGGTGGTTAGCATTTTGGCAACGGTCAATTTGATGGGTATCTGGCACTCACACACTCACTTAGTTAGATTAATGATCTTACGTGCTCTATTCGATCCTAATCCTATATGTATGGTTTGCCTATATGTGTGTTCTTTTTGTTTTAAAAAAAGAGTGCTTTTTCAATGCATAGGTATTATCGTAATGGATAGGAGAATTTTATTAATAAAATTTATGTAAATGTACATATGTGATTAATCGTAAGTATTTGTTATGTTTCCATACTCTTATAACACTGAAAATAAGTATTAAGAATGTTCTCATGGTTAAAACTATTAGATTATTCATTAAATATTTAATTCCAATTTTAAAAAAATTGCCACAAAAACATGATTATAAATAAATGATTTCATTTTTAAAAAAAAAATAGAAAATAAACTTTTATTTATAGTTTATAAATACAAATATTCAAAATTGAATATAGAAGAAAATCATACCTTTCTCATTTTCTTAAATATTCTTCATACCTTTTTCATTCTTTCACACCATCCTCATTTCAAAAAATACTCACACCTTTTTCATTCAAATATTCTCATACTATTCTTATTTAAATTATTCTCATACCATTTCCATTTCCTATATTCTCTCACGCCAATTGTATGGGATGAAGGGGAAGAGAAAAACATTAAATAGGGAGAATGGCTTTGGATGGGGAAGGTTGTTTTTTTTACTGATTTGCTCATTCTAATATCTTTGTAAAAGAAATTTTCCATTTATATAGCCCTGATTTTATTGCAATTATAGTTGGAGATAGCCTGAAAGCCTTCCTTATTTTCCAATTTCTCATGAAAGTTGTCATTGTCGTAAATATGTATGTTCATCATTGGCTTAATACCAGGTTCTAATATTAAATTTTTACTGAATCCTTAGGTCTACTGGTTTAGTGGAAATAAATAAAAGAAATCTAATTTGTACTTTACAAATTTTCTTTCAATTTGGCAAGGTGTTATGTATCCCCTACATGTGTTATTAGCACCACTGTGTTTTTATTTCTAATGTGCTTCTTTCATAACCATCTCTACGATTAATATTTCATTTCATGAGTTAATATTTGTTGTGGTTATACAAATACTATCTGAATGGCTGCCAAATGTGAGCCTATAATTTGTTGTTAATTAGTTTTGCACCAATCAACCAATCATAAGTCACTATTTTTACCTCATTTTGTATATTCTAAATATTATTTATCTCCAATATATTTGAACAATATTATAATATATAACTATTATATATATTCTAAAATGTTTACTATATTATATTTTTAATATATATTATAAATAATAAATAATTATTACAATTTCTAATATATAATACATATTATTCTATAATATATAATATATATTATTCTATAATATATATAATATAAAATACTATATCATATATACAATTTTATATAATTTTAGCATTTATTTATTATTTAAATTTCACCTTACATTTAAAATTATAACTATATTTTAAATTTTTATAATTATAACTATAGAAATGAAACTATAATATATACAAAATAACTTATTAAATATTATTTTTAAGATTTAAAATTTCTTATTTAATTTTTAATCTATAATATTTTAATTTTTATTAAATAATTATTAATTAAAATATACTTAATATTTATAATAAAATTAGAATTAAATTTACATATATAATTATAATTATAATTAATTATATATGTAAATTTAATTTTAATTTTATTATAAATATTATATATATTTTAATTAATAGTTATTTAATAAAAGTAAAAATATTATAGATAAAAAATTAAAAAGAAACTTTTTTTGTATTAAATATAATGAGTTCAAAAAAGAGGTAGAGAGTATCTACGAAAATTTTACATCAAAATGAAGGCATGCAAAAAGGAAAAAACAACAAGCTACTGAAGGCAGCCATCATTGGCATCAACCCAGGTGGTCCAGCCCTTCTCTCCCTCCATTCAAACAATCTTTTTCTTGTTCTGTATCTCAGCCAGCATGGCCAAGATGTCTTTCTTTGAGTTCCTATTTTTCTTGATTTCCTTGCTCACTTTGGCCAAGGTTTTTTCAAACATATGAAGATTATCCAGGTTCTTCCTCCATTCATAGCTGTCTTTTAATTCAAAAACAAAGAAGGTAGCATGTCCGTCCTGCAGAAATCTCCGAAGCTTTTTTTGGTCCATCATCATAGTTGTATGAACCTGCAAGGAAATTTTTAAAAATGTGAGTTTAAGTGAGAACTCAATAAGAACCCTGGGAGTGTCTTGGAATTTCTCTTCATTCCTGCATTTCCAAATCTGCCATAAGATGTTAGAAGTTAAGATGTTCCAAAAAATGTTAGAGTCTTTCTTAAGCCCCATGATATGTCCAGCCACAATTTCAATAATAGAAACATAAGTAAGATAGGAGATCCCAAAAAGATTCCAAATATTTCTAGCAAAAGAACATTCAAAGAAAATATGCCTGCTGGTTACAGATATTGCATTCATGGTTACTCCTCTTGATAGGCAGTCTGTCAAGTATAAAGAGCCATCTGAAACTTTGTATAAAATACTATAATTATATAATATAGCATATATATATATAGTACTTTTATATTATATATTATATAATAGGTGTAATATATATATATATATATATATATATATATATATATTAAAAATATAATATAGTAAATTTTTTAAATAAATAATAGTTATATATTATAAATAATTGAATTTTTTAATTAAAATAAATGTTTACATTATAAAATATAAAATATAATATATATATATATATATTAAAAATATAATATAGTAATTTTTTTAAATATATAATAGGTATACATTATAAATAATTGAATTTTTTAATGAAGATAAATTTTTATATTATAAAATATAAAATATAGTATCTATGTTAAAAATATTACAAAACTATGTTAAAAATATCATTTATTTAATTCATAAATAAATATTTAAACATTATAAATATTCTAATAGCAAAAAATAGTGACTTAAGATTGGTTGATTGTAACAATAAATAGTAATTAATTGTCAAATTGTTTATTAAGGTATTAGAAAACATAAGCTTTATCTTGCTATTATATTTCCCCTTAAATCAAAGACGTTAACGGAGTAATACATGGTTCATATATAAAACAACAATGTTCTCATTTTATTGAAAACAAGTGAAATGCCCTTTATCAATCGTATGAGAGGGTGATACTTATTTAATACTTGGAATAAGAAAATCACTTAGTATAACCAGGTAAGAATATACTTTTTGTTTTTTGGGGAGGGAATAAAGTAAACATAATAGAATATATTCACATTAGAAATGAATCTCAGCAATATATTAGAAATGATAAAGAATCAATATAAATTGTGCTTTGATTTTAAGAATGATATGTAAGCATTTTTTCCCTCGTGGGATATTTTTATTTTTTATTTTATGGAAGTTAGAAATTTTATCTATATATAATGTAGTTCTTATTTATATTCTCCTCTTCGCTGACGATGTGATTCTCCTTGCTTCCTCACCGGAAAGTCTCCAGAGACTTCTTGATAGCTTGGCCTCTTTTTGTGATTCGAGACAGCTGGTGGTGAATCTCGGTAAGACACAGGTGATAATCTTCAACTGCCTGAAGACCTCACATCTTCATTTATACTATCAAGGACTGGAGATTGAGATTACTTCTTCATACACCTACCTTGGGGTCAAGTTCTCCGACCCTCGCTTCAGCCTAAGACCTGCCATTCTGCCCAGGATCAATAAAGGGATGGGTTCCCTTGCCATGTTGGAGAGACAATGTTTCAGACATCATTTTTCAGGACACCGCATCCAAGTTGTCCCTCTTGGATTCCTTGGTGAGACCTACGGTACTTTATGGCTCTATTGTTTGGGGGTCGTCCCTTCTGGATTATGATTGGGCCTTTATTGAGCGTGTTCAGACTATCTTCCTCCGGTGTATCATCAGATGTCATCGATCCACCTCTCATAACATCATTCTAGCTGAGTTTGGGGCTCATCCCTTTAGATTGGGGGCCATCTTTGATCTGGTTTGGTTTATTCACCGCCTCCGTTGTTCTGCAGACTCCAATGATGGTCGTAATAGATACTCCTACCTGGCCTATTACTCTTCAGTGGCGCTTGCCAAGTCAGACTCCTCCCCCAGAGCCCGTTGTTGGTATGCCCAAGCCTCATCCCTTTTAGGTTCCATCGGGATTGACATTGATCACCTCCCCCCTATCAGTTCTCGCTTGACACTCTGGCTCACCTCCTCCCTTCCAGACAGGAGTTGAACAGACATGTCAAACTTGACATATACAGGGAGTATATCACCACGACCTGGATCAACCCATGTGGGGGTCTGCGCCTAAGGATTGCTTTCTATGTTGAGCACTTTCTAGACATTCAGGATGGGATTATTGTTCGTCCTAGATACTTATCTCAGCATTGGTGTCACGCCCTTCGCATCACGTTGGGATCTTTTAGGGTTGGATCTCACCGCCTTCGGGCCCAGACAGACCATCACATTGATAGAGATGATCAGATTTGCAGGGTATGCACCCTAGCCGAGATTGAGACTGAGACACACTTCATCTTCCATTGTCCTACTTACTATGAGATCAGAGGGAGATTCTATTGCTTATTCAGAGGGTGCAGTTCCTTGACTGCTTTCTTCAGCTACACCGATCAGAGATGCCTGGCACTTTATCTCCGCGAGATTGTACAGCTCCGTGAGCATACTCTACAGCTTCTTTTCCCCCAGAGACAAATATCTGATCAACTCATTACAACCTTCTTCTCATCCTTTTCTCCTTTACGGGGGGTGAAACTGCCTCACATTGCCTCCATCACCGGTCACTTTAGATCTGTGAGACCCCGTAACACCTTTACCCATCAGCGACACATCTCTAGCAACTCACAACGATGACCCAGGGTTCCTGCTCATCAGGATCATTATCCTTCAGTGTTGTATTTCTTTCTACCTGAAAATGACCATTAGTCCTTCTCTTGTGTCTGTTCTTCTTGCCTGTTGTTTCTTGTTCTCTTCTTTCTTTTTCGCTCTTGGTTGTTTTCCCGGCCATTGTTTGGTGGTCTGTTGGTTCACTATTCCTTTTGTTCTACCTTTCCAGTCCCTTAGACCCTTGTTGGTCTCTTGTTGGACATTAATAAATTTATCTTATCTTATCTTATCTTATCTTATCTATATTCATGTAGGAATCAATAATAGAACTTTAATTCTCCCATATTAATTAATAGTCTAAAATTATATTGATATTTTACTTGGAATGTTTTATAATTACTTTAATGTGGGAAAACTTATAAAAACTACAAATAGTGATTTAAATTTACTATAAGAGTGGTACTTTATGTAGGTGTTTGGTGGAATATGTAATGGGGAATATATATTGGTGCTTTTAGACACATTGAATATAAATACTTGATATTTGTCCAGAATATTATATTATTAAATAAAAAAATTGGAATTATTATGTATGCACCCATGCACTCATGTATGTCTTTAAGCTCATGAAAGCTTTTTCATGTTTTTATATGCATTGTCATATATTTTTCATTGTGTAAGTGCTTATGATCTTTTGTATGTTCTATGCTTTAGTGGACATTCCCAAAAGTTACATTAGTAGAAGCAGAGGTAGTTTCTTGTTTTGAGATAGAAAATATAGGTGAGATGTGTTATTTTTCTTTCTTTCCCACGCATGATGTATTTTTATGGATGGGTGTCGAATGTAGAATATTAGGGAAGGATAGGTATTGGATTTCTTTTTATAATCCTATCTGTCTCGTAACTGGCACAAATTATGCTTTGGCCAAAGCGATGTTGCATATTTGATATTGTATATGTTTTTTGTACTTTCTCCCTGCCACATCATTGTGTAGATGCTACATTGTCATAGGTGAAATGTAGATAGGTCACAATGTTGCACCAGATTCCATTCGACCAGCTGGTTCCAATTTCCTAGTTTCCTCATGCAGGGTCGGGCACTCAACCTTTCATGTTGAGCTCCAGGGGAGATAAACACTCTGTGTTTGGGCGGAAAAATCATCTGGACCCCATTCTCGTCCTCGAGCATAGCAGATGGAGAGAATTTTATGGCTAAAGGAGGTAGAATGATTACATTATCACTTCATCTTGTATTTGATGAATTCGACCTCTTTCTCGCTTATTGTATCTATCTTTTGATGTTTTGAGATGTTGATCATAATTTTATATATTAATGATGGATTATCTCTATTTTGAGAAAAGACTTTATTAAATTACCTTTTATATATCATTACTTACATTTGACTATGAATTCTAGAGTAAATTTTGGAAATTGAGTCTTATGTGGATTTGTGGTCCTTAGATTTGGTATCAGAGTCGTAGGTTAAACTCTAGGGCCTAGGTTTACCGTCGCTAAAGTTGTGCATTTTGTTGGTGTAGGATTAGATTGATCACCATGCAAACCAAAAATTCCAATAGGGTGTGGTCAATTAATGGACCTAGTAATGAGCCTAATTGGATATTGGACTATATCCTTGAGCTTTTAACTCAACAGGGAGCCCTATTAACTGAGCAGGCAACCCACAAGGATCATTTGGAACATGATTTATGGGGAATTCGACAAGAGAATCCTCATAGTGAGGAAAAAAGAAAAATTGAGGAGGATTGGAGATTTAAGGAAGAGAGAAAGAGAGAAGAGGATATGAGGAATTAATTTCCAAGGAGAAAGGGGTAATTTCATCAATCTGCAAGAGGAGATGACAGAGATTAATATGTTTCTGAGTATTATGGGTATGTTTTATCAACTACAATATGTATGCATAGAGGTATTAGTAAAGAATAACTACATATAAGAGAAGATAATTTAATAGAATCCACTAAGGAAGATGATTATATATTAAACCTTGAGTGCACTAGGCTTTGTTGTAACACCGATCTTATAAACCTCTAGTCAAAAAGTGCTTTGCACATGTTTCCTAAGTACTACTTATATGAATTACTAGTTGAGTAAGTATGGATCAACTAGGGTGGTGAGGAAGAGAATCTCCTAGTTATTGTTACACTTGGTAGGAAGGGAAATATGTCCCTTTTGTTAGAATTTATAGTAGCGAAGGTAATTACTCTTAGGGGAATAACCCTTGCATATAGGTGTGTAATGTGCAATGAAGGTCAAGAAGCTACAACCTAGGAAGAAGAGGAAGATAGTAGTACCAGCTCTCTAGAGAAAATGGAGACAATGAATAATATTGAGAAATAAGTAAAGAATAAAAGATGGAAGTATTAGAAATATGTGATGAAGAATGATGAAGAAAATTGTATAGGCAAGACATGAAAGTGGAAAAGGCCCTGATTACAATGGAAACATGTCATTTTGGAGGTAGGAATGTGTTTATAAATAAGAGTGTAGAAAAGAATATTAATGATGTTTTGACTGACCTCAATTTGTTCATAAATAAAGAGGAAGATAAATATCAATAATTGGCAGTGCTTGCACCATATGATAATGAAAAAGAGATAATGGTGGATCATAACAAAAGTAGTTCGATTGGTTAAATCTGACTTTGGAATTATTGTCAATTGATGTTAATATGCTAAGTAGTTTGATACTGTCACAACTTTGTAATGCAGAGAGATTATCATATCTCTCTAGCATAGAATCAACTTACAAGAGAACATCAATTATACTTTCATAGAATGCATGAACCTGGATGACTTGTTGTTGGATGGGAATAGTTTGTCTAGGCAAGCTCCTAGTTTCCTTGAAATTTTTCCGTTGGCCACCTTGGATATGGTGCAAAATAACCTATATGGAGTACTACTATATGAGGTTTGGAATTCAGATATCTGTCTAGCTATAACATTGAGAAATAATTTTCTTGTGGGTGAGTTATCACCAAACATTTCTTCTACCAGAAGCCTTAATGATTGCTTCTAGATAACAATCATTTGCAAGGTTCTATTCCAAAAGAGATTGGATTGGCTTAAGGCTTAGCATAATTTATTTATTTTTTTGGTTTTGAATGTGCACACTCCATATTTACAATTTTATATTCCAACCAAAAAATCCAAATGAGATGTAAATAATGTTGAATGAAACTAGTCAAGGTAAGTAGAAATTGTATCAGTCCACTGCTAGGAAAATAGAATAAATTAAGAGAGATCCCACGAAATTGTAGATGTAATAATGGGCTTTGTACATTTTGTGCTCTCATGTGCAATATATATGCTTTTTTTGCGCTCTTCTTAGTGTGTTTGCATAAATGTATGATTGTGTTTTGATTTCATAACTCTTAATATTTTATACAATATTCATATGTGTATGTGTGACTTGTGTATTTAATAAGACAGCGGGACGATGTCTGTTCCTAGTGGGGAAGGATGTCACATCTCGACCTTGTATGTCCTAGTCATCAGGAGATAGTGTAGAATCTCTTTGACTTTGACTACTTAATAAACTTATTTGACACCTAATTAATGTACATTATGGAAGTTAGATTAATGATTTAATAATTATGTTATCGGAATATTTTGACATTTATATGATCATATCAAAAATACGAGAATAAATTTATTTGGGATTATGATTAGATGTAAATGAATTTTCAAATATGGAATGAATTGATATTATTTGATGAATAATTGATTTCAGATTATGATTTAAGAACTAACCCTGCTGATGAAACTCGAGTGTTGTAAGTGGTTGGCAGGAGTCGAAGGCGAGAATGTGGCCCAAGTAGAGGTGGTTAGCATTTGGTAGCGGTTAGTTTGATGGATATAAGGCACTCATACACTCACTTAGTTAGATTAATGATCTTATATGTTCTATTAGATCCTAACCCTATCTATATGGTGTGCATATGTGTGTGTTCTTTTTGTTTAAAAAAAGAGTGTTTTTTCAATGCATAAGTAATATCATGATGGATAGGAGAATTTAAAAATAATAATAATATAAATGTACATATGTAATTAATCATAAATATTTGTTATGTTTTCATACTCTTATAGCACTGAAAATAAGTAATTAAGAATGTTCTCATGATTGAAACTATTAGATTATTCATTAAAAATTTAATTCCAATTTTTCTATAAAAACAATTGACACAAAAATTTAATTATAAATAAATTATTTATTTTTTAAAAAATATAAAATAAACTTTTATTTATAGTTTATAAATACAAATATTCAAAATTGAATATACAAGAAAAGCATACCACTTATTTTCTTGAATATTCTTCATACCATTTTCATTCTTTCACACCATCCTCATTTCAAAAAATACTCACCCCATTTCCATTCAAATATTTTCACACAATTCTTATTTAAATTATTCTCATACCATTTTCATTTCATATATTCTCTCACGCCAATTGTATGGGATGAAGGGGAAGAGAAAAGCATTAAATAGGGAGAATGACTTTGGAGGGGGAGGTAATTTTTTAACTCATTTTCTCATTCTAATATCTTTGTAAAAGAAAATTTCCATTGATCTAGCCCTGAGTTGATTGCAATAATAGTTGGAGATAGCCTCAAAGCCTTCCTTATTTTCCAATTTCTCATGAAAGTTGTCATTGTCGTAAATAAGTATGTCCATCATTGCATCCCAATAAGAAAGAGAAGGAGAAGGGAAGTCAAGAGGAAAGCTTAATACTAGGTTATATTTTTAAACTTCTTTTGAATCATGTCTAGGGGAGAGGACCCAATAACCGACCCGCCCCCCAATAACTGTTATAGTGACCCAATACCCGCCATAGGGTTTTGTCATAGAGACCCCCCAATAACCAACTTCAAAATGGTCATTTCCTACACACACACAAACCTAATAAGTGTTAGTAACACGCCCAATAGCCGTGCACTATGACACTATTAACTAAACACTATGGTGCACAGTTATTGGTACAATTTTGTTTCTATTACACATCAACTTGCACCAAAAAGGTTACATCATGCTCACATTTAGAAAACACAAACAAAAACAATGGGATT
>MU224174.1:625373-660118 GCA_018584345.1 Thuja plicata
TATATATATATATATATATATATATATATATACACATGTGTAAAGCTTAAATTTGGTTTTATAAAATTGAAATTGGAATAGTCAATTCCAATTTCACATATTTAAATGGAAGATGTATATTTCTATTTTGAAGCAAAATTAGAATTTGAAAATTCCGATTTCAATTTTGTAAAATGAACACAAACATGAAATTGACAATGCAGTCTAATTCAAACAAATGGGCCCTAAATTTAAGTAGGCAACATAGGAACATGAGGTTGGGGGAAAAATCATGAAGAGGGAAATGAAATTAAAATGAATTAAAATTTATTTGACCCCCTCCTAAAGGAAGAAGCAGAGGTGACTTTTAACGAGTTTTGACAGAAGCAGGGTTTTAGGAGGGCTCTCTGGATTTTTGCAGGAGCAGCCATGGCGTCTTACACAAGGCTGCTGATGGAAACCCTAAGCAGCCATTCTTCCGTCTCCATTTCCACGGCGGGAAAGCCTTCGATGATATTTAACCGTGGCATGCGGCAGATCGTAATGTCGCAGGCGGCGTTGGACGCAGCGGCAGAGAGGCGGCGGCGGAAGAGAAAGCTCCGAATGGAACCTCCTCTAAATGCTCTGCAGCGTAACCGTGACTACGTCCGCAAGGAACCCTACGTTGTGTCGAAGTTCCCTGAGCCCATCTCTGCCCTAGTCGGCGAACGCTTGAACCTCCACAACCGTGTCCTTTCCCTCTGCCGCTCCGCCAATCTTTCCGATGCCGTCCTCGCCGTCCGCCACGCAATGTTCTCCAACTGCCGCCCAACCGTCTTCACCTGCAACGCCGTTCTCGAACATCTTCAAGCCACAGGTAACTACTTTACTGACTCTGTTTTTTTATTGGAGCCAATCGAGTTACATAGATATCTGCATTACACCATGCAGAATACATGTAGAAGGGGGATCCGTTGCATCAAAATCACTCATATTTCACTTCTACATATATGTTTTGATGCCACACAACATCACAATTCCCATTTCAATGATTGAAAGCCGTCTCGTTTAATTATCTGTTCTAAACCTCGCCTAGGGTATTTCATTTCTTTCTCTTATTTCAGTATTTCCCCAAATTTACAGTGTTTGATTTTACTTAACTTCACTTGCCCGTGATTCTACAATCCACAACCTTGGTTTCTTTATTCCTGTATTTTATCGCCCCACTTCTTATATTTCAACTCTCCTCCAACATACAGGTCAGCACGAAGAAGTCCTGTCACTCTATAAATTCATAACACAATGCGGCGTCGTTCCCAACATTGTGACATACAACACAGTCCTGCAGACACACTGTAAGAAGCTTGACATTGATGCCGCTTTGAACATCCTCAAGGACATCTATGCTACCGAAATGACGCCCAGCATTGCCACCTTTAGCCATCTCATGGCATTGCATTTTAAGTTGAAGAAGTTTGATGAGGTCATGAGGTTGTTCAGGGAGATGCTGGACAAGTGTGACGGGGCTGATCCAGAAACTTATGAGACAACCATTGAAGGGTTCGTCAATGGTGGTGCTATGGATCAGGCCACAGAAGTTTATATGGAGATGAGGCAGCGAGGCTCAAATTTCAGCGAGGCGGTGTTTTGCAATCTGATCAGAGGGTATTTTGCAGTGGATAGGGTTTCGGAGGCCATGGAGGTTTTCAATTTTATCCCCGAGAAGCTTCAGCCCACAGTTTTATCTTATAATGCTGTGTTGGATGGGCTGTTCAAAACGGGCCGAGATCGGGAGGGTGTGGACTTTTTTGATTCATTGAAATCGAAAATTGTTATACCCAATGCATCTACATATGCAATAATAATGAGCTGGTTTGTTGACCAGGACAATGTAGATCGCGCCCTCTTCCTTTTTGACCATATGGATGAAAACTGCGCTCCAGATACTGCAGTGTACAATATCTTGTTGAATGGCCATTTCAAGGGGCATGCCAATGATTTGACCTTTAGACGAATTGATTATCTAGTTGAGGATATGATGAAGAGGTGCTGTGAGCCTAATACGGTAACATATAATATTTTGATTGATGGATTCTTAAAGGTGGGCAAGTCGGAGGAGGCCTTAAAGATGCTAAGGAAAATAATGGAGAGTGGCTTCAGGCCTGATGTTGGCATCTTTAATAAATTGTTCAGTCAGTTGGGTAATGAGGGGAAATTAGATGATGCCCAAGAACTCTTTCAGGGAATGGTCGATGGAGGTCAGAACCCCGATGTCATGACTTATGATATATTAACAGAGCAATTTGGCAAAAGAGGTAGAGCGAACGAGGTTGGAAGGCTTTTTGAATACGTTGTTGAGAAGGGTAACCTAAGTGAGGAACTTGTGGCTCGGCTTGGCGTGACAACACAAGAACCAAAGGCACTGACACAAGTCTTGAGTGGTGTCAATGGCAGGAAACCAGAGATTGAAACAGAAGAAATTAGGGGAATAGCCAAAGAGGAGCCAAAGATGGAGGCTATTTTGTAGGCTTATTTGATACAATATGTAAGGTGAGTTTTGTTGCAAATGTTTTGCAGACAATCATAAACTCCATCGTGTATATTTTGTATTGCACATTATTGACGATGCAACCGCCAAAGCAGATGTCAGTTTGCAGCTGGTGCACATTCGTAACTGGTCAGAATGAACTTCTAATCAATCATGTCCTGGATAGGTTGGTGATTACACCACATTGAGAAGGTTACATACATTTGGTTTGGGATTATGAGATTGCAATCTTGAATTTAGCCATCTGAGTGTGCGGGTTTATGGATCTTCCCTAAAATCAATAATAAATTCTACTATGCTCTGCATTCTGAAATGATACGTCTTTATGTGTGACATTTATGTTTCTGCTATGATTATGAATCGCACAGTTATTGGTTTGTGTAATAGAATTAAGTATAAACTACAACCCTATTATTGTTCTTTTTATCATGGGTTTGTTCCAAAATAGTGCTAACACCATATGCAAATTAAGAAATGAATCAACTTTGCAGGGAAGCATAACTACAGTTAATTGTAGCGAAGAGAAGCCAGCTATATGGCATAGTTTCTTGTTGTGAAACTTTATAAGAAAGAATATCGATGGATAAACTTTGTAATCAAACCCGATCACATTAAACGCTTAACGTATGTGTACAATTTATGCATAATAGATGTGCAGTTCCCTGAGTTATCCATTCTCAATACAGTGTCATGTGCACTCTGATAAATAGTATGCATATTGTAATAGTCTAATAGTTAAAATTTTGAGGCCACTAAACTTTGGGATCATTAGAGATACTCATGTGCACTCTGATAGATAGTATGCATATTGTAATAGACTAATAGTTAAAATTTTGAGGCCACTAAACTTTGGGATCATTAGAGATTTGGAACGTAAACAATTTTTCTGAAAGAAAATGACTAAATTTTATTCTTGGATTTGTGCTTGGGAAAATTACCACTTTCTTCTAAAGCTCTAGCGGATATCTGTATTATAATGACACTAAAATCATTTTAGTAAAATACCGTAAAGAATCAGGCCTATTGATGTTAAGGGTGGAATTGCTTACTAGGCTATTGATGTTTACCGTGGTATTGCTGTCTATAAAATGGCACAGTGGCAGTGATCGTTATCATTCTAATTTTAATTTGTTTGATTTATAAGCAAAATTAAAAAACCATTCTTGTTTCTTTGTGCCTCGCAAATTTAACAAGAGCTGCATAGCTGCAGCTGGAGTCCCTGCCTAATGAAAAAATAGCAAGATTGACTTGGATGTAAAAATAAAGTCCCATCTTAAAATTTGAAAATAGAACTCCTAGAACTCCTATGTTGGATTATTTGAAAGTAATTTTAAAGATTTTTATATCTTAACAGGCATTTGCCTATAGTCTTATATTTTTCTCTCTCATGCGTTACAAGTATCTTCAAAACTATGGTCATCTAGGCTTCCCAACTTGAATGGTAAATCGGCATATTGAAGCCAATTTCTGCTCAAGTTTATCAAATTATGGATGGCAGAAAACTTCTTGAGGTAAAAGTTTGTTTCAGGATAGAAGGAAGAAGCATTTGAAACAATATCTCATATATAATATGGATTTGATAGTCACCGTGATTTTTTTGTGTCTTTCAGTATGCTACAAAATGTTGTTTAATTTTTGTAGACAGTATTCCCCAAATATTTTGCTGGGAGCTTCTGTCCCTCGTTAATTAGAGAGTTTTGTGACAGTAGTTTCTTCTAGAATTCTGTCCAATCCGCGAAGGAAATTGTAGTTTATAATACCTGTTCTCCCACTAGTGATGAGCTTCCAGGTATGTTTAATGCTTGCACACTCTTCTAAGTTCTAACTATGAAACTAATATAGTGAGAAGCCTACCATTTCGCATCATTCAATGCAATCTAATAGAGAATGGTGCAACCCAAATTGTGCTAAAACAGTTTTCCATACAGGTTTCATCGGCTATTAATCTTGTATTAACTAGCTGCCAAATCAGTGTCATACTGGGAATGGATAAAGCCTTGATCCAACAGGCCATAGTGAACAGGTATGAAAATATCCAACGGGCCATGACGGAGAAATATGAAGATAAATCCTTGAAAATAGTAAGTAGTTGGCAGATAGATATTTACAATAGATAATACAAGTGCCATTATAACTAGCTGAGCCCAGTCATGTCCAATCAAAAGAATTTAATATCAGCTCTGGGAGTGTTCCAAACAGAAAGAAACGTAGAAGATGTTTCCAAACCAGAAATAGATGCACCTTATTATGCTTTGTTTTTGGATAGGATTCTGGAACCGGGTAAGATTTACATTTGGATACGAAATAGAATAAAAATTGAAAGGAGGTTCTATATGTAATTTACACTGAACATCTGATATACTCTGCTTTTTATCGATAGAATCTATTACTTCAGCAGAGACGAGAAACTATACCAGAAAGAAAAACAGCTGGTGGAAAAGATACTGTGTTAGATATGGTGGAGCCAAAAGAAACATGTAATTATCAAGATATTTTGATTTTGACATCCAATTATAATTAAAAGTTTAGTCTCTAGAAATACATGTTAATTTTGTGATTCAAACAAATATTTAATTTCAGGACAAATATGTTTAGGAAATAATCAATATTTTGGACATTGAAATTTTGACTTCAATTATATCTATAACTGAAAATTGGCTTTACATTGTATTGGTAGATGCAGGAAGCAAATGCAGCTGAAGGTAATAAAAGCCACAACCACAGTGTAAATTGAATTACTACCTAATAATCCAAACAAAACCTATAAATGCTATCGTTTGTTCGGTGAAAATTTACTCTATGGGTTGAATATGCAATGTTTAGAAATGGAAGTTGAACTATGGCAGCTGATAAAAATGAGAAGAAAAGAAGATACAACTAAAGCTTTAGAGAATTATGTAAACAAAGATATAATTGTATCGTACTAAAAAGTAAGCACCCTTATTAGGTGCTCATTTTTTTAGTCCCATTTTAGCATGTATGGGTTCTCACATTGATTTCACGTCCTTCTAGCTCTTTTGCATCATTTAAATCAATATTATTTGTTCAAAACTCGAGAATGACTCTAAGTTCTATACATGGTTTCTTATTTTTCATCCTATCACATGATTCATCCTCCATCTAAGTCCTTTTACATGCTTTTTACATTTTGGGATTTGCCCTAATTTCTTGGCAAATTGAGGCTTTCAAATCCCTTTCTTGGCACACAACCCTAGGTCACAAGCAAACTTTGAAAATGTTTGCCTTGGCAAGGCCTTGTCCTAGGGCTTTTCAATTTAGTTGGGCTTCGGGCCCAATGCAAGTTTGTTTCTCCTAGGTGCTTAATTGGGGTCGGCTTTGCGAAATCTGAGCCCCAAAATGTGTATAAAAGGAGACCCCTTCCCCTCATTTTGGACATCCATAAGACATCTATTATTGTACAAGTTATTGTGCATTCAAGAGATTCAAGTGCAAGGAAGCCATCAAGCATTTCAAGTCTTCTTCTTTCTCCTCTTTCTTCCTCAATCCAACATTGTGGCTAACTACAACATTCATCATTCAAGTGTTTGATTTCATGATTTCCTATTGGATTTTTGTGGAGTCCAAGCTATTGCATCAATGTTTGTGATCATCTCTAAAGAGGCATTGCATCATCGAGGTACAAGGTGATTTGTATTTTGGATCTAGATTACATTTCCTTTTACAACTTTAATTTCATTTCAAGGTTAATTCATTTATAGAGGCTTGACCAAGGCAAGCCCCTTTCCACAACAATTTTCCCTTCTTTCTTGTGTGCAGGAATAGGTGGCGCAGTCTCGGATCTAGATTTTCAGAGTTACAAAACCAGTGACAGGTCCTTTATAGATTTCACCAGTTTTTGGGTATCCAGGACTAGGCTGACTTTTTGGGACTAGGCTAACTTGAGTTGGCATAGTCTTGGGAACTTGCAATTTTCACAGTCGGGAGATACATGCACCAGAGTCCTAGATCCAAAACCGTTTCTATTTTCGACAGCTTTGCGATAGTCAAATCAAGATTTGAAGTTCACTTGTTTCGTCCTAGCTTCAAAGGTAAGTTCATTCTTTCTCTTTTCCTCTTGCACTTACTTTTATGCATCAGATATGATATCACATCTTGCTAGTAGTTATTTCCTTTATCATAGCATAAGTGTCTTTCATACTTTTACATATCATAATCACACTTTATTCAACAAGGAATACCCAAATCCCCCTTTTACCTAGATCTTGCATAAGCACCCCTTCATCATTTTTGGGTTGTGCTAATCATATTTGTTTAAGGGTGGGTTTGTATGCCAATGCAATATATGATTTGGTGAGTGATCTACATTCTTGCATTGCTCACCATTTTCTATTGTACATTTTGGTGGACCCGACTTATGGCATTTCCTCCTTTTGATTTTTCGTGGTTAGATCCCACTTCTCTACATTTACTTTGTATGCATTTAGATCTTCTTTCCATTACAATGTTGCATTCTTAGCCACTTAGATCTCATATAGATACATCCATAGATTCATTGCATTCTTACATTCCATGCTTACATGACAAAAAAATATACAAAAATACTTCATTTCATGCACTAAATAGTAATCATTGCAATTCACATTGATCAATTCATTTCTTGTTTATGCATTTGCATTGATGCAAATTTGATGCTTCCATTATGTTTATAATGCATCCATTTTCTCAAGGTGATAGTGGTTTAGCCTCCCTTTTATCACTTTATCCCTCTCCTAAGGACCCTCCTCTTCATGACGCCATATTGGTGCAAGAAGATGTTTTCAACCCTCCTTTCAATAATCTCTATCTTTCGAGAGAAGTGTTGAAGATTGATGTTAACTATTCTCTTGATATGTGCTTCCCCCATGAGCATACCTTGCTAAACTTTGATAATTCCCCTTGCTAAACTTTGATAATGCACCTTGCTAAACTTTGATAATTCCCCTTGTGACACCTTGCCTTCTAGGAATGAAGCCTTGATTAATTATGATTATACTTCTCCTAAAGCTTGCAATGATCTCCCTATTTGGGATGAACCACTAGATGATAATGTTGACTATTCTCTCCCCCATGAAACAACTTTGGTCCAAGAAGATGATATAATGGTTGACATTTCTTCTACTTCCTCTAAAGATGACAAATTCATGCTTGATGTTTCTCCTTCTCCTAAGACATACCCCTTTTATGAGGACATTTTAGAGCAAGAGGAGGACATTATAAACACCTTTCTTAATATCATCTTACCTTCATTTGACACTCCTTCTAAAGATGAAATATTAATGGAAGTTCCTAGTCCCTATTCTAAAGGTTGTCCTACTCATGAGGACACCTCACAAGAAGCGGATCATATCATTACTAATTTCCTTAATGCTCCCCCTTCTAGTGACGACCCTATGAACAATCAAGAGATTGATCAAGTTAATGTTGTTAATGTTTTGAGTACACCTAAAGTTGTTCCTGCTCAGCCTACAGTAGTCAACAAGTTTGTGATAGTTGTCAAAGGATGCACTCAATCGAATTCATTCCAAGCACCTAACAAACCTGCGGTTATTGTTAAAGGTTATCCTCAACATACTCCTCAAACTTTCACTACACCTGTGATTACGATTAAAGGATATAATCAACAAAATTCTTTTCAAACTCCGAACAAGCCTATTATAACCGTGAAAGGAAAATCTAGCAGTCCTTTGAAGTTTATTAAGGATTATCATGCGGTGGCTCACACCTATCATACAAGAAACAATCCTCAACCTAATCTGATTATTCCTACTTCTCTCCCACCTTCTCAACCTGTGTTTCCTCCTCCACCCCATCTTCCGCAACATCTTGGAAAGGAGTATGATTTGGTAGAGCCATTACGTGCTACTCCAGCTAAGATTTCTCTTTGGGAACTTCTTCAAACTTCTCCTACATATCACGAAACTTTGCAAAAAGCTTTAACCACTCTTCCAACTCCACCACCTAATCAGGATAATAGCAATTCCTTTTTGAAATGTATGCATGCTACTTCTGTCCAGGCTCAAATTGTCTTTACCAACAATGATTTACCTTCTTTCTAAAGAAGTTCAAGATCAACATGATGCCCTTATGGTGGTTGTCCTTATCAACAGTAATCTTATTTGTAGGACCTTAATTGATAATGGGTTCGGATTAAATGCTTGTAGTATGGACATGTTGAAAGAGATCAAAGTTGATGTTTCGACTATTAAACCGGATTACATTCCTATTTGTGGCTTTGACAATATTGCTAAGTAAACATTGGGCATTATCACATTACCTATCAAGGCAGGTCTGGTTATTCTAGACACTCTCATTCATGTGATGCTTGGACCTCTTAATTATAATCTTCTTTTGGGAAGACCTTGGTTACATGTTATGAATGTTGTTCCTTCAACTCTCCATCAAAAAGTCAAGTTTATCTACAACAATCTGATGTGCACACTTATGGCAGATGATAGACTGAATAGTTGTTTGAATACTGAGTCAAGCAATAAACCTGCGTATATTGAAGAAAAACAATATCAAGAACCTAAAGATGATCCTCGTTCTACTAGTGCCTTTTCGGATGACGATTGCGGATCCTTAGATTTCACCCTGACTTATATTGGAGAAGACAAAGTCTCAACATTGAAACTTAAACAATATAAACCTGACAAAGAATCCAACACAACAAATTCTCTTTATGGTGAGCTTGGTAACAATTTTGTTGTTCCTTCCACTCCTAACAATTTTGTTGTTCCTTCCACTCCTAACAAATCTTTAGAAACTATTAAACCTAACTATGATGACATAGTGACCTACGAGACTCCGTTAACTCTTTATGATATGGCTTCTCGTTATGGCTCTGGTTATAATTTATTAGCGAAACAAGGATTCAATGGGAACAGATGTGGAAAACATGGACAAGGAATTCAAGTGCCCTTAGGAAACAAGGGGCGTGAGCATTCTTATGGATTATGATTTAATCCTTACAAGCAGCCATAAACAGTTACTGTCAACACCATTGTGAACCAAAATTTCAAACATGGTTTAGGATATGCGCAATAAAGCGTTGAGAATAGTGTTGAAGCATTTTGTTCTAAGTCTCCTCCTTTGTCCACATCCTCTCCTTTATTATCTAACCCTTCTTCTACATCTATCTTTAAACAAGACATGATTCAGCCAAACCTTGTTCATGCTAAGGTGATTACTAGGCCTAAACAAAAAAGAAACAAAGTCAAAATCTTATGAATCTTCCTTCCTCCATGTATCACCGGTATCATGACCACTCTACTAATGAATGTCAAGCTTTACATTACAAAATTAAACAACTCATTGATAATGACATTATTCACATATCATTTGCAATGAGTTATTTTACACTACTGGTTCCTTTAAATAACATCGAAATCCTTATTATGTTGCTCCTCACTATGTAATATTGTTAGCTTATTCCTTGGGGGCTCATTGTTATGCATGGTGTGCTCATAATTTATGAGTAGCATAATATGTCTTCTTTATCCTTGTCTCCACGCTTGGGGGGCAAGGGTATTCTATCAATCTCTCTTATCCTCTTCAAGGATCCACTTTTCCCTTGCATAAGCGGTATTTGTCTATCATGCAACATCCAATCTTACATAGTAATGTTGGTTTGCATTAGGGATATGCATCCTTGATCATAACCTATTTCCATTGTTCACCATTAGGTTTCCTTGGTACACAAATCCCTTATCTTGGAGACTAAAATGGTGTGTCATCCTTTACAAGGATCCCTTTTTCACTTCTTGCATGGTATCTCTTTGCATTCGTACCTTCCATGACCTCATAGGAGTCGTGACCTCTTTGGTTTGGACTGGGTGTTGCTTGTGGATATTATCTTGATGTTGAAATTGCTTTACCCTTGTTCATCATTTCCTTAAGATGACAAAATAGTACTTATTTTCCCATCTTAAGGGGGGGAGGAGGGGTGGGAGGTAGGGGGCATACACACCCTCCTTATTGCATAAATTTTGATCATGAAAGAGAGAGTACACTAGCCAGGTTACTCTCCTTTTTCACATATTCAGGATTGGTTGACTAGCATAACACAATTTGCTAGACCATTTGACCTATCCTTTTTCATGAGTTGACTAGTGTAATAGAATTCACTAGACTATTAACTATTGGTCCTTTGACTATCCACCTTTTGGATCCCTTATTGAATACACTTTCCTTAAGGACAAATTCTTCTTTTCTTTTTGATCCCTAAGGAAGCTTACCTTCCCTTAGGACAGGTTGTTCTTTGTCGGATCCCTTATTGGATACACTTTCCTTAAGGGCATATCCTTGATTGATTGAACTAGCATAACACGGCTTGCTACACCTTTCAATGCCATCTTTTGTGGTTCTCTCTTGGTGTGGTTCACAATAAGACAAACAATCTTACTGGGCTAAGGTGATTAGACCCTTCTCTCTCTCTACCTCTCATGGATGACCTAGTGCAACACAAATTGCCTAGCCTATGTCATCCATGATTGTCTTGATCTCTCCTCCATGATTTCATAGCATAATACACTTTTCTATTGGATTGGATCATGGAGTCTTATCTTTGATGTATGCTCTTTCTCTTTTCAAGTGACCACTTGTGCTCTTGCAATAGCTTTCTGAGAGATGCTAGCAGTTGAGACATTTTCTCTAGCGAGGTCTCTTCAACTAGTTGACTTGGAATCTTAGTAAGCTCTAGTCATTTGTTGTTACTTTATGTATCCTTGTATATGGATGTATGAGTTAAGATCCTTGGTTTGGGGGCTTATTTCCAACTTAGTGATGTCTTGTCTCCTTGCAGTTTGCCCATGATCTCTCTCTCTCTCTCTCTCTCTCTCTCTCTCTCTCTCTCTCTCTCCTTTACCACGAGAATGAGGTGGACTCATACTCTCGTTAAAGTGGGGGCTAAATGTACCATCTTAAAAAGTAAGCACGCTTATTAGGTGTTCATTTTGTTGGCCCCATTTTAGCATTTATGGGTTCCCACATTGATTTCACATCCTTCTAGCTATTTTGCATCCTTCAAATCAACATTATTTGTTTAAAACTCGAGAATGGCTCTAAGTTCTATGCATGGTTTCTCATTTTTCATTCTATCACATAATTCACCCTCCATCTAAGTCCTTTTACATGCCTTTTACATTTCGGGATTTGCCCTGATTTCTCAGCAAACTGAGGCTTTCAAATCCCTTTCTTGGCACACAACCCTAGGTCTCGAGAAAACTTTGAAAACGTTTTCCTGGACAAGTCGGCCTTGTCCTAGGGCTTTTCAATTTAGTGGGCTCTGGGCCCGATGCAGGGTTGTTTCTCCTAGGTGCTTAATTGGGGTTGGCCTTGCGAAATCTAAGCCCCAAAATGTGTATAAAAGGAGACCTCTTCCCCTCATTTTGGACATTCATAAGACATTCATTATTGTGCAATCCATGATACATCCATGATATACCTACAATTCTTGATCAAGAGACATCTTCATGCAAGTAAGCTATTGTGCATTCAAGAGATTCAAGTGCAAGGAAGTCATCAAGCATTTCAAGTCTTCTTCTTCTCTTTCTTCCTCAATCCAACATTGTGGCAGACTACAACATTCATCAGTCAAGGGTTTGGTTTCCTGATTTCCTATTGGGTTTTTGTGGAGTCTAAGCTATTTCATCAACACTTGTGATCATCTCCAAAGAGGCATTGCTTCATTGAGGTATAAGGTGATTTGTGTTTTGGATCTAGATCACATTTCCTTATGCAACTTCAATTTCATTTAAAGGTTAATTCTTATACAGGTGCTTGACCAAGGCAAGCCCCTTTCCACAACAATTTTCACTTCTTTCTTGTGTGCAGGAATAGGTGGCACAGTCTCGGATCTAGATTTTCAGAGTTACAGAGCCAGTGACAAGTCGTCTATAGATTTCACCAATTTTTGGGTCTCGGCCAGGTTTAGGCCAACTTTTTGGGACTAGGCCAACTTGAGTTGGCATAGTCTTGGGAACCTGCAATTTTCATAGTCAGAAGATACGTGCACTAGAGTCCTAGATCCAAAACCGTTTATGTTTCCGACAGCTATGCGACAATCAAATCCAGATCTGAAATTCACTTGTTCCCTCCTAGCTTCAAAGGTAAGTTTATTCTTCTTCTTTTCCTCTTGCACTTACTTTTATACATCAAATCTGATATCACATCTTGCTAGTAGTCATTTCCTTTAGCATATCATAAGTGTATTTCATACTTTTACATATCATAATCACACTTTATTCGAATACCCAAATCCCCCTTTTACCTAGATCTTACATTAGCGCCCCTTCATCCTTTTTGGGTTGTGATAATCATATTTGTTTCAAAGTGGATTTGTATACCAATGCACAATATGATTTGGTGATTGATCTACATCCTAGCATTGCTCACCATTTTCTATTGTACAATAACACCATAAGATTTTAAAAGAATAACCATAGTCCCTACCTTCTCCCAAGAATACGAGATTAGTTCTATAGCTAGACATTAGCCTACTTGATAGGTATATCAATTATTTGAATAAAATTCAAAACTTTATTTGATGTATTTTCCATCCATTTTCAAGAAGAACTGGCAAGTGCCAAATGCCTGGTATGGGATTCAACGGGGGTAGTCTTTCATGTTTGATTTAGTAGACATAGAAGGAGATTCAATGGCTATCCAATGGCTACCATTCTGAACATGTGAAACAAGAAAGAAATAAGGTAGTGGACTACCTATCTTACCAAGGCATAGACAGGGACGAGGAACAAACGATTGACAATCATTTGGAGGAAAGGTTTGGTTTAGTTAGCGTGTGGGATATCATACTCAAAAGCACATTAAAATCTATACAACACACATCATCAGTAATCAATAAACTTCATGTAGCTTGCGACAGATAATTATATGACCTACTTCTCCATCTTTTCCCTAATGTGTAGCCCTATTTTGAAATCCTTGTCTCATATCATGGCTTCACATCTTCCAATGCTCACATCTTTCAATGTTCAGGAGAGATGGACATAATATAAAGCTTGTAGGTGACCAATGACAGATGCCTTTCTTAAGGAGCATCACCAATAGAAGAATGAATATGGCTTTGTTTTTTCTAGGTGGTGACGGCCTAGATGCAATAAAGGAGGTTCTGAAAAAGGATTATGTGGAGGAAGCCGCATATAATCAAATCAGCTCAGAAGTCTTCTCTACTTTTTTCTAAAATATTATGATGATGCAGTCAAGCTCGGAGGATCCAAGAATGAACTGTCCAAACTTGCAACCAAAACAACACTCACAGCGGAAATAACAACACAAAATAGATATATCAATATCAATTTATATTATCTCAAAACTCCAATTACATGCAACATGTCGAGATGTAAGGCCTTCCCGGTTACAGCCAATACATCAACCGATTCAACAAGATCTCGCAGGATCCAATTACACCAACCTACCCTACAACTAAGTGGAAGAAACCAGATCTGAACTTGTGCTCGCAAGCCACCAAGAAATCTTACAAGTTTCTGTCTTACCCACTTACATTGTCTGCTATCAACTTTCTACTATCTTTTCTCTCCAAAACTCTCCGCCCCTCTAACTGACACCTACATACTCCTTTTATACAACACAACTACAAGTCGGCTTGTAAACAAATATTAAATGACAGTCAACCATTACAATCCATGATGAACAGATATTAAATGAACCAGGCGGATGCAACTAAAAAATAAACACATAGAAGAAAGCATCAAACAAATTTAGGTCCACACAAGATCCAATGCCTTAAATCCGCACGCCTCAGAACTCTGCGCAATCCCAACAACCCCTCCAAATCACGGATGCAATCTCCAATGTCCGCCCAATCCACAAAAGCCAGTCAATGAGCTCCAACAACCAGTCAGTACTGAGAACTACCAAAGCCAACGAGCCCATTCAGTAAAGCACTGATGCCAACAACCACCAAGCCAGACACCACCAAGCACCACCGAGTCCAGTCACCGAGTCCATCGGTGAAGCAACACATCTTCCAACCGAGAACTACCACCAAGTGACCGAGCAACTCCGATCTCGAACCGAGTTCCTACCAAAACCAAAACATATTTTTGGTGATACATGATTACCAACTACCCCAGGATGCTCCTGCATCAGACACCCCAGGTGCAAAAAAATGTTCTAGTAGCTCAACGAACATCTGTTGGGATTCAACACATAGATCCCAAATTGATTCTTGATATGCATGTATTCTGAGTCCTCAACCGATACACTCTTTCCTTTACTCCACTTCTGCAAACTCTTTTCTGCAACAGACAACTGACTGTCTTTCCTCCTCACATCTTTCCTCGGTTTACTACAGGTATGTTTTCCACTCTGATCTTTTACCCTCTGAATCTCCTTCAGCTCAACTCTACCACTGACACTCAAATTCCTCCTACCGAGTTCTGTGTTCTTCAAAGGAATCAGGGAAAACTTCCTGGCATCCTTCTCAATAGTAAACACATTCTTCACACAATCATGCATAGCCTCACAATCATACTGTAAAGGTCTATCGAGTAACACATGACAAGTACTCATTTCTACAATATCACACAACACTTGATCCCTATACTGCCCAATCTGCAAATCAACAAGACACTACTCCCTTACCTCCAAAGCATGTTAATTTTGTACCCAACTTATCCTATAAGGACAAGGATGTTTTATTCTCTTTAAACCAGGCTTCTGAACCATCTCCTCAGCAGCTAGGTTGTCGGTGTTGCCACTATCCACAATCACATTGCAGCATTTTCCTCCTGAAACCCCACTTCTAGTCTTAAACAAGTTTTGCCTTTGACAAGGTTCCACAATCTTCTTACCGAGTAATGCCCTTCAAACCATGAGATTTTCTCCATCCTCCGGTTCAGAAGCATTAACCGTCGGTTCTTTATGTACAACAACATTTCGGTGATTACCGACCTTCTTGTCAGGCTAGGGACATGCAAATGACCGATGTCCTTCTCCACAATTATAACAGGTGCCTCTGAATATACCTCCACGTTCTTCGCCTCGGTTCAATAGGTTTCGGTTCCTCCTCAACTCTCAGTTTGTCCTTTACCGACTTCTCTTGCTTCTCTTTCCGTTGGGAATTAGCATGATGTCTTCTTTTCAACTTATCTTTTGCCTTCAGTGCATACTGATAAGCATCTTCCACAGAGTGAATCTTCAACATACCAATCTCATCCTGGATATTGAATTCAGACTATTAACTTATCTTGCCACCTTTTCCTTTGAAAGTTCTCTATGTCCAGACCGAATAGTCAACTTGTAAAACTCCTCGGTATAATCTTCCAGAGTCATCTCTTTCTGTTTCAGATTCTGCAACTTCTTAAATAACTCAAGTTCATAGTCGGCAGGTATGAACTTAGCTTTCAATTTTGTCACCATCAACCTCCACTGATTGATCTTCATCTCACCTTCTTCCTCCCTATCTCTCTGTAACTCTTTCCACTAAAGAGCAACATGTCTTTTTAACTTAGTGTGTGCCAACCTCACTCTAAGCGGATCTCCAATATCTTCCAGCTCAAAGTAGTCTTCTAATTCACCGATCCAATCAATTAGGTCCTCGAGCTTCAATGTACTTGAGAAATTAGAAACCTTCATTCTATAACTTGTACTCAACCAAACCCTAGATCCTTTCAATCGATCAATTATGTCTTCGCCAGATCTATCCATCTGGTGGGCTCTGTCATCCTAGATCCGACAACTTCAAAGTCTTTAGCAACTTCCTCATAACCATCATCTGTTCTAGGACCTCTCTACAATCCATAAATAGCCCTTATGACCTCAGCTACCATTTCATTCTTCATCGTCGCCATCTCAGATCTAAATTTTTATGTCACCTTCGCTTCCACCTCCTCAGAAAGATCTGCAATTGCCCTAGGGTCCAATCTTCTCAGAGGCATCTTTCAAGATCTTCGAAAACCCTATGCTTCACAAGAAACAAACCAGTCAACCTTGCTCTCACCAACCAAATCACCCTTGCTCTGGTACCACCTGACACAATCAAGCTCGGAGGATCCAAGAATGGACTGTCCAAACTTTCAGCCAAAACAACACTCACAACGGAAACAAATAACAACACAAAATAGATATATCAATATCAAATTATATTATCTCAAAACTCCAATTACATGCAACATGTCGGGCTATAAAGCCTTTCTGGTTACGACCAATACATCAACCGATTCAACAAGATCTCGTAGGATCCAATTACACTAGCCTACCCTATAGCTAAGTGGAAGAAACCAGATCTAAACTTGTGCTCGCAAGCCACCAAGCAATCTTACAAGTTTATGTCTTACCCACTTACACTGTCTGCTATCAACTTTCTACTATCTTTTCTCTCCAAAACTCTCCGCCCCTCTAACTGACACCTACATACTCCTTTTATACAACACAGCCACAAGTCGTCTTGTAAACAAATATTAAATGACAGTCGGCCATTACAATCCATGATGAACATATATTAAATGAACCAGTCGACTGCAACTAAACAATAAACACATAGAAGAAAGCATCAAACAAATTTAGGTCCACACAAGATCCAATGCCTCAAATCCGCACGCCTCGGAACTCTGCACAATCCCAACGACCCCTCCAAATCACGGATGCGATCTTCAATGTCTGTGAACTCCAACAACCAGTCGGTACCGAGCACTACCAAAGCCAACGAGCCCATTCGGTAAAGCACCGATGCCAACAGCCACCGAGCCAGACACCACCGAGTCCATCGGTGAAGCAACACATCTTCCAACTGATAACTACCACCAAGTGACCAAACAACTCCAGTCTCCAACCGAGTTTCCTACCAAAACCAAAATCAAACCAAAACATATTTTTGGTGATACAGGATTACCAACTACCCCAGGATGCTCCTGCATCATATGTTGACAAATGACAAGGAAATGGTGAAGGCCCTTGCCAAACACTACATCTATGAGAAACATTGGAAGCACATTGATGTTGAATTTTTCAATGCTAATTAGGTCCTTTGTGTCTCTCCGTCTGTCAAAGGCCATGAATTCTATGGTCATTTCTTTAATACATATGGTGAGGGAGAAAGAGCATTTAGTATATATGATATAAGAGGACATGGCAATTCAGGAGTTCCTCATTGGCAGAGTCAGCTTTTGCAAGCCGACAAGTGTCATTTCTTTTCTTGTGCAATTCAAAAGGGATGCATAACAAGAAAGGTTCAACATTGCTAGGGCTGAAAAAACAATTAAGATTTCTTCTCCACTGCACTGCACTGAACTGATCAAGGTTTCGATGGGACCTATCCAGACAACACTTCATCCAATTGGAGGATGAAGAAAGTGACAAGGCTTAACATAGTTTATACAACAACGTAATATAGTTTATTCAACAACGTGGTATAGATATTAGTGCTATTATAGATTGTATTCTTTACTCAGGAATAGCTTGCAAGTTTGGTTAGTTTTGTAATCAAAGTGTGAGAGTTCCCTGGTTCATAGGGGTTGCACTTTCATGTTATATTTTCTATTTTTGATATATATGAAAGGAGAGAAGACAATAACCCTCATTTGACTGATACAAAAAAGGGTAAGCATTGACACACTCAATGTTTCACATATCCACCTTACTCTGACTTATGTTTTAGCCATTTTATTTTGTGTTCTGAATTGGTTTATATAGTATGGAATGACAATTGTGATATACCACTACTTTTATTGAGAGTTTGCAACTTTGCATGTATATGACGGTTGATCTAGCATGCCCTTAAGGTAGCATCAAATCCTAGAGTTGTACGGATCTTCCATCTTGTCCATGTATCAAATAGCCTCCCTTGCCTTGGAAATATTGTCATAAGTAACAAAAGAAACTATTAAAATGTTACGATGGAATGTGACTTTCTTTGTAGATCTCCAATTTATTGGGCAAGAGCACAAAAGTAAACCAAATGTTCATAGCCCTCTGTGACAGCTCAATTGGCCTTTGAAGGTATTTTTCCTTATGCGAGTTGGGAATAAAGAGAAGCCAAATACTAGAGTCTTAACCCTGAGTAATAATCTGTGTTGTCCAAAAGAAATGACAGAGAAAAGAAAGAATTATCTTTGGATGTTGCTCTGCAAATTGTGCAGTTATTGTGTGCCCAATGCCTATGCTTTGGCCATTTTCCCAAACAACCATCTATGAGATAATCTATTCATCAAGCTCTTGTCGAACTGGTGTCAATTTGAAGGGCAACAATTATGTGCTATAGAAGCGTTGATAAAAAATGGATAACAATTAAACTGTTGTACAGGAAATAAATCTAGCCAGAATCCCTTTTTATTGCAAGAGGCATGGGGTGAAATGTCTGTCTTCCAGGATACATTCTTTCCCAGTTCTTCTTCGGATGAACACATTTCTAATTGGATGGAACTTAGGTTGTTATCTTGCTACCAAGAGAAGCTCTCTGCTCAAAGAAAATTTATTAAGTTTTGTTATAAAAGTACATATGAAACTGTAAAAAGAAAAAAGTATTTGGGAAGGGGTTATAAATACTTCATGATATGATTTTGACTAGTGATCTCTTTTTGCATTTAAAATCCCCTTTGAACTTGGTTTGAGGTTGGGTACTATATGGCTTCAGATATTGTGGAAAGAGCACCACTTTGTTTCTTAATATTCTCATTAACGCCTTCTAACATATATGTAGCATTAAGACGATGCTCATGTATTTTTCAGAGAAGGGAAACCAAAATATAAGCATATTTGAGAGATTCCAATACTGGAAACGAAAAAATGAAAAGGAAGTAAAGAATTACACTGCTCTAAGATTCTGAGAGGTAAGAGAATTACACTCCACTTGAAACTTTAAAAAAAAGAGTGAGGGCTTCATTCTCCTCATATTCAACTGCATGCATCTAATTCACTTGGATACTAAAGCTAAAATAGCTTCATCAGAATATATTGTCTGATACAAGGAAAAGGGAAGGAACCCTGCTATTGGTATGCATGCAAAATCAAAGCATATCAGTGAGTAAATAAATTGCAACAATGTAAATTTAGGAATAGGATTTTTTCACTCAATATTCGCCACGTCAAGAAGAGTGCAAAATGTGGAAGCATAGGTAACTCACGTTGACTCTTGAGAAAATGTCACCATGTGCTAGGTGGAAGCAAAGGCACGGCTCTAGATGCGCAGTTTATTTTTTTTCTAATAAAAGATTAGAAAACCACTGGCAAAAATGGTAAAAGCCAATCAACAAAAATAAAAAACGAACAATTAAATCAATTTAATGAAAAAATCAACCAAGATCATAGGATATAGTTAGCCGTAGTTTAGTTAGTAGGAATAATATTTAGGTTTTATGTTTTGATTAGTGATGGCAATGTAATGATAGTTGTTTCTCGGGTAGTTGTAGGAGGTTGGCGATAGTTGGTGTACTCAACCAACCACCGAACACTTTATATGTAGCTGAATGGCACCAAGAATGGACTACTGTTGTTATGACATTATAGGGAAATCAAGTTTATCATTCTGCCACTGTTATGTGTATGAATTCTATGTTAAGTATTATGTTCTTTATGCTACTCTGTAAATATTTTTGTTTATTCTGTGCAAAGTAAATAAACACATCCCGTAGGGAGTAAACATTTTGGTGTTTTTGCATGTTCGAACTTGGAGATCAAATAACAATAGGCGTGATGGTGGAGTAATGGGCTGACCATTGGAATAGAAAGTACTCGTAACCAACAGTGACATAGAAGTGGAGAAAGTAACACGAGAAGATCAATTGGCGCAGGACCCGGTGCACCTATGGGAAGTTTTGGTCGACCAGTACTTTTAGAGGGAAGCCCGCGGGAGAGCAGTCCCTGAAGGCACGGTACGTGAAAAACTCTCAGTGTGACCAGCTATGTATGATCTTCTCGGAAGCATCCCAAGGCTGCTGGCACGGAACTTGGTTGAATTAGAAGAAATGCATACCGAAAGGCAGCATGAACATTGTCGACAACAAATAATACGACGGTACAAGGACCAAAATTGGAGGGAACAGGAGGAGCGCAACACGAGTAGACTTCGTACCTTCAACAATATAAATAATCGATGCCCCTTCTTCCAAACAAGGATAGGAGGCAATGTACTAAGAGGGAAAGAGAAGTAGAAAGGGGAGAAGATATCTTGGTAAGGAGATCTTTGTACATCAAGAGAAAAGTGAGGCGGCAACGGTTGCAAAAAATCCTCGAGGAATCTCTTAGTCCCCCACGAAGCAAGAGCCAGAGTGTAAGATGAACCCTGAGTGGCAGAAGGTCGAGGTCGATTGGTGGTGAAGGTAGAATGCAACCTACAAGGCAGGAGTGGGAACAAATTGCAAGGAACTTACCACTTCCTCACGAAGCAGAGGATGATCTTGCCGACTAGGAGAGCATTCCTTCAGTACGGGAGGCGATTGACGAGGAGAGCTTAGAGGGTGACTCCATACCAACTGAACCGTCAGTGTACTCTGAAAGTGACAACAACGAGGAAAGAAACCATGAAGGGGAGGTAGAAAAAGTATTCGAATGTACCCTGTGGGGTATTGGAAATCTAGTTATATCAAAGGATCTCACAATAGGGGGACTAGAACCAGAAACTCCAGGGAGAAGGGAGTATTGGTACGAGGGAGGTAACCAAGGCGTGAACAACGCAAGTGGGGGGTTGAGGGCTCGCACGTGGATGAAGGTGCAAGTGAAGCACAGGGACGCAAAGAAAGACTCGACCCACTTGAGTTTAATAACGCACATGGTGTTGACCGCACGAGAAAAATGTTAAACACCTTAGAGAAGTAGAAACTCCCCAAATTCAGTGGGGACAGATCAACAGACCCTCCCCATCATTGAAAAACATGCGTAACTATATGGGAGGCTAATGGACAAGACGACCATGACTGTTGGTTGAAGGTCTTCTTTCCCACCCTATGAGGAGCCACCATTGACTAGTACACAAACCTACCAAGAATAGATAAAACGTCTTGGGATGACTTGAGAAGGGCATTACATGAAGAGTTCAGATTGCTTCGTGATGATGATGAAGTAGTAGAAGAGATCTACAATACAAGACGAGGGAAGAATGAGACTGTATGGGCCTACCATCGTAGGCTTAAAGAACTGATTGGTAAATTGGAAAATCAGCCAACAGACGGCTTGAAGAAAAGGTGGTTCATCGAAGGACTAACTCCATCCTTATGAAAGAAAATGAAAGTGGTACCTCTTTCTTCCTACACGGATGTCTATAACCGTGCAATGGACATTGAGAGTGAAAATAAGACATCCCGAGGGAAGAAAAAAAGCCAATGATGATGACAGCATGAACAACAATAGTGAAGGAGAACCCAAGACCATACAGGCTCTCCAAAAAGATATGATGTGAATGATGAAGGAGATGAGAGTCGAGAGGGAAGCTACGAAGGATGGAAAATAATTATGGTGTACAGACTGTAAGGTAGAAGGGCATACAAAGGCCCACTGCCCAAAGAAATCATTTTGCAACATCTGCAAAGTACTGGAACACTCCATCAAGGAGTGCCCATACAACCTGAAGGCCAAGAGCACCCAAGGAGAACAGGAAACTCGTCCTACCACACCACCCAGACCTACAAACTCTAATACCTCGTCAGGTGGGTACTGCAACAACTAGTGAGGAAACAAGAATAGCAATAACAATACACCAACAAGCCGCATTCAGTACGACGTGAAGGGGTGACCCATGAAACAATACCATAGATGCAATGAGTGGAGCTACTTCATGCGGGACTATCAGAGCGAGCAAGGAGGTGGATGTATATTGTACAAGTGGTGTGGTCCAGACAATCATGCAAAAACTGATTATCCCAAACAAAAGGGGGTGAACATGATAGATATCACAGGCCTAGAGGAGGAAGTGCTGACAATCACAAGGTTACAAGCAAAAAAAGTCATGTACCTTGATCCTCATACGTAGAAAGAAAGGTTGAAGGAAGCTAAAATCAACATTAAGCGGGCATTGGAGGAGGAATAAAAAATGTCACATAGCACTGCCAACACTCCCCTAAGGTCAGTGTCCGAAATAAACAGTATACATCACATGTTGCAAGCCACTGTACCTGTACGACTTACAGACCTCAGGAGACACTGCCACAATTAAAGGTGGCAATCACCAATGTGGGTGGTAACAACAATGACGACCAGGAAAATGGCAAGCTGATGCATAATGGAAGGATGACTGAGGCACAAAGGGATAATTCCACCACAGATCCAATACTATTGGTGGTTGGCATCGGGAGGACTCCGACAGTGGTCAAAATAGAAATTATGGGACACAAACTGACAAACACCATTATGGACGGAGGATCTGGTGTGAACGTATTGTTGGAGGAAACATCGAAAGCACTCAGAAAGCCAACACTCTGGCCGCTAACCTTTCATTTGGTGGATGTTGACCAATACGACATCAAACCAATTGGAACACTCATGGCCCAAAAGGTATTCATTGGGACCCAACTATTCTTCTTGGACTTTATGGTCATCTCACTAGAAAATAAGGGGTACGATGCTCTCCTTGGAAGGGTTCGACTGATCACAACAAAGGCCAATCACAACTAGAAGAATAAAACACTTTCGATTGAGAGCGACGGTAAGAAGTGCGTCATTGACTTGCGGAACCAGGCAGTGAGTCAGGAGTTGGCATCAGACTCCGAGTCTAAAGGAGGAGAGTTTGTTATGGAAAGAGGGATGGAACTTGGTGATGAAGGGATACTGAAGTTGGGGAATTGTTCAAAGGACCAAACCAGTTCCCTCAATGGATTGTTTCACTAGCAAATGGAAGACTATGAAGTTTTCCATCTAGACTGCAACATGTTGTAAATTAAAACAAGAGAGAATGACACATACCCTCCAGAGTACGGTAAATACAAGGAAGGTGTGGCGAGGGTGGATGATTCACCGACCCATTGATTTGAAAGGGACAAGGCAGTAAAGTACAAGGAACCAAGCACAGAGAAGTTGAACCTAAGGAAGGAAGATGACCTTAAGGTAATCCTTGTCAGGGATGAGCGGGACCTTGTACTGAAACAAGAACATTCATGATATTTCTGGAATATAAGGACCTATTTTCTTGGACATACAAAGACCTCAAGAGCATACCTCTAGAGTTTTGTTTCCATTGGATTCCTCTCATACCAATTGCATACCCCGTATGGAAGAGGTCATACTGTATGAACAAAAACTATGTTGCAAAGGTACAAGAAGAAATAGAGAAGATGTTGGATGTCAAAATCATTTTCAAAGTACAAACGAGCGAATGGGTATCACCCATTGTCATCTCCCTAAAGAAAGAAGCGAACCAAATCTGAATTTGTGTGGATTTCAGATGTCTCAATGTCGTCACAATTAAGGACCCCTTCCCCATCTTGTTCATTGATAGTATATTGGAAGAAGTGGCAAGGCACGAGATGTACTTGTTCATGGACAAGTTCTTGGGCTACAGTCAGATTAGCATTGCTGAGGAAGATAAATTAAAAACCACATTTATAGTTGAGGATGGGGTGTATGCATACAACAGGATGCCTTTCGAATTGTGTAATGCCTCGCCACCTTCCAGAGAATAATACTGCATATATTTAATAAAATGTTGATTGGAAATTTTAAGGCCTTCCTTGATGATTGGTCAATATATAGTGGGAAGGAAACTCACCTCACAACGCTAAGGGAGTGCATGAAATTGTGTCAGAGGGCAGGAATGGCACTCAACCCAAGGAAGTGTCGATTTATGATACCACAAGGTAAGCTACTCGGGCATATAGTTTGTAAAGAAGGGTTGAAGATGGAACCCAACAAGATAAGTTTTATCATTCAAATGGAAAGCCCATCAAATGCAAATAGGGTGAAATTCTTCATAGGGCATGTTGGCTAATGTTGATGGTTCATCAAAGGATTTGCACAAATATCATTTCCACTCGACAAATTGACAAGGAAGGGTGAACCATTCGTGTGGGGAACAGAATAGGAGGCATTCAAGGAACTCAAATCTAGACTAGTAAGTTCACCTATTCAGGTGTACCCGGACTGGGGCAAGGAATTCCACGTGCATGTGGACGCCTCAAAATTATGTCATTGGCGCCACGGTGGCACAAGCCAGCATAGGAGGATTGGACCATCCCATATTTTTTTCCAGTCGATTGTTGTCAAGGGCCGAGAGAAATTACAGTATGATGGAAAGGGAGGCAATGGGTATGGTGTATGTTGTACAAAAATTTTGACATTGTCTTCTCACAACACCCTTCACATTCTATGTGGATCATCATGTGTTAATGTACCTGGTAAACAAGTCGATCATACAAGGAAGGGTAAGTCAGTGGCTACTACTCCAAGAATTCACCTTCACTATCATGGTACAGCCCAAGAAAATCCACGTCATCACAGACCAACTATCAAGAATAAAATCATGAGAGCCTCTGGAGGGAGTGTAAGACTAGGAAATCGAGAATTAAGAAATATACATGAAATAGTGAACCACAAAGCTATGAAATCATGTAAAAAATATTCCTAATCACACCAAGTTGATAAGTGCACAAAATGATGAAAGCAAAATGGATAATTCAATAGAATAAGGGCGAGAATATTAGAAATGTGGTTCCATGAGAATGAGAGGGAATGCCTCAATTTATAGAATTTGCAAGAGGAACTGCAAATTAGTTGTTAAGTGTGCAAAAGGGAAATTGTCATAGACTTTGACAATTAGCAAATATGAAAGAGTAAATTTTTCATAATTAATGACAACTTATGACAAGTTTGATGCACAATTAGAAATTAGTGAGTGAAAAGGGGGAAATTTGTCATAAACTATGACAACTTATGACAAATGGGAAAAATAATATTTTTCATAAACAATGACAAGGAAAAGGGAAGGTGGGGGCTAAAAAAGAGGAAGTGGAGGCTAGAAAAGGGGGATGAGTGGATAAATAATTTTTAAGTTAATTCCACTCATGGTAGTAAATTAGGAATTTAGGAAAATATTAAATTCCCAAAAATTATGTTAATCAATTAATTAAAGTCAAATTAATTAATTGCAAGGGGATAGGAAAAGAGGGAGGAATGAATAAATATAATTTATTTACCCTAGGTTGAGACTCAGGACAAGGGAAAAATTAATTGGTTATTTATCCCTTAGGATAAATTGATCGATTAACAAAATTGCTGACAAGATTGAAGGGATCAAATGATGAAAATGACATGATTGGACAAGGTCAAAAGATTAAATCAATTAGGAAAATGATGAAGATTAAGGCATGAATGTTAGTGTTTTATGTCATGGAAGAATGACACAATATTATTAAATGACAAAGATCAAATACACAATATATAAGACATGTTAAAAAGGGGCTATAGGTGTGAACCATTTTTTAGTGTCTACTTTTTGCTCCTCTTTGAGACAATGTGATTCCTAGTGTTGTTTCAAAGAAATAAAAATAAAATATTGTGCCCCAGTAGATTGATATAATGGAGGTAGGATGTATGCCCCCTCGAAAAATTGGGTGTGAATTGAAACAAGGAAACTTTTTTGAAAAGAAAATGATTGCTTGGACTGACGGAAGAAATGTTAGCAAAAAGCATAAATTAGACAAAGAAGAGTTAGTAATGATGAAACTTACAAATTCATAAGTGCACTTTATCTTAGAGAGCTTTATTTAATATGGAAAAATGGATGTGTCACACCATGACACAAAAAGTCAGGGCAATAATGTAATCTGTTTGCGTAAAAACATACACATTGCAGACAATGAATGTTTTCATCCATCCTGAAGCATATGACATGCATGCCCCAGAACTTCATGAAAAACACTCCACAAACATAAGACAAAATAAAAATAAAGGACCATGAACCATCCCGACCACTCTCATCACTCGGTGATATCCTTGAGTAGCATAGGAACATGACCAAAGATAAAATCAATAAAAGATAAGACTCATTGAACCAAGCAAGTCAACAACCATTCTGATCTTGTTGTCAAAGTTTGTAGTTTGTTTGATGATAATGATGATAGTAGTCTGCCTTTAGGAATGAAGTACCCCGTCTAAGACAAATATTGTCTGGTTTCAAGTATACCACACTCTATATAAGACAAATGATAGGTTTGATAAAGGACAAATTGATGTCGTTTGATTGATTGACAACTTTGATCTAATTGATTGCTGGTATGATTGGATAGTTTGTTTATTAATACATGATTTCAGTTAAGCGCAATGTTTGATAAGTCTTTAGCTGCGTCTGCTCAGATGTTTGTCTTGTTGCAAAGGAACGATTTATTGATGACAGGAAAAAGATTATGTAAATGATGAGGAAATGAAATGAGTGTCACAAAATGACATCTATTGATTTGGATTTTGATGATTTTTTTTATTTTTATGATTTTTCAAATATTCCATTTTTTGTACTTTTTAGTACTTTTTTGATGACTTTTTTATAATTTTTTTTAAATTTTTTCAAGACTTTTTATGCTTTTTAGGGATTTTTTCAACATTGTATACAATTTTTATGGTCTTTTTTCAGTATCATATTTGAATTTTTTGAATTTTTTTCAGGACATGATTTTTAGGGATTTTTTTAGGACATTAGTATTTACATGAGCAAGATGTATTCAAATTTTCCCCAGTGTCTAGCAAGGCAGGGAAATTATGAATGGACAAGAAGACTGGTCGATGGATGAAGGACAAGGGTCACTTATCATGGCATTGAAGTTGTTTGGGTTGCCATGGACTATCCAAGAAATGGGATAATAGGTTTTTCCAAGCTTAGGGATTGGACATGACAATTGTAGGGTAATGATTGGCATGCAATGCATGGTAATTGACATGTCAAGAGGTTTTTTTGAACACATGTTTTGCATTTTGATGTCCTTATTTTATGTCAAGACCAAGATAGAGATTTAGATAGGAAAATGATAGGAAATAGATATGATAAGCAAGATCAACAATGGACAAAGGGAATGGATATGAATTGAATATTGTGATAGATAGGAAATACGTACCAAAGGGATGTAAGAGGATAGACGATATGGACCAAAGGGATGTGGGGGAATGTAAAACAAATAGGACATGTGATGCTTCTATGGAGATCCCTAGCCTTGTCGAGATCAAAGTTGGGAAAAAGGAAATATGGATGTCAATAGGGTAAGGGATATGAGGGACATGGGATAATAGAGGATAATGAAAGGGGTGTGATAGGATAGGAAAATATGGATGAAACCTGCCCTCAAGTATGGAATGCAAGAGGTTCATAAATTACACTTGACGCCTATTTATAAGGTTTTCATTATGGTACTTGCCCAAAGCGCTTGTTTGTCAGGTTTTCACTTTTGGACAAAATTATTTCTCTTTATTTTTTTGTGTCACCAAGATGCTTGTTTGCCAGGTTTTCATCAAGGCAACTTTTTTTTTCTTTTTTCTTTTTTTATTACTTTTTCATTTTTATTTTTATTTTTTTATTTTTTGACATTTTGACCTTTTGGAAATGATGGACGCATGATATGAAATGGATGGAGGACTCAAGTGCCTTACTCTTTGGATAGTGCTCTTGAAGGACATGTAATAATGGACGAAGGCTATGATAGTATGCTCAAAAATGTTGGTAGGATAATGACAAAGGGATGAAATGGATGATTGAATAAGATAGGATAAGGATTTAGGCAAAGGATTGGATAGGATGGATAAAGGGATGGAAAATACGTGTTGGATAATGAAGGGAGTATGTGAAGGCTTGCTTTTGAATGGATGGATATGTGGGCAAGAACAACATTGGCACACACCTTGAGGGGTAATGGAGTGCTGGAAGAAAATGAGATTTTGGATTTGACAGAGAAAGGGACTTTGATTTTGGGACATAAGGACCCAAAATAGATTTGGATGGTGGAAGGAATTTAGATGGAGGGACAACAATTTTTTATGTCAACTTGGATTTCTCTTTAGGACTCTATGCTTCAAGAAGCTTATTAGGAATCAACATGGACTTTTCTTTTTCATTCTTTTGTGGGTCCTTGGAATGCATTGCTTGCTGAAGGGATTTAGGAACCCATATATATATTTTGACTTTTATTTTTGATTAATGGGCCTTTGTGGCCATTTGGACATTTCATTTTCTTTTAGGATCATATTTTTCTTTGTTTTTACATGTTGATTAGATTGGACATGTTGATCCTTGATAGCATGTGGATCGCTTGACTTATGGACTTTATGTTCGGCATTAAAATTTCTTGGGAAGGAAATGGGATTCATGGATGGATAGGAATGATATGGAGGTTTTTTGGATGGTTGGATGGTTCTCAAAGATGTGTGTCTTTCTTGACCTGCATTTGGGAAAGGGTAAGTGGATTTTGAGCTAGTGGGGGGGGGGGGGGGGAATATATGGACCTAGGATGGATGGAAGGGATGAAGGGGGAGGTATGTATTTGGATTTGGATTTTGAAGGGATGTCAATGCCTTGATATTGAGCTTTGTAATTAAGACCATGGCCATTAGAATTTTCTTTGACATGAAAGGGTTTTAATATATCTTGTTCGTGGAGGTTTAAACTTCTAACTTGATAATGTTTTTGACCAGTAGAATACTTGATACAAGACACAAGTCCATTTTGAGGTGGATATGATATGGAAGAACTGAGAGAATCGTGAAGTGGATCAGACTAGATGGAAGAAGAGAAACCCATTTGACATGTATGGGGTTCATGAACAACTTGCACAAATGTGTTCAAATCACGAGAGGGATAGGGAGGAACAATGGGATCCTACGATGGAATAGGAGAAGTGACAGGATCACTTGGTAGGATAGGATCTCGTCGGAGATGTGGAGGATTAGGACAAGGAAATGAAGGGATGAAGTCATCTTGAGGAGGATATGGAGGAATGATGGGGTCTTGTGGTAGACATGAAGGCGAAGGGACACCTTGATCTTGACTTGGAAGGAGATCATTGGACTCCATTTGAAAGGTGGTTTGCTCTTGATTTTGGATGGAATCATTAGGAAGAATGGAAGGGAGTTCATGATCTTTCTTAGGAATTGAAAGGTCAATGGGAATTGGAAGGGGATTTTGTTCTTGATATGGAAAGGGATCATTTTGGATCGAAGGGATAAGGATAGTTGAATCATCATGAGGCTCAAGTAAAATAAGATCTTGGTCAACAGTTAGAGGGGATTGGTCATTGTTGGGATCTTGGTCTTGATTAATTTTAGGACTCATTTGTCCGTACTTTGGATCGTCCTCTTGACATGGGGAATAACTTAAAACATGCATGGGGAATTCCACGAAGGTATCATTGCTTTGCAATGAAGGAGGACTTTGAATGAGACTCTCTTGAATGGGTGCATGTGGTGGAATTGGCTCTAGCATTTTAGAAGCATGGAATAGACTTGGATCATGATTGGGACTATCTTGGATTTCTTGCATGGATAGCCTTTGGGAGGTTGCATCATTGGAAGTTTCACTTGATGGAGATGGAGGAAATTGCTCTCGTGAGGCTTTAGGAGGTGAAGGAATGGAGGGAGATATGGATGTTTCTTGAAAGTCAATGTCTTGATAGGGAATGGGCATGTCATTCGTGTGATTGTTTTGGAATAGGTCATTGCTAGACATGGGTAAATTATTTTTGTTTTCTTGCTCTTTAATCACTTCACTTATATGACCCACTTTTTGAATCAAACTCTTCATAAAATTAGATTTGTGTTCTTTGGGTGATCTTGCTAGTGAAACCACATCAATAATTGCATGTTTTAAAACATTTATTGATTGAACATGTGGTATAATAGGTGACTCATTGATTATGCTTTATTGATGTCCAAAAGATAGCATGTTTGAATTTTTTTGTTTTGAAGAATCTTAGTGGTGAATTTGAGGAGTCAAAAGGACATTCATTGTCTTGCGATGCCACCAATTGTATCGATTGACTTTTTTTCATGATTGGCATAAGGGGTTGCGTGATTACTTGAGGGGCAATTGATTGCATTGGAATGAAGATTGGTTCATAATTTGGTGGTGGCCCAAGTTGAATTATGTCACGCTTTGGTTGAAAGGTTTGATTTGGAACTTGATTGGATGATGTTTGGTTGAATAGAGGTTGATTCGGTATTTAGTTGAATTGGATTTGATCAATCAAATATTTCTCTTGCATTTGATTAAAACTTGTGTTGGTCGCTTGCAATTTTTTTGCCTCATTTATTTGAGAAAGAAGATTTGGTATGTTTGATTCTAAGATGAGAGAATCTGTGTCAACTTCACCATATCTTTCTCTTGGACATCGAAGTACTTTGGACATCCCCTTTCTAATCTTTTCAATCTTTTCCACTTTTTGTTTCAAGATTTTGACTTCTTTAGCCAATTTCTCTTCCAACTTTTGGGTCAAGTGTGTCTGGGATTGTGTGTGTGGTAAAATGTGGCCTTCAACCTGCAACACCAAACACTCAATAAACCATTAATTCAAGGGGGTTAGTATCAAATCAAAATCAAAATCATTGCACAAACTAGCCTCAAGAGCGGCTTATTGCTTCCTAGTTGAAGCGAGTTTTATTCTATGAGGATGCTCATCAGATTGGCATGGAGAATCAGTGACTAGACGAATCCAAAAGGGAATATTTCATGAAATGAGCAAGATGCATGAACTTGCATACTTTTCTCTCTGCATACTTTTCTCTCAAAAACCTTGGAAATGACATGCATGCATAAGAAAACTAAATATTGCATACTAACCATGAGATAAAGCTAAGGACCCCATTACAAACTACCAAATGAAGTTAGAAATGAAGCTACCATTAAACTAGAAATGCAATTTAGAATCTAAATGTAAGCAAACTAAGCTACCATGAAGATGGAGGCAAGAAAAATGATCAAAACCTAGAACAAAACAAGCATTATAACCTTACTCAAATTGCCTATCCTTGAACAAAGGGAGCTATTCCTTCTATAGGAAATTTGGTGAAACAAACGGTCAAGATTCAACCGAGAAGAGCGGTACAGATGCATTTTCCCTTAATCCATGGAGGTTTGATCCAAGTGAAATGCTCTCGATTGATCAACCTTGTGATTTTTTGGGGGAGAATGAGACAAATTTGGTAATTTCCCCATTTAATTTCTTTTATTTGAATTTTGAGTACTCACACATGTGTGAGGATGTGTGAATGGGTTGATTAAATTAAAAGGGGTTTAGGAATTTTAATTAAACTTTATAGTTTAAGCAATTAAGTGATTTAGGCTTTAATTAATAATTTGATTCAACAAGTCATGTTTAATTATGCAAGCAAGTTTGATTAAATGCTCTCATAATTAGGGTCTAGTGATAAATGCCTTTGGTTTAGGATTTCTTAAGACCAATTAATTGAGTTAGGGGTTATGGGTTTACTAGACCAATTTTAGGTAATTACATTTGCCCCTCTTTGAATTGATGTGCGAGCAACACGTTGATTCAAAGAATTTTTTATGAAGTATCAGGAAATAACTTGATGTGAAGCGTTGAAACTATCTCACGGATCATAACCAATTTTGAACTTGATTGAACGAAGACCGATTGAAGATTGAAGATATCAGCTCTAGACTTTTATTGAGTGAAGACTAATAGAGAGACCTGAATATATTAGCTCCAAACTTGATTGAGCGAAGACTGATAGAAAGGTTCAAATATTTAGCTTGATGTGAAGCGATGAAACTAAATGTCCATCCCTAGAGAAAATTTATCGATTTAAGATTGGTTTGGATGGCGAGTCAACCTGATGTGGTGCGATGGGATTGACTATCATTCGATTGATTGCTTGGGATAATTGACTTGATATGTGTCTTGACGAAGCCAATTACGTGATTAAGAGGTACTATCATATTGATGTGGTGCGATGAAACTGATATGCCCCTTAGGGATTCAAGTGACTTGATTTGAAGTGATGAAATCACTTGGGAGAATCTTGGTTCGATACAAATCCCTGATGCCCCTAGAGATTGAACTTGTTGATGTGAATCAAAGTATTGATGTAATGGTGATGCCCCCTTGGGATCGAACAAAATCAAAATGAGGTGAGGGAGACAAGCTTGAAAAATATCAAATTGTCAGAATAGATACAAAAGAATTAGATTCAAGTTTGAATTAAGGTTTGGTTGACCAATTTTGACTGAGAGTTGACCTAGGTTGACCAAGGTTGACTTTTTTAGATTGAAGTGGAGAATGCTTGATTTAGTTGATGAGGAACGATTCGAAGTAGAATCTTGTGAGGTAAGCTTCGGCGATCAACTGCATTTGAGTAACAGGTTAATCTATATTTTTGAGCAAGAAAATGTTGTCGAATTTTGATTTCGGTCCCAAAATGAATTCAAAACTGTCCAATTAGCCAGAGGTGTGATTTTCACGGTCATCGGAACAATTTGGAAAATTAGGTCAAAACCTATATAAGGCCTAGAAGGGTCATTTTCACCTTCCAAGTTTGAAATTCAAAAAACCTTCTCTGAGTCCAAAATGGTGGTTTCGATTGCAGATCATCGATTTGAGTGCATGCGGAGGCATGGTTGCCCAGATAATTACCTGCTTCCAGTGAGTAGTCAAAAAATTTCCTCTGTAAATCCAATTTGACTTGTTTTTGTTAGATTTTCCATATTTTGCACATTTTTCAACCATAGGACTCGATTTGTCGTACGGGCCGGTGAGAGGGCCCGTACGCCAAACTGCTAAAAAATATTTTTTTTGTATCAGGTCATAGGCTTTTTGTATGGGAAGGACCCATCGCTTGTACAAGGGCCTTCATATAACCCCTTTTATCGTATGGCTTTACCTGTTTTGTCGTATTAACCTTATTTGTCGTACTATGTTGATTCCTGACTTGTATGAGTCTTCATGCCAGTTGGTCTTTACTATGTTTTGTTGTATGAAGGACAACAAGCATTTTTTTAGGGCTTTACCAAGCATTTCACCTTTGTTTGTGGGATACTTAGATTATTTTTCATTTTTTTCAGCTTGTCTATCTATTACGCAATGATTTTGTTTGTGGGATACTTAGATTATTTTTCATTTTTTTCAGCTTGTCTATCTATTACGCAATGATTTCTCTTAGTTACTGATGATTTTTCATTGATTCTCCTTTGTAGGCACAGTTACCAGATATCCAGTTGAGGTCCACATATCCTCCGACCATGCGGTTAGTGAGGAACTCTCAGTTGCACAAAGGAGTCACTTGAGCGAGTGTGGGTTCAGGTGGTTGCTACAGATGCCTGATATATGTGTACCATGGATTGCTCACAACTTTAGTTGAGTGGTTCCACAGCGAGCACAATACATTTCATTTTCCAACCGGGGAGATGATCATCACTTCCGAGGATGTATACAGGATTCTTTGGATCCCCTTTGCTGGAGAGCAGATATAGTATTACACGGCTCCGCAACTTGGTATCCAAGCCCTCATCCAAGTCTTTCATGATCGTACCATTCTGGACAGAGAAATCTCTTGGGGCGATATGGTGATTGAGTATGGCGCACAGTATCCACTTGCTTGCGTCATGGCAGAATTCATAGGTTTCTTTATCATGGCGGATAGGAGTCAGCAAGGATTCTTGGTTGGTTGGGGTCGGGTCCTAGAGAGACTCGTGACCAAGCCAGAGCAGTCAGAATGGGGTCAATGCCTCCTGGCACATATGTATCACAAGATGCATGAGGTGGTCTTCCAATGTGCTAGGGGTATGGCTACATGTGTACTTGTTTTATAGGTGTGGGCATAGGAACACCTTCCCATTATCAGGCTAGTGATAGATGATCCACGACGGAGTAGACAACCTTTTGTTTACAGGTATGGAGGCTTCTTGACTCAACCACACCTGGGGAAGGCTGAATACTAGAGACGTCATCTTAATGATCTCAGCTTGGTTGTTTGGAGGCCTTACAGAGGCATGGAGGCTTGGGCCAATTGGAGGGCTCAGAGGAGAGACTTTTTTATATCTCGTCCTTTGTTTGGGAGGACCTCCACTATGGTTGAGAATTTTGTAGTTGCTCGAATACTGAGGCAGTATGGTCGACCACAGAGCATACCGTAGGAGTTCACGGCCTACGCCCGATTTGTTGACGAGGAGTGCCAGGGGTGGTCTCCTAGACTATCTTTGGCTCTTTGTTTACATGAGCTCATAGGGTTACACTGGCCATCCTGGGATTACTTGGAGGATATATCAGATGCGGGGGTCACATCGTAGTCCAGGGATTATCTTGCACGCCACCCCTTCCTGAGATTTACAGATCTGGCTGAGAGAGCA
>MU224174.1:661021-697789 GCA_018584345.1 Thuja plicata
TATATATATAATCGATTTTGTGCTCCATGTGATTGTGTTATTGTCTTTTGCTTATTCATATGCTACTTTTGAGTAGATTAGCATCTTATATCATTGTGTTGAGTAGCTATTGTGCATATCTTGAATGAAAACATATCTCATTATCCTTTTAGCTAATTGTGTAATATTCTTTGATCATGATGTTTTGTTCTATGATGATTAGATTATTGCCTGCTTGACACTAACTCTCTATGTGCAGATAGGTAACCTTAAGAAGATTTAATGTAGTTGATCACTTCAGCGAAGGATTCGATGTTAGGATAATATCTCTTTTTGTGTCATTATAATGATAGTATGCAAGCCTAGGAATAAAATGCAGTCTACGACATGAGTCTAGTGACTTATTCCTTTAGCCATTGTTGTCATCATTGAGCGTTTGGGACATCGGAGCCAATACAACCCTTACTAGTGCCACTATAACTATAAGGATATGAGTATGACTTTCATCAGATAAAATTTGGGAAACTAATGTAAGCATCAAGGTATAACAACCAGGATGACTTGAACATTGTTTCCAGATGATTTTGCAAGAATACACTAGTATCAAGGCATTCAGAGCCAAGATAACCATGAGTGCGTTCTTACGTAGACAGACAGATTTAACAGTCAAGGAGATAGTTCCAACCTCACCTTGGCATGCAAGTAAATAGGTTTGAGGGATTTGAGGCTTTTCCACCTTAATGCAGAAGCTCTTATCACATACACCATGTTTACTTGATGTTATAGGATCATTGGAGCCACACCAACAAGCAACAATCAAAGAAAAGAGTATGAAATTCATTGATAACAGACAACATTCAAGAAAAATGATCATCACTCTTTCAGACAATTTTAATGGTTGTATGTTTGTCTGTGTAGGGTGTTGAAAAATGTCATTGTGCTTGATTGTTAAAAAGCCAAGATTTTAAGCGCTTTATCTTACGTGTGTTGAAAAACACAGATGTGTCCAAATAAGTAATGTTAAGAAACATTGTTTGATTAAGGTATTGAAAAACACCGGTGATGTCAGTGGAAAATTGTCTGGTGGCTAGAAGACCAAGGTAGCTAATGTTGATTAGCAGGACAACTAACAAGGTGTTGATTTGATAACCAGAAGACAGCCCTCAAAACCCGTAAGACTGAGATGTTGATTAGTTCCAAGCTAGGGTGCCAACTGTTATATTGTGGTGACTGATCAGGAAAGTATTATCTAGGAAACTGTTTTACCTTTTTGCAATTTTGTTACCCGAGGTGAATTTTTTTAGGCTTATTTTCGGCCAATTTCTGGGCCGACATGTTCTAACCCTAAAGCGGCATAAAGTTTTGTATAAATTGGCTTACCGTTAGGGTTTCATTATTATGTTTTATGTTTTATGACGGTATTGAGCTTTTAGGGATTTGTGCATTGTGATTAGATTGTAATCACTGGATAATAATAAGAGTGGACTTTGCTATTTTGGTGGATGTAGCCCAGGGATTGGGTGAACCACGTTAAATCTTTGTGTCTTGTGTTCTCTTCTAGTTTGGTTTATTATTCTCTGATATTGGTTATAGTTCTACATGTAATTGTTATTTTTGTCTTGTTAATCCTAACACCAACTTCATTGTTTGCACAAGGTCATGAAAGGTTCGTTGAGTGCAACAAAGCAAGCTAAGACTTCTATAGGAGAGATAGTCAAGCTACACATTGATAAATGGAGCACGGGTTACAAGTGACACTTGTTTGCGAAGTTTTCACCACTTGGCAGAATTGCTATTTTTTCTACCAAGGCGTCTGTTTACCAAGTTTTCACCGAGATACTTTTTTCTCTTTTCAATTTTTTTTTCTTTTTTACTTTTTTAATTTTTTTTTGTTGATCCACCAAGGCGCCTGTTTTCCATGTTTTCACTAGGATGATCATTTTTTAAGGAATTTTTCCGAATATTTTTGGCTTTTCTACTTTTGTTTGTTTTTGGTATTTTTCAAGATCATTTTCTCTGTACAAGTACTACTCAGAATGTCTAACTGTAGAAATTTTTTAGGTAGATTGTTAGGATCAAGAAATGTCTCTCCTTCTAGAGTTGAGAGTTGATATTCTCCATATCTAAATGTTGCATTAATCACGAAGGGACCCATCCAGTTGGGTTCAAATTTCCCCTTTTGTTTGCGATATTGTTGATTCTTTGGATTTTCTCTAAGTACAAGATCTCCAACATGAAATTTGTTGTGTCTTACCTTCTTGTTGTAACCTCTAGACATCCTTTTCTGATAGACCCTTAAATGGTTGAATGCTTCTTTCCTTATTTCATCAAGTAATTCTAAGTCCTGGATTCTAGAAATCAGGTAATCTTCATCAGTGATGAGCCCTTGCAGTGAGACTCTGAGTGATAGTATCTCTACCTCAATAGGCAATATTGCTTCTGCGTCATATACCAACGCAAATGGCACTGCCCTTGTGGGTGTTCTAATGTTGGTTCGATAAGCCCACAAAGCCAGATTTAATTGAAGATGTTAGTCTTTTCCCAACTTACTCACTGTCCTATGCAAGATTTTCAATATATTCTTATTAGATGCTTCAACCTGTCCATTCCCTTGAGGATAGTAGATAGAGGAACAGTGTTGGGTAATTTTGAACTTCTCACATAGGTCATCCATATCTTCGTTTTTGAATTGTCCTCCGTTATTTTATATAATAGAGGAAGGTACCCCATACCTATAGATGATGCAGTTTAAGATAAACATAGATACTTTTTCTCGGTTGCCTTGATGAGTGGGACCGCTTCAACCCACTTAGTGAAGTACTCAGTGGTTGTAATAATGAATTTGTGTCCACTAGATAAGGAGGGGTATATTTTCCCTATCAAGTCAAAGGCTCATTATTGGAATGGCCACTGGGTGATGAAAGGTAACAAATCTTGAGCATGAGCATGGATTAGGTTACCATGTAATTGGCATTTATTGCAAGATTTAGCAAACTAAATAACATCTTTTTCCATGGAAGGCCACAATACCCTACCCTTAGGAGTTTCTTAGCTAACGAAAGACCATTCGAGTGAGACCCACAAATACCTTCGTATACTTCTTTTAGCACATGTTCAGACTCTTCATATTATAGACACCTAAGGAGAGTATCATCTAGGCCTCATCTGTACAAATCATTAGCGATGATCAAATAAAACATGGCATTTCTTATAAGGTTTCTCTTCAAATTTCAGGATAGGTCATCAAGGTTTATTTGTTCATGTAGGTAGGAGTATATTTGGCTGTATCGAGAGGGTTTAGTTCCCACAATTGAGAATACAATTTAGGATTCTGGGGAATCATATACTAGAAAAGGGAGTTCTTCCACGAGGAATTCATAGAAAAATTGATGCTCCACCAATTGTAACATTGAGGCCAAAGTATCCATGGCGTCAACAACTTTATTTTCTTCCCTTGGTATTTGTTGGAAGGTGATGAATACAAAATACTTCTTTAGGTCGCCAAGAATCCTCTTATATGGTGTGATCTTTTCATCCTTGGTTCGATATTGATCATTCACTTGATTGATCCTTAATTGAGAATCCTCGTAGATGTGTAATTATGTGATCTTCCATTCAATAGCCAACTTTAGTCCATTTTCCAGAGCTTTATACTTAGCTATGTTGTTCGTGCAGGGAAAGATCATTTTATATGCTTTCAGAATTTTGTATCCTTGGGGCGTTATGAAGAGCACATCAGCTCCAGACCCTTGTTGTGTGAACGATTCGTCAAAGAACATTTTCCAGGAGTGTTTTGTCAGATGTAGAATAGCTTCATCAGGAAATTCTATGCTCAGTGGTATATCATCTTGAAGGGGAGCATCCACCAGATGATCGACAATGACTTATCCTTTGATGGCCTTTCTATCTACGTATTCAATGTCAAATTCACTGAGTATCATCACCCATTTTGTGAGTCTTCCAATCAAAGTTTCCTTGTTTAATAAGTACTTTAAAGGATCAATTTTTGCAATTAATTTGACAGAATGTGCAAGTATATAGTGTCGGAGCTTTTGAGAAGCAAATACTACTTCTAAGCAAGCTTTTTCAATGATGGTGTAATTGTGCTCATAGGAAACCATTGTCCTTCTTATATAGTAGATTGCTCGTTGCTTTCCTATTTCATCATGTTGTGCTAGTAGAGCTCCAAGTGATGTTTTTGTAGCTGAGATGTAGAGAAGAAGATGTTTTCCCGATATTGGTGTCATTAATATAGGAGGATTTGTTAAGTATTCTTTGATTTGTTAAAAGTGTTTCTCACATCCTTCATCCCACTTAAATGGTATGCCTTTGTGTAATGTTTTTGTGAAAGGTTGTGCCTTATCCTCTAGCTATGAGATAAACCTCCTAAATGACTGTAGCTTGCCTTTTAGCGTTCTAATTTGGCTGATGTTCTTGGGTGGTTGTATTTCCATAATTGATGCTACTTTCTCTAGATCAACCTTGATTCCTTTTGTTGATACAATGTACCCAAGGAATTCGCCTGATGTCACACCAAAGGTGCACTTTTTGGATTTAGCCTTAGTTTGAATTGCTCCATTCTGTTAAAAATATTTTTTAAGTCAGCCAACTGTGTAGCTCTCTTTGTTGATTTTGCTAAAGTATCATCAACATAGTCCTCCATATTCTTATGCATCATGTTATGGAATATGGTTGGCATAGGCCTATGGTATGTTGCTCCTACATTTTTTAGACCAAAAGGCATAACATTCAAACAGAACGTTCCCCAAGCACATGTGAAAGTTGTCTTCTCCTGGTCTTCAGGTGTTATTTTTATTTGGTTGTATCCTAAAAAGCCATCCATGAGGGAATACATTTCATATCCCACCATAAGATCCACGATCATGTCAATGTTGAGAAGTGGAAAATCATCCTTCGGACAATCTTTATTCAAATCCTAGAAATCTGTATAGACTCGGATTGATTTATCAGTCTTGGAAACAGGCACTATGTTAGAGATCTAGTCGGTGTATGCAATAGCTCGGATGAATTTTTCTTTTAATAACTTCTCTATCTCAGCTTTAACCAATAGTGCTACATGAGGGTGTATCGTCTTGAGCTTTTGTTTGACTAGCTTGACACCAAGATCAATTGACAAGTGGTGCATTATAAAGTCTGTATCGATTCTTGGCATGTCTGAGTAAGACCAAGAGAAATTGATCTTATTGTTCATGAAAAACTAGGTAAACTATTGTTTCTCCTCTTCAGACAAGGATTATGCTAGATATATTAATTGAGGTACCTCTATTGTTCCCATGTTAACTGATTGTGTAGGCTCTATCAGTATTGAAGATCATTCCTGAAAGTGATCAAGTAAGATATCAATTTTCCCATCCTCCAACGCCTTTGAGAGGTTTTCACCATTGGATATGCCTTTTTTATACTTTTTTGGTTCATACACTGCCACAAAGTGGTTTTCACCGCCAGAACTTTTTTACTTTTTATTTCTCTTTTTTAGACTGAGAAACTTGATATCTCCCTCTGTCATATTTACGCTCGTTGCACTGGTGGAAGAAGTGAGGGGATCAATAGCATTTAGGTAACATGCCAAATGTGAAGTCATTTGGAGAAGAGATTAGGTTCAAAGGCTCATTTTAGTTCCACTTAATAAGTTCATGATGAATTAAGGATAATAACCTGGTAGGCTCTAAGGATAGCACCGCGCTATCATGATCAAGACTTTCGACGGGTAAGAGAAGATCTATCACGTTACTCTCTAAAGGAGTCCCTAGACTGCGAAGCGTCCTAACTTCACTATTAGAGTCATTGTTAGTATTTTGTGAATTTAACTCATTTGATCTAACGTGAGTGCTTTGATTCTCCTCCCGAGTATACAGTCACTCTAGAACAATTCTTAAGGGAACAATCTCAATTCTTAACGTTGACCTAGCTCTAGTGTGATTATCTCTGCTATCATCTCCAAAGTTCCAATTGATGTTTTGAGGAAGGACAATTGTCTGGGAAACATTTGAACTCTCTCCTTTTTCAAATTGAGGCGCATGCTTATGGATAACATCCACTTCAATATCTACTGTAGTATCTGAGAGAGAATCCCATTCATATTCATTGGAACTTGTCCCCATGGAATGAGGTATGTCTAAGACATGAGTAGGAGAAACAAGTTGCCCCCAATTTGGATACCTTCCTTCTAGATAATTCTTTGTACCTTGACCAAATTCATAATCATGAGAATCAGTTTGACTGTCGTCAAACCTTCCTAGGTACTGCATTATAGTCATGAAGACTCCTTCGTCTCTACTAGAACTACCTTCTTTTAGGTTATATTCGTCTTATTGCACTATGACTTGTTCTTCACCTAATTATACTAACGTGAGGTGTGATGGAGATACCTCAATGGCATGTACCCTTGTATCTAGGAAGTGTGGTAGATCTAGTATGTGATAAATAGTTACCAATTGCCCCCAATTCAAGTGTCTCTCATCATGTTCACCTCCAGGCTCTAATTCTGACTCATCTTGTGATTTTACTACCTCTTCCTCGGTCACTCAATTCGCACTAGGCAATGGTTGGGACGTCATGCTGTTTGATTCAAAGGGAGCTCTGAATTGAGGTGGGATATACAATTCCCCTTGGTAGTGAGGATTATTTGTTTGTATATGTAATAGTCTTTCAAATGGTAACCATGTAACCTCTACTTCTCTTTCAGCCTCATCATCAGAATATTTTGATTGGTTTCTTATAGGGTTATTGCTAGAGGAGGGATGAAAGCTTTGTTCATGATATCCTATCCATTTTTTGTCTATTGGATTCCCGAATTCCATGTGTATAGGCTTTGTTAACCCTTTATCTATACCTAGGGGTCCTTTTCCTTTATACCACATTCTTTGCATGAGTTGATATCCTTTTCCATATTTGTGAGGGTAAATTTCGACGTGTTTAACTTCTTGGTCATTCTCTTCTCCTTTATAAAGTTGGGCAAGAACAACCTTCTCTTTATTTTCTTCTGAGAGAGAAACATGATCTTTTACCATACCAGTCCCTTCATGCATTTCCAATTTCTGAGTGTTTGTAGGCTTGAATGATGATGAGGGCATGCCATAAGATCTAGGGGATGTGGGGAGATTAGCCACTGAGGGCGAAGAGTGCATTTGATACTCTCCCATACCTATATTGGTAATTTTCAATTTCTCCTCAAAACTTTTCATGAGTATTACCTGGGAATGTTCAGATTCTTGCTTAGTAGATGCTTCCTTATTGTGTGTAACCATGTTGTTTGCTTTTTTCAAAGTGTTACAGGAGTATGTGTTATCGGCCAGAATAGAAACCTCTACTTCATTGTGCAAGAACTTTACACATTGATGATATGTTGAGGGGACCGCCTGCATGTCATGAATCTATGGTCTCCCTAATAAAATGTTATATGCTAGTGGTAAATCCGGCACTTGGAAAATCACATCCCTCTCAATGGTTCCAACCCTGATAGGTAACACGACCAATCCTTTTGATAATCTTTCTTCCTATCCATATGCCTTTATGGTGATCTTTCTTCTGGGATCTATGGCGTGTTCTGAAAAACCTAATGTTTTCACAAGCTTAAGAGTACAAATGTTCAAACTGGCGCCTCCATCTATCAAGACGTGTTTGACTCTGTGTTTATGGATCAAGACTTCTATGTGTAGGGGTTGGTTATGCGGATGATTTGGCAATTTATCATATTCTTCTAAAAAAGATAGGTAGTGAGGTGAAGTTAGATGGCCTACCATAGTTTGGAACTGATCAACACAAAGGTCCTTTGGTACATTTGTTTCTAAAAGAGCCATTTCAAGGATCTCCTTATGTGATGGTGAGATCTTAAGTAACTCCAAGATGGAAATTTGGGCTGGAGTTCTCTGCAACTGATCAATCAAACTGTAGTTTGCAGCTAGGATTGATGTGACTATTTCCTTTGATGTCGAGGGTTTTAATGTCATAGTTTGTTTTGACAATGAAGCCACTCCTTTAAGAGTAACCTTAGCTTGATTTCTCGTTAGCACATTAGCGGATTCGGGCTCCTTTTGTCTTTAATGATAATCACATTAACTAATTGATTAGATGGTTCAAGCATGTGAATCACATTTCCATCATTAGGGTAGGTGTAATTTACTTTATCTCCTTAGTTCTCAAGGATTCCCCTTGTTCATATGAGGGTATGGGTTGCTTGAAAGCTTTGTGATCGCTATTTGACTAATGCCCATCAACCATGATGGCCTCATTATCAATAAGGTCTTGGATGACATGCTTCGGATTCATGCATTCGTTAGTTAGGTGCCCTTTGTTTTTATGATATTCGCAGAAGTGATTATCGTCCCACCATTTAGGTTTAATCGCTGATTCCCAAGGCTTTGAATCTAGTATCGCGATGATCTTGTGAGCCATCAAAGTATTTAATGCGGTTTTGAGAGGTTCTCCAAGAGGAGTGAAATTTCACTTGGGTTTTGGTATCCAGGGTTCTTTGTCCTTCTACACATATGGATTATTCTTGAGTGGTGTCGGAACATTCATGTTGTTCTTAACGTCTTGAATAATGCTAGATAGATTGAACACTGGCTCTTTGGGTTTGAACTCAGACGATTCGACCACTTCGTCATTGACTACATTTTTGTTTTCGTTCCAATACTGGCCTTTGTCTTTGCCATTGTTATTGTTAGGATTGTTGGAGGGTTTAGTGTCTTTATATAAGGTGATTTCACCTTTTTTTATAAGAACCTCCTCGACGCGGATAGCTCTTTCCACCAACTCACTAAAGGCAGTATGCTTTTGCATCTTAATTGTGTAATTAATTTCAGGTACCAAATTGTTGATGAAGATGTCAATTTTCTCAGTTCCTGGGATTTTTCGAGGATATCTTGCAAATATATTTCTCCATCTTTGAAGGAATTTGACGAATGCTTCACCATTATGTTGTTTTGTATTGCATAGACTCAGCATGGTGACTGTATGTAATATGTTGTAAGAATAATGTTGGATGAACTTTTGGACAAGCTCATCGAATGTTTGAATACCAATTGAGAGTTTTGTGAACCATTCCAAGGCTTGGTCGCTAAGGCTCCATGGGAACAACTACATTAGATATTTCCTTTCATGCATAAACCCTATGCTAAGAGCATAGAATTCCCTCACATGATCTTGAGGGTCACCTTCCCCATTGTATTTGTCATATTTTGGAATTTCAACTTTAGGGGGAAACGGGGGCATGTGTAAGTTTTTAGAAAATGGAAAGGGACATATAGATTCCAGCGAATACTTATTAGAAGTTTGTTCTTTCACTTTTTTCAACTCTCTAAGTTCACATCTCGTATCTTGTAATTGTCGACTAAGAATGGTCACAGGAGAATCTTCATCTTGTTGTATAAGTCCTTCAATTCCAAAGTCATGAGGAAGTTTAATGCCTATAGATGCTAAGGGAATAAAGTATCTATCCTTGTCCATCTGCATAAGGATTTGCATCATCTTTTGAAAATATTTGTCTTGTTGACATCTATGGATTTATTCTTCAATAGGTTCCTCAACCAAGGAGGAAACACTAGTGTGGTGACTCTGTCATTCTTGGCTAGATCCCCAGTCGTAGGCTGACATTGTCGATGTGTTTTTATGTGTAGTATGAGTTGATTGATGTTGGGAGCTTGACGTTTGAAACAAGGGTATTGATTGATAGATTTTTGGGGTATCTTGATTTGGAATCCTTTGAGTAGATCTTGGTTTCTGACAGGACGAGGGTCATGGTTTAGAATCGTTAATAGCTTTTCCCTTCGAATCGAGATTGGATTTTTGTTGTTGGCTTCTAGTTTTAACTATGAAATACAATTGTAGTTAAGACTTTAGAATGACTAGACTGCTAGGTCAATGTCAAATATTTCCAAATGATCACTTGTCTGATAGCTTGGTAAGAGAGGTGTTGATGAAATATTTTTGATCTTGGTACAAGGTATCATGTTTTGAGACTTGAATGTCTACTAGACGACACTTGTGACCTAGCTGATTGGGATTGAATGTTGACGAGATAACGTATAGTAAGTAAGATCATTCAAGAAATTAGGACAAGAGACAATGATGAGTCAAGCCAATTGATCAAGAACTGACAACTCTTTTGAAAGAGTACCGTGATTAACTTAAGCCACGTAAATAGGAAGTACAGATACCAAAGATCAAGGTAACTAATTTGTTTTTGATGTAAGCTCATACAAAAATTTCCATGTTCCCATACAACAATTCCTTGGTTCTTAGATGAGTTGTTGTTTCAGTGTTTTTTCGTACGACAATTCTGATATGTGAAAGGAAAGTGTATAATAGAACAATTTGCCACTTGTTTTGAGTGAAATTTGGACCAACTTGCACAAGTTTGAGGTGCAAATTTCAATGTATGAAGGTGTTTATGTCATTTTAGTGTCATCTTAAAGTAATTCAAACACATCAAACATAAAGGAATGAAAATCAAGCACTTCCTATCCCTAGAGTCAATTTGGCTTGGTAAGAAAATTTACGCTCATAGACTCGGGTACACACCCAATAGCTAATCAGAATATGACCATCACTAAGCTCGCAAATGGCTCTAATAATAATGTTGTATTTTCTAACTCCAAATGCTAATAGGGGCACGATATGACAAGTATCTTGGGGGAGTTACTATCTCCCTTGCACTTGGATTATCCACTTTCGGAGGTGAATCAGGTGGCTTCTACTTTATGGATTCTAGTAAGGATCTTTGTTTGATTGTATCCTTTGTATCCTTGCAAGCACAATTGAGACGTGTAGTCCCGCAAAGCGTCTTAGCACAAGTAGTCACGTAAACGTGATTGAGACTAAGAGGCCCTTCTTTGTGTTAGAAGTGGACTGAGTATAAGCCCAAATGACATCCGACTCCCGAGGCTTTGGCCCCAAAGAGTAAATTTTATTAAGGTGAGTTGGAGTGGTGTGGCTTACACCTCATTCTCAGGTGAGTCATTCCCAGGAGATTTTTTCCTCAACCAGTAGGCCCATCTAAAAGGTATGCATAATGTAAATTGGATAGCAAAGAGAAGGTTGGGATTTATGATTCTCCCTCAAAGAGGAGAAGAGCATAATTTCCTACTTCTTTTTGTGTCTCCCAAACACACCAAACACTCCAAGTTTTTCCAAAGTGATTGCTTGCCTAAGATAAATCAAACATGTTTGGGTTTTTGATTCTTCCTAAGGGAAGAAGAGCATAATCCCCTAATGTCCAATTTAACTCACACAAACAATACCCTAATTAAACTAGGTGCCTAAAAAAACCATTTAAGAAGACACGCTCTTGTTTCGTTGACGGAGTCAAAAGGCAACCTGCAAACACAAGTGTTTAGTCGTTTCAACAAACTTTCTTTCTTTCAAGCATCCTACAAGCACAAAAGTGTTAGTAGTTTGTGATTAAAAGTGTGCTAGTATGAATTTGACAAGCGATTCTTCCACTAAACGTTCTACAAAAACCATTTAGGTTGTCAAACCAGAGAGCAAAAAGATCACCAAAAAAATGTTAGAGGTTATCAAATCAAGACCAAATCAAATACACCTCTAAAAATACTCTATTTTTGAAATGAAAAATTACAAAGAACACCCTAGAAGCATAACTCATGCGACAAAACATGTAAGACCATACGACAAAACATGATTAAATGATCTCTCGTACGACAAATATAATAGCCCAGTACGACAATTAAAACTAGATACATATTTGTATGACAATATAAATGTTCTAAAATGAAAAACTAGTGATCGATGAATTGTCGTATGAGCAAGTATGAAACACAGTACGACAGAAAGCGCAGTTTTGTCAAAAACATGAAATTAAATGAAAATTGGGGCAAAGAACCAATTCAGTCCCACGGTGGGCACCAAATGTGTGTGTGGTAAAATGTGGCCTTCAACCTGTAACACCAAACACTCAATAAACCTTTAAATCAAGGGGGTTAGTATCAAATCAAAATAAAAATCATTGCACAAACTACCCTCAAGAGTGGCTTATTGCTTCCTAGTTGAAGTGATTTTGATTCTATGAGGATGCTCATCAGATTGGCATGGAGAATCAGTGACTAGACAACTCCAAAATGGAAGATTTCATGAAATGAGAAAGATGTATGAACTTGCATACTTTTATCTCAAAAAACTTTGAAATGACATGCATGCATAAGAAAACTAAATGCATATTAACCATGAGATAAAGCTAAGGACGTCATTACAAACTACGAAATGAAGTTAGAAATGAAGCTACCATTAAACTAGAAATGCAATTTAGAATCTAAATGTAAGAAAACTAATCTACCATGAAGATGGAGGCAAGAACAATGATCAAAACCTAGAACAAAACTAGCATTATAACCTTACTCCGGCTCAAATTGCCTCTCCTTGAACAAAGGGAGCTATTCCTTTTGTAGGAAATTTGGTGAAATGAATGGTCAAGATTCAACCGAGAAGAGCGGTAGAGATACAATTTCCCTTAATCCATGTGGGTTTGATCCAAGTGAAATGCTCTCGATTGGTCAACCTTGTGCTTGTTTTGGGGAGAATGAGACAAATTTGGTAATTTTCCCATTTAATTGCTTTTATTTGAATTTTGAGTGCTCACACATGTGTGAGGATGTGTGAATGAGTTGATTAAATTAAAAGGGGTTTAGGAATTTTAATTAAACTCTATAGTTTAAGAAACTAAGTGATTTAGGGTTTAATTAATAATTTTATTGAACAAGTCATGTTTAATTATGCAAGCAAGTTTGATTAAATGCTCCCATAATTAGGGTCTAGTGATAAATGTCTTTGGTTTAGGATTTCTTAAGGCCAATTAATTGAGTTAGGGGCTATGGGTTTACTATACCAATTTTAGGTGATTACAGGGATTAGTGTGATTGATTGTTGGATTGTAAGAATGTCATTTGTCTTGGGTCAAAAAAAATTGGTTTCCTTAACTTGAAGGGTACATGATGTTTGGGTTAAAACCTTGTTATTCCAAAGGTATACCTTATCTTGGATCAAAGGGTGTTTGTGTCACTTCACTTTAAATGTACATATGTTGATATGAACCTTGTTTCCTTTGAGATATTGTTACAATCGATGTGATGTCTAAATGAAACTAAGGATATGGGGGGAATATGAAAAATGCACTTGGATTTTGAATTTTTTGAAAATTTTGGAATGATTGTGAAAGTAAGGATATACAATATGCAATTTGGTCTTGGATTTTGAAGGCTTTGAAAGCTACAAAATGCAATTTGGATTTTGAATGGACTTTGAAATTATTATACAAACTTGGGTTTGGACTTTGGACTTTTAAAATACAACTTAGGGTATGATAATGCAACTATGTTTTTGAAATTTTTGGACTTTGGAAAATTCTTAAGAATGTAAACCTAAGAGTAGGACCTTAGGAAACTGAATTAGGATCTTGACTTTAAAGGAAAAAAATACAAAAATAAAAATAAAAGTGATCAAGCCAAATCCCCATGACAAAGAGTGGATGTGGACCAGCTGATAAAAAAGACAAAAGAGAGAATGTTTTGAAACAAAGTTAAGATCCATTTTTCAATAACATAAGGTGAAACTCTAAGACTTGAATTTTTTAGATTTTGGAAAAGTTTTTCTAAAAGATCCTAAATGCAAAATAAGGGAAGGTGGTGCAAATATAATGAGGATTTGGTATGCCAAGGGGGTTTGATAATGATTTTGGAATGAAATGAAGAATCCAAATGCAAAGGACAAGGTATTTTGCAATGTGGAAAGGATGATGCAATGATTTGATATGAAGGTTTAATTCAAACCCTAAAATGCAAAGGCTACCCTAAATTGCAACAAGATCTCAATGCATGTTTAAAAATCCATTTTTTAAAGGGTCTATGACAATGCAAGGTTTTGAAATATTTTGAAATACTTTTGACAAGGTTTTTGAAATGTCTTGAAGTGTTTTAAGTGCTTTTAAAAGATTTTGAAATGCTTTAGTGAGGTTTTTAATTATGAAAAATTGTTTATAACACTCACACAAAAGACATCAAGCAGATTTATTTACTTTGATGCACAAACACTCCACAACCTAGGCTTGAAGGATAGTACTTGTTGAATCCCCACTTGGATAAAATCCAACTGTGCTTATTCAAAATGGATAGCCTAGAAGTTTGGTAGCACTGGCTCCCCTCCATGACACTCACTTCTCGGGCATACCAAATTTTGAATTCCAAGGGTCATCACCTCCCAAGTAATTTTCTATCTCTACTAAGAACCACAAGAGTGTGGGGCATCTTAGTCGGTCTCACACCTTCCATGTCAGCAAGTAGAAGGATTTTGGCCACTACAACAATGGTTTCTAGTTAGAGACATCCATTTCAGAGGGTGACATTGTAAACTCCCACATGAGGTCTCCCATCATTGAGAACCAAGGTTTTACCCACATCAAGGGTACTAGAGGAGATATATCATACTGTCACTCTTTTAATTGGACTTTTAGTCACAATCATACATTTATATAGCGGTTTGGATGGAGACTTGGCTTTAGATTGTTACTGCTTGAGTCGTTCCCTCTCACCGTCTCTGCCAAGCTCTCAGGAGGTAGGCCCTCTAAAAAATATAGAATGGAATTCTCTTACACCCAAGATCCACAAAGGCAAGGGGAGATTATACATCCATTCTTTCTTTTTGGAATTAACAATCTACCAAACACTTAAAACAAATATGTTGTTCATTTTATGCACCAAACACACCAAGAAGAGATTGTTCATTTTCCGATTAGAAAGTAAATGTTATCAAAATAGCACAAATTATGGTTCTTTTCCTTCCTAATTAAAATTATGTGAAAATTGTTGTTCTTCAACCCATTAAGAAAGGAAAATGTGATCAAAATAGGACAAGTTGTTCTTTCCCTTCCTATTTAAAACAAGGTGAAAATTGTAGGGTTCTTTTTATCCACCTGTTTAGATCAAGATGAAATTTTTTGGGTTCTTTGATCCACCTAATTAGACTATGTGTAATTTGTAGTTCATTTATCCCCCTAATTAGGCTATGTGCAATTTGTTGTTCATTTTAAAGACCAATTGAATTTTGTGATTTATTGTGTGTTTAAAATAAGAAAGCCTGCATATATCAAAAGTTAGACTCCCAAGTGCACAAATCTTGTTCATGTACCTTGTAAAACACATCAAAAACAAGAAAAATCTATTATAATTGCATGTTCATGTCTGGTTCACCAAATGTGAGACTAGGAAATCGGGAATTAAGAAACATACATGAAATAGTGAACTACAAAGCTATGAAATCATGTAAAAACTATTCCTAATCACACTAACAAGACCATCAAAATGAAATGCATGAAATGTAAGCTAAAATAAAGCTAATCATTCCTTTTATGAAGCCTCGTTGTTCTTTCTTTCTTCTCTAATTCGATGTTTCTCAAGTTCATAAGTGCACAAAATGATGAGAGCAAAATGGATAATTTGACATAATAAGGGCGAGAATATTAGAAAAGTGGTTCCATGAAAATGAGAGGGAATGCTTCAATTTATAGAATTTGCAAGAGGAATTTCAAACTAGTAATTAAGTGTGAAAAAAGGGAAATTTTAATAGACTATGACAATTAGCAAATTTGAAAGAGGAAATTTTCATAATTAATCATAACTTATGACAAGTTTGATGCACAATTAAAAATTAATGAGTGAAAAAAAGGAAAATTTGTCCTAAACTATGACAATTTATGACAAATGGGAAAAATGATATTTGTCATAAACTATGACAAATGTGACAAAAGGAAATGGGAAGGTGGAGGCTAAAAAAAAAGAAGTGGAAGCTAGAAAAGGGGGGTGAGTGGATAAATAATTTTTAAATTAATTCCACTCATGTTAGTAAAGTGGGAACTTAGGAAAATATTAAATTCCCAAAAATTCAAAAGTTAGTCAATTAATTAATGTTAAATTAATTAATTACAAGGGGATAGGAAAAGAGGGAGGAATAAATATATATATATTATATGCCCTAGGTTGAGACTTAGGACAAGGGACAAATTAATTGGTTATTTATCCCTTAGGATAAATTGATCGATTAACAAAATTGCTATGATAAGATTGAAGGGATCAAATGATGAAAATGACATGATTGGATAGGATCAAAAAGATTAAATCAATTAGGAAAATGATGAAGATTAAGGGATGAATGTTAGTGTTTGATGTCATGGAAGAATGACACAATATTTTTGAATGATAAATATAAAATACACAATATAGAAGAGATGTTAAAAAAGGGGTTCATAGGCGTGAAACATTTTTTAGTGTCTACAAAGAGTAAATGAGGACTTTCCAGATGCTCATTTGTTCCAGATTGCATTCCTACCTCTGTGGTATGAGAATATTGGTCAATATTAATCCACTTCCATATTTCCCCAAGATATGTCACCAAGTAAAAGAATGAAGTTGTACCTAAAAAGTAAAACATTCCAACTCATTAACAGGTTGTTGTACAATATGGGACATGACCAGGTGTTGCGCAAGTGTGTCATGGAGGAATAAATTCTAGGTGTACTGAAGGAATCAAATGAAGACTTGGCATGAGGGAATATAAGGTCGAATGTCACAACACACAAGGTACTACTCACGGGGTTGTGGTGGCCAACCTTTCACATGGATGCTCGTGAATGGGTACTGAGTTTTGATATGTGCCAAAGGGAATGCAAACTGTTGAAGCGGGATTTTATGCCCTTATTTCCCTCTCATCCTCAAGATTTATTTGAGAGGTGGGGGATGGATTTTGTGGGACCATTGAAATTAAGTAGTATTCACAAGTTTTAATACATAATGGTGGCTACAAAGTACCTCACAAAATGGGTAGAGGCAAGGGCCCTACCTAATAACACCACACTCAATACGGTTGAATTCTTGTATGAATATACTGTGACCCAATTTGGCATACCAATACAAACCACGAGTGACCGGGGGTGCATTTTGTAAATCAAGTGATCCATACTATGACAACATAATTCAAGATATTATACAACTTGTCAAATTTGTACTACCCTGGAGAAAATGCCCAAGCAAAGTCAACAAACAAAGTGTTGGTATCTATTCTATGAAAGACATGCGGATGGAGCAAGAAGACTGGGAGGAAAGGCTTATTTTCATACTGTGAGTGTACCATACCACTTACAAGGTCACTACATGGCACACATCCTTCTATTTCATGTGAGGGAAAGCGGTGGTGGTACCAACAGAATACACCATACCAAGCTTGAGAATTGCAGTAGAGAAATGGCTTGGAAATGGGGAAAGTTTGAAGGAATGATTGTTCACTCTTCTGAAGTTGGACGAGCGACGCATGAAAACACAATGGATGACAGAGGTGGCCCAATGGAGATGGAAATTATGGCATGACAAGCACCTTCGATGGATGAATTTGTAGCATGGGTAGTTAGTACTCAAATATAATGACCGTAATGAACTTTGACTGGGGAAGTTCTGAATTCGTTGGCTGGTACCCTATAAAGTTAGAGAAGTGGGATTAAATAGTGTAGTTAAGTTATCAACAATAGATGGAAATATTATCATAGATCCAGTAAACATGTCAAAATTTAAGATTTATAAAGAAAGGGAAAGACCAGAAGTAGCAGTCAATATGTTGGGATACGCAACTAAGGGGGATTAGACAATTGGTCATAGAAAGAAGATTGAAGAGGATTTTTACATCACCAAAGAGCCGTAGAGGCCAGACCTAGACTGGGCCAAACTCATGATGGTACCAAAAGAATGATTGGCAAGGAATCATGTGGAAGGAATTATAGTTCCCCAAGTGCATCGACACCTCACAAATGCACTATCCGAACCACCATCACTATGGGTAAGGATAAATGGATACTAGAGGGGGAAGGCACCCTATGAAGGAAGAAGGAAGGCTTCATATCCTATGACATTGATGAAGAGGTGTAAGAAAAATGCAAGATGGAACATGTATCCAAGGAAGTTTGTGAAGAATACCTATAGGAGGAAGTTCATCTTGAAGAGTATGGTGTCACCCTTAGACCATGCTTAAAGATGGTGATAAATACAGACAAACTATTCATCTTGGAAGGATATGGGTACATCGACCACCTCATCCAGAAGTGTGCTACTGAAGGACAAGAAGCTTCATATCAGGCCACCTCAAACATATTATGGAAGGTAATACCAAATCTAGCCAAACCCCCAACTGTGAATGGAGATGAAGTAATATGGTACCAAAAGTGCGGAGGCCTATAGGTGGATGGAAGCTATAAGGGGGTGAGACCTGCACCCTTTGTGGACAAAATATTTGACCTAAATTACTTGGGAGCCTGTCGTGACAATGAATGTTACAAGAAACCTTTGGACGCTTGTATGTGGCAATATGCATCTGAAGTTAAGGTCTGTTATAATGAACAAAAAGGAAAAAAGAAAGGGATGAGTGAAGGAAATGAAGGAACCAGAAAGAAGCAAAAGGTAGGAACAAGAGAAGGAAGGAGAAAACTGGCTATAAGGAAAATAATAACACTTCCAAAATTTTAAAGGGAAGCATACAGAGGCGAGACAAAGAGGTAAAAAGTCACAAATAAAAGGAATTTCACAAGGCATGTCGTCTCGAAAAAAATTAAAACTGAGGAAATTTTAAAAAAAAATTAAGCTAAGAGGGTTGGAATGAAGTGAAAAAGTGATGGAAAAATAAAAAAGGAAAATACTATAGTTAAACGGCTTATGTTGGAAGGAATTGTATAAGACATAATAAAAATAAAATTAGAGGAAAATGGATATGGATATCATAACAAAATAAGAACATTAGTATTTCTCATGAAAAGAAGGTGTTATATTAAAACCCTAACCTTGAAAAGTTCCCATAAAGTATGGAGGGACCAAGTTAATGTGCAAAACTAAATAAGAAGGCCAATGATTGAACCAGTGAGAAGAAGGGAGTAGTTATTGCAGGCACATGAAAGAAAGGGGAAACCATATGAAGAGAAGAAGGAATTGTTGTCCGTATGACACAAATTGGGAAGATCGTATGAAGAGGGGAAAGATTTGCATCTCGTACGACATAAGCCACATGTCGTACAACACAAATCATATCAATTCGTATGGCTTATGATGGAGATTAGATAGTACTTTATGGGCATAGACATGGAGGGCTATTTTGTACATGTTGCATACTTTGTACAAGCCAGAACATAACTTGTACGGTTTGAAGGAACCTAAACCATATGGGTGGAAGAAAGGTGATGACATAAGTTTTTCCATTAGTATACAAAGAGAAAATAATTGTTATGAACCATTAGTTACACCACCAAAAGTCAAGTTTCAGTTTAGACCGAAAGTGCAACTCGAAGATGATACAGAGGAACCCGACAAGAAAGTTACACTATAAATCAAAAGAGAAAAAATAGAGGAACCCGACATAGCAAGGGAACTTGATAGACAGTTAAACAAAGGAACACCGAAAGACAGTCAAACTGATTTCAGAGAAAATCGAGTATCAGACACCGAAAGTCAGTTATATCCCGAGAAAAGTGGATCTGAATTCCACGTCAGATAAAATAGTTATTGCTTTCATGAATGTTTCTATGAATGTCTACATACAATTAAGATTATGAATTGATATCACATGCATAAAGAAAGAACAACAGATATGATTGGTAAAGCAAAGATTTGATTACATAAGGTTAAAGGTTAATTAACTAAAAGTTTTAGAGGTACTGATTCACCCCTCCCCTCTCAGTACATACTTCCCATTATTTCCAACAATTGGTATCAGAGCTAGATCTCTTATTTGGAAATTTTAAAGACTTAAGAGAAAAGATCATACAAAGGAGAAGTACAGGCTTGAAAAGAGTATTGAGAATCAGAAGCTAGAAATTCAGATCTTCTATGAGCAGTATAAAGAAGCTAGAATCAAGATGAGATAGTTGATGGATGAAAGAAAGATTATGGCATCTCGCTGTAATGAAACAAAATACCATGAAGAAGAGATACCAGATCTATTTGAGTCTTCAGGATCCACAACAAGCAAAACATTAGACACGTCTAAAGAAAGCATCACAAGTCTGAATGAAATCAATCAACATCTGGCTGGACAAGTCAAATCTCTGCAAATCGGTCAAGAGACACAGATGGTAAGAATGGTTGATGTCATGAACAATGCTAGACAAGTTGAGAAAGAAAGAACACTAGCAATTGATGACATAAGGAAGATTACTGAAAAGCTACAAGAGAAAGATTTGGAAATACAAAGACTTACAGAACATCATCATGAGATCACAAATCAGATTATTCTTATGAGTCAAGAGGCAAATAGAATGAACACATAACTCATATAAAGAATAGAAGCTATCGGTTAGCTAAGAGAAGAAAATGAAAATTTGAAACATGAAGAGAGAATTCAACAACAACATAATGACATGATGAAGAGAGCTGGAGAAAGCACCAAAAGGATGGATGATTTTTTGGAAGGACAAAGAAGAGTCAACAATGATACTAGACCAGGGTATACCGAGAATGGAGAATTACCCAATCAAGTTGATCCAAAGATGTCTATGCAAATCCAAGACAAAGAAAGCTGACAAGCAATCACTGTGGAAAGAAAGGCCACACATCAAATGTATGCAGGAGAAAAATAAAAGGTATTCCTAAATCCACGTCTTCATTCATTGAAATTTGTTATAAATGTAACAAGAAAGGACATAAAGGATATAAATGTAAATCTGAGGTAAAACAACCAAAGAAAGAAACCTACATGGAAAAAAAATGTCCTACTTTCAAAATGCATGGGCACACGTCTCTTGAATGCTAGAAGAAGAAAAGGCAAGCATGGAAGCCTAAAGAAAATGAAACTGCCTATCAACCGAAAAGAGTTGGTAACCAATATGTTTGGGATTACAATACATGGTCAAACTACACAGCATGTGGAATATTTGGTCACATAGGTGCAAACTGCATGAGACAATGGACAAGAAAATCTAGGAGCTAGACTAACCTCAGAATGGCATGTCTACACTATCATAAAGTTGGTCATCTGAAGAAATACTGCAAAGACCGAATGACAAAGATCAACACCTTTGCCAATGGAAACACCATTGAAGACATCGGGAAGATGAGAAACATAATATGGAGGAAAGCTACAAACACTGATGAAGCTAGACTAAGAAATGCAATTGGTGACACCTTATCCAATGGATTTGGTGAAATCACCATTCCCAACTAAGCAGAACAAGTAAGTATGGAACTGCATTATACCAAGTTATATTTTGCATCAATTCCATTATACATAGTTAAAATACCAAATCATCATGATTAAAGATGCACTATGGTATTACTTGTTATGATTCTGTGAAAATAATCTTGTCGATCAATACATATCAAAACACATCGGTGTACATACAAAGCTAAGTTGTCTATACTTACCGAGAATCGTCGGTTAACACGTAAAGACTAAGTCGCTAGTGTAAACTGAGATCCGTCGGTAATCATGTGAGTTGACAATATTGTCTTCTCCATACATTGAAATCCGTTAGTGAATGTAACAAACTAACAGTTGCCCTAAAGCATCACGTTATCACTGAGAATGTTATTTGTGTATCACCCAACGACTCTGTCTTCACACACCGAGAAGTGGTTGAGCATTAATGACTCGACTTAGGGCAAAGTCTATAAATAGATGATGGAAGGGTTTCATTATTCACACAACGACTAGAGCGAAGAGATAGAGAAAAACTAGAGCATAAAGTGACAAGATTGCATAGCGACTCTAACCTGGTTCACAACACTCAAACATATTCGTAACAGCTACAGAGGTTGAAGTAAGTAATAGAGATAACCAAGAACTCTACTTTCATTTACAGGAAAAAAACCCTAATTTCACAAACGATGGAAACTACGTCTAGAACCTCAAAGATCAAGAATGATAAGAAGAATAAGGTAAACCTAATCAAGAATTCAACCTATGAGGAACCTTATTACAAGATATGTCTTGAGATTTCTTCACAACTTGACAATGTTGGTGCATTCTCCTATATACCAGCTAGGGTTTTTCTTGTCGAAGACGTGCGAGCATATATACACTGCAAGATAGCAGAAATAGGAGACCTGGCAGTTGAGAAATCTTTCAAGAAGCTTTGCAACAATGATGGCACTATCAAGGAAGAGCATAAGCATGTTGAGGTAAAAGGGCTCACAAATTTCCTATGGTTCCCGAAGGAGTTCAAGACCGAATGGATTCAGTTAGTACTAAGCAGGATACATGACCAAAAATTATGGTTGGATGAGCCTAAACTGATAACCAGGGATGTTATACATGTTGTCACCAGTTATCCCATAACCGATAAGGTAAAGGCACTAAAGCACCCCCCTAAAGCTGACATTGAGAAGAATACAAGGGCAACATGGGATGGAAGAGGATTAAAGGTATCCACCATCAAAGATGATGAAATGAAATTTGGAGCATGTGTCTTAGGATACAAGTTCTTTCAGGCTAGCAAGATGAATAGTATTGCATCCAGAGCAGTGGATACAGCATACAATATTGTCAAGAAGGGACTGCAGTTGGATCTGTCAGAACTTCTGCTAAGACAATTGGATGAGAACATGAAGATAATAAGGATTGCAAAGTCAAACTCATGTAACTTTGGTTCACTCATCATGTGCATATTCCACTATTTCCAAGAATCCTTCCCATCCATAGGAAATATCAAATGGGACACTACTAGACCAATGACCACACAGATTAGTGAGTTCATCAAATCACTAGCAGATGCTTTTGAATCATTCATGGATGAATATTTGGTTGGATTCAAAGAAAGAATGCAAAAAAGAATGGGAATTCCAGAGCAATTAGTATAAAATTTCAAGACTGACATCTATTTTATGGTGGACACTGACTACACCTACATCAAGCCAGTTGTACCGAGAACAGCATGGCTGGAACCACTTGATTATGAGGTGAACATAGATCAAGCATCAAATGTTATTAAGGCATTGATAAATGAGTCATTGGACAAATCACAACCCAAGTTTGGAACTTATGAGGAAGCCAAAGAAAGGATTAAAAATGGCTTAGTTGTGAAAAAGATTGACAGGAAGAAAGATAAGATGGTTAAGAACTTGAATAAAAAGCTACTGGTGAATGAAGAGGAAACTGAGGGTCAGTCACCCGTCAGTGAAACTGAGAAGGAGAGTGACTTAGAATCCACATATTTAGATACACCGCTACCTCCACCAGCAAAGAAACCTAGGACTACTGTTGCATCCAGGACCATGAGTCAGACAATAAAGGATGCAAGTCCTTCACCAATCAAGAAAGGTCAAGTAAGGACCTACAAACGAAAACCTCAAACCAAACAAACCAAAGCACCAAAGAGGAGAAGGAAATTAATCCTAACCAAGGAAGATATAGAAGATACTCAGCAGGATGAATCTGTCCAAAAAGAAAAGAGTAAGATTCCTGAAACTATTGCTGAGGTATGTGCTTCAATTATCAAATCAGGAACAGTCAATGATCGCAAGATTAAGAAATGGCTAACATTGGATCCCGAGGATCAAAATAAAATAGAAGAGGCAATTACCAAAATGATGTGTATATTCAAATATGTTCCAATACAATTGGCAGATAATATGCCAAAAGAACTTCAGGATAGATTATCGACAAGATGGACATTTGCATTACACTCTGAGAAAGAGATTAGGGAAAGATCCCTAGTTTCTGTCATGCCTCCCAAATCTAAAATGGAGGAGATTGAAGAAGTGATGAAGAAACACTGCACGAGGTTCTCACCAAAGTTAAGAGCATATCAAGTACTTCAAGGAGATCTACTTGAACTAGATAAGAAGAGTGAAGCTGAATGGAGAAATATACTTGATATACCTAAAAAGGATACAAGTCTCGAGCCACAAAAAGCTCTTACCAAAAATCAATAGAACAAAGATGATCAGGCTAAACAGAGCCCCGAACATATTATTATCACTGATGAAGATGTCAATGAAGAATCATTGAACACAAAAGGCAACAAGGATATGGACGTTGCAGATGAGACATGGCCCGATAATACAATTATTGATATTACCGAAGGAGATCCCACAGATGAAATACAAAAAGATGAAGATGTCACTGTTGTCAAGGACCAAATTGATGAACAGTACACTTTTGATACAAGCTATCAATATTATCTCAGAAAAGGAGAAATCACCAGAGAAGGATGAAAGCATACCCAAAAATAAGGGTAATAATGAACAAAAAGATACATCTAATGAGAAGAAGGATACAACCAATGAATAGGTAGTCATCGGTGGAGAACAAAAAGATGGAGATCAAAATGTTACAAATATAGATCACACACAAAAAGATGGAGATAACACCGAAAAATATGCACAAATAAAATATACAGATGAAGTGAAAAAAGAGAAAGGTGAACAAGATAAGACAGTTGATACCACTCCTAAGAGCACCGAAGGAGATGCTGAAGTTACACCGAAGGTTGATGAGGAGATGTCCACAGACAACTGAAAGGCAAACCCCGATCAACAGGAAAATGGTACAACACCACATAAGCCTTCCTCCAGCACATCATACCAAGCAGATAAGATGGCTATGGTTTTACATATAGGTGCATCACAAAAGAAGAAGAAGAAAACCAAGAAGAATAAGTTGGAGGTCACACTTGATGAGATCATAGAAATACCAAAGTGTGATCCAACTACTTTAGATTTTGAATCACTCCAAGAATATGGAGAAATTTGTCAAAGGAAAACTTTGCAAGAAAAGATTAAAAAGTAGCATCGAGACTCCTTAGTACTGGAGACCAAAAGGGATATCTTAAACCAAATAGTTCCCAACATAGATGTTGATCAAAATTCACCTATCCTACATCAACTTGTTGTTCTCACTGACGCCATCACAACACAGAATGTGGATGTAGAAAAGATGATTGAGGAATGAGTAGAACAGAAGTTCCAATTCAAATTGACATAAAATATCAGCCAAGAAGTGGCAGAAAATAAGGTAAAGCTTTCATAACTAACAAATAAATTAGATCCAATCATTACTGAAGTTATTTCCTTAATTCAAAAGCTATGCACTTTGGAGAAATTCACTAAGGATAATAGTGATAAGATTGCAAAGATCGATTATGATCTAACCGCAAGTGCTCAAAGTCTAACCATGGATGGAAATGCAATCAAATTGCATTATGAGAAGATAATTGAAATCAAAAGGTTAAGACAAGAACTTTGGTAAGCAAAATCACAATTCAGAGAAGAGGTCACTAAGCTACAGGCTAAACTTTTACCGAACCTCACACTTCTGCAACAACACATAAGTTCAGCAAGATAGCTAATTGCTACCCCCGAGATGTCTGTAGTAGACATCATCTACAACATGCATGTCAGGATCACACTAGAGCGTATGGCTCTTGAGAATTTAAAGGAGAAATGGGAGAAGATGATGGAGGAAATGAAGACCTCTCACTCTCATATTTTTAATAAGCTATAGGTATACACCTATGCCCTTACTATCAAAAAAGGGGGAAAAGGAAAATGATATGTACAATAGGGGAGAATGATATGTACAGAACATATAGCACAAAGGGAAAAGACAAGGTAAAAAAAGGGGAAGAAATAGTATAAAGACAAGTGTACATACACATATACTATACTATACGGGCATGTGCATAGGGGGGGTCATGAAATGACTAAGTAATATACGTGGTGTACATACTAAACACTTTAGTATTTTGCACATATCAGTTTTTGATACTAATGTCAAAGGGGGAGATTAATGACATAAGTTTTTCCATTAGTATACAAAGAGAAAATAGTTGTTATGAACCATCGGTTACACTACACCGAAAGTCACATTTCAGTTCAGACCAAAAGTGCAACCCGAAGATGATACAGAGGAACCCGACAAGCAAGTTACACTATAAACCGAAAGAGCAAAAATAGAGGAACCTGACAGACAGTTCAACAAAGGAACACCAAAAGATCAAACCGAGCATCAGACACCGAAAGTCAGTTATATCCCGATAAAAGTGGATCTGACTTCCACGTCAGATAAAATAGTTATTTCTTTCATGAAAGTTTCTATGAATGTCTACATACAATTAAGATTATGGATTGATATCACATGCATAAATAAAGAACAACAGATATGATCAGTAAAGAAAAGATTTGATTACATAAGGTTAAAGGTTAATTAACTAAAAGTTTTAGAGGTACTGATTCACCCCTCCCCTCTCAGTACATACTTCCCATTATTTCCAACAAAAGGGTCATACAAAAAGAATGATCATTGTACATCATACAGAGAGACACACCATACATCGTACAAATACCCCCAAAAAAATCATGTGAGTGGAGTGATTTGTACGATGGTATGAATAAAATACACTCCATACAGTCTCTGGAGTACCGGCAATTATAATTTATATAGTCTGTACGGACATTGTATGGAAGGATCATTGAAGGAGAGTTGCATGAGGGAGAATTAAATGGTGAAAGGTAGTTATGAAAACCCTAGTAAGGGTAGCTATGACATCAAATATAAAGTCAAGATTACCAAGAAAAAATCATTACATGCAGACATGGCGACTTCCAACAAGAAGAAAAGAAAAGGGAAAACATAGAAGGATGGACTAGTCACTATAGAGAGCCTACAATTTGAGAGTGTAACCTAAAGTGAATGCAGAACATGGTGGGAGAGCATCCCTGATAATCATCAACTAAAATATTCATTGAAAAAAATCAGAAGTGGATAGGATTATTTTCATGCTCATTTTCAACCTCAGAGATTTCAAACTAGTACTGAGGTCTATGGTGGTCATGTATGATTGTAACTCTCACATATCCATTATCAGGTATTTTGATCATACTGTGGTCATTTCTTTTTTCCCAAGGGATTTTACAAAGGTTTTTGGGGTACCATCAAATGGTTCCTCTGCTATGAAACCCATGGCAAAAATGTTTGCTAGAGATAAAGAGTTTTTGCTTAAACTAGTGTGCAAACCTAGCCTCTCCTCGATAGAATGGGATAGCTTATGGAGTGCCAATAATAGTTGAGGGCTGAAGTAGGTATTCATCACCTCTCCTAAGTGGCGGTGTATCCTAGACCTCATAAAATGAAAACTCACAAGGGCTAGTGGGGCATCTGACATTGTGATTTGGATGTTGAGTCTCATGAATGACATAAGAAGGGGAAAGATATATAATTAGGGATAGGTTTTATCAGAATGGATCATAGAATTCCTTTGCCTCAAGCACAACTCATTTTATATGTTGGTCATTTCACTCGTCTTGGATGCCATAAGAACACAGATTCAACTGCAACTGAGGAATTTTGTGCCAGCAAATAGGGTTAAACCATACAAACCTGCAATGTAGTATTGGATGCACTTGGATACTCTCACAAGAGGCAATGGTACGAAGCCCCTTCAGAAGAAGGTTAGGCAAGAAGTGATGGCCAGTACCGGTGAAGGTGATGAAAGGGATGAAGACACTGATGAGGAAGAGGATGAGACAGTAGGTGAGGGGGCGGTGACTATCTCCTCGGAGAGTAAGATTTTGGATGAATAGGGGTTCCACATGGAACTATACCATGGGGACCATGATCGTACAAGGCACAAAAGGTCGAACCAAGGGAGGAAGCCAAGGTGAAGAAGAGAATGAAGTATGGGAGATGGAGGGGGTCTCAGAGGGAAGCGTACCTATAGAGTTTGTATCAATATGAGATGGGCCACTTTTAGGGCTCATACTAGAGAGGGAGTCCATACGAGAGGAGATGGAGCCCGTAGGGGAAGAGATGGAGTTTGTATGAGGGGTTTGTACCATTACAGGTGGAAGCATGAGAGGAGAGATTCATACCAACACTCGTACAGGGGGTGAAATCTGTATCGATGGTGCCTGACCGAGGTGCCAAGAAATCTATAGTACCCAAGATCATGTTCATCCCCACCTTAGTTTCCACCCATATTCCACTTGGTTCCAACAGAGGGGACTAGTCAGGTACCACAAACAAAGCTGGTAGACTTAAGAGCACAAAAAGTTGGGGCCCATATGATTCGCATCTCAACTTCATGAGGCATTGAATGTGCTACCTCTATTGCATTAGTGGTCACACCTGCACCTCCTATTGAAGTTGTCACCTCAGCTACCACAGTTAGAACTTCAGTAATGAAGCGGCCCCTATGGTGTATGTTACACTTCCAACCCCTAGGTTAGCAAATACTAAAGGTGTACACGCAGATGGAGTGGGCACTAATGGAGTTTAGCCTGCAGAAGAGGCAGGAGGAGATGTACTTGATATAGATATAGCTGTTGCAAAAAATGAGACAGACAACCTCTTGGTGAAATTCCAAATGGGGTTTGATGATATTCCACCACCCTCGCCTACACTAGTGATGAAGAAACGCATGGATGGGGAGAGAGAAGAGACATTATTATCTCCATAGGTGGAGGTTGTTGAGGTAGAAGTGTGGAGCACTAAGAAGAGGACTATCTCCCTCCAAGAGGAGGGAATGATGGGAGTCATTGACGGAGGTTGCGTACTAGAGACCCCTCAAGGGGAAGATTCCATTCCTAGATTTGGAGCATTTATACAGTGATTCTTGGCTGAGTTGGAGGTGATGGTAGTATCTACACAAGGGGTGGCATACCTCTCCAGGTAGTTGGGCATAGGCCCTATCACCATGAAGATAGAGAGGCTCCTTTGATTCATGGAGGGGGAATGTGAGATATTTCACAGAGCATCTCACAGTCAAAGGATGGCCACATACTGTGACTCTAGAGATGTTAGAAGCATGGTGCAGGCCACACATTCTGGCAGGACATGCAGGTATGATGGGTACCCTCTACCACATAGAGCATACCTTTTTGGATATATCCCTTCAGCTGCAATGGATAACATGGGCAGCACAAAAGGCAGAAGAGGGGCACACTTTGGCACTAGAGTGAGAGGTTTTTTTTAGGTGAGAGTGGGAGAGTTAAAGAATGAGTTGGATCAGGTAAAGATAGCTTGTGCAAGGAAGGAGGAGCAGCTAGCAGCCACTTTGGTGAAACTTGAGAACACTCAGAAGGATTTGATGGACACACTCAGATTGTTGAAAGTAGCACGGGAGAAATAGATGGTAGTAGATCAAAATCTGAGGATTCTTGACCAGCAGCTTCTGCATCCCACATCCTCCACCACTCCAGGGACGTCCCCTCACCCATATTTATAGTAGATTTGATTTTCTTTTGTCTACGTCAACCATTTTTTTTTTAGTCATCTAGAAGATGACTTTTTCTTTTTTCTTTTTTTTCTTTTCTTTTTTTTTTGGGGGGGGGGGGGGGGGGGGGNTTTTGGGGGGGGGGGAGGGGGGGCGCTAATGTTAGCCATAGTTTAGTTAGTATGAATAATATTTAGGTTTTATGTTTTAATTTGTGATGGAAATGTAATGATAGTTGTTTCTCGAGTAGTTGTAGGAAGTTGGTGACAGTTGGTGTACTCAACCAAATTCCAAGCACTTTATATGTATTCGAATGCCACCAAAAATGGACTATTATTGTTATGTCATTACATGGAAACAAAGTTTATCATTATGCCACTATTATGTGTATGAATTCAATGTTAAGTATTATGTTCTTTATGCTACTATGTGAATATTTATGTTTACTTTGTGCAAACTAAATAAACACATCTCGTAGGGAGTAAACAAATAAAATTGTTTGTACGGTTTCCAAAGCATAAACTAATTGCAAGATAGTAACATGAAAATAGAAGTCTCTCACCTAAAAGAGGGGACTAATAAGTTTTGTGACAAATAATTTCATTTGGTCACACATCTATACATATTTTTATTAAATATCTTGTATTAGGGTATTTATTTTTCTAGCTAATTTTTATATGGTCGGGAATTTGTTTCTACAAGGTGAAAATCAAGCATATTGGATTATGTTTTTGTATCAATATGGTTAGCTGTAAAAAGTGACTTGCACTTTTAGTCTCATTACAAATTGTCGACTATCCAATTACAATATTCTTTTCATAGCTTTGCATGTTTTAGAAAATAATTGAAACCGTGTAGGTTAATCAAATGAGAATATAATCAACATACAAGAGTGCCTTACTCACTGGCTATCTACCAGACTACCAGATACTCAAAACGCATGTGTTGAAGATAAAGCCGATAAGAACAAGCTCATAAAAGTCACAACTAAGTACTGGACATGACAGTCCCTCTAATCAATTTGTAGAAAACAAGGAGAACGGTGATGGGAGATCTATACAGCTTCAAGTAATTTATTCCTGAGGAAGAGGAATTGGTTGATGCACCAGAAGATGCCAATTTTCATTATTTTATAAATTGAAATATGACAACCAAATAGATTACCATACTTTTTGGGGAAGAAATTGTATATATAAGTAACTGAAAGAACAACTACTAACTAATTTCCCTTGGCATGTTATCTATCGTGCTACATCATTTCGGTCGTGTCTATGCAGTACAATTATTTCACCTTAGTAAACATATGTTAACACAATATGTTGTTAACAAAATATGTTAACAACATGTATGTTATCCTATTGTGTTAACATGTGTTAGTAATTAGCAAACAAACACAATAGGCTAACATACATGTTAACAACATATTGTGTTAACAACATATTTTGTTAACTATGGTGAAAATATTGTGCTAGATAGACATGGCCCATCATTTCTACATAGGAAAAGGGTTTGGTTGTAACCAGCAAAAAAACATTAAAAATTTGTTGAAAAAGAGACAAAAAAAAAATCAAGGCATTTCCATTGCATAGACATATAGAGAGCATATAAAAATGGAGGCTTTACCCCATGAATTGTTCAAATGAATAAGTTTGTCTAAAATAGCAAAATGCAAGTATAGCATGTAAACTTTGCTACTAATTGATTCTTTGAGAAGTTTTATTTGAAATTGATAATTTTTTTGCTAAGCTAACAATAAAAAATTTAAATAACTGAGTAGACCTCTAGTCTTGTTGTATGATGCGATTGGATGGCAAAATGTTACTAACAACATTGCATTTCAAATTATTATTAATAGCAAAAGAATTTTTAATCGTAGAGATTGCACTATCATAACTAACTCTAAAAATTTTGAAAACTTAGTAGTAAGACCTCGAACAACTATAATTAACATGTTTACAATTCCAATAGGATAAAAATTAAAGAAATATTTTATCAATGCAAAATTTTCAAGTAGGAATCTTGAAAGAATATATCATCCAAACAAAAACCTTCAAATCAAGTCAAAAGTACTAACTTTTAGAAAGTAGAAGCAGAAGATAGACACAAAACACATTTTAGGATAGATATGTATAATATCAAAACAAGTATACAAACTCACGATGAGAAAGAGCTTAATGTCACGAAAATTGGACATCTTGGTGCAATACTATGTTATACATAAATATTTGGTTGATGTTTTTATGTATCCAAGAGTTTTTGTACTACAAATTGACAAAACAATAAAATGTTATGAAGACAAAAGATGACCTTTAAATAACATTACGTATTCACTTCTAGTAATGGGAATATAAAAATATGAAACTATAGCATTGTCATATTCATAAAGCAAAGCAATGATACAATCGGGAGCCTAAACTAGCATTAAATTCAAATCATTTAAGCAAGAATATAGATTATTTATTTTCAAATAACTAATTTACAAGACTATTATTATAGAAAAATAAACTCAAATGTTGTTTAGTCCACATAACCAACCAATTGTGAAAAAAATCAAGATAAGAAGTTAACACAATTTGTAATATCCCTTTTTTTTGTCCTCTCGTTTTGCACAAGGCACTAATTGTCTATGTTTGTGTCAACTTGTTTAGAGTGGTAATTTGATGATACCAATGAGCTCAAATTATATAGTGGAATTGTATGTCAATTTAAAATGTTATTTTCGACCTTTGGTTTGGTCTCCAAAGATTTTTGGAGGGACTGTATGTTTTTAATAAACCATTTAATGAGGTTTGTTTACCATCTTTCATTGTTGAAATCACTTTTACATTGTCAATCTTCAACTCTAATGTTTTTCAACCATTGTCGCTACTTGAGTGTATTATTGAGCTATATTTAATCAAATTTACTAAGTTTATCTTTTTAATTAAAATAATTTACTAAACACCTCGGTATTATAAGTGACTTCTAATGTCGAAAGTATTTTTTTTAATGAGTTATAAGACTTACTAAATTAGTAAAGAGATCTTATAATGATTTTTCTCAAAACTTCCCAAAAAGGCTTATAAATAAGAGGTTTGAGGGCTAAATTGGTATTCTTGAAGTTTATTATTTATCTATCTGAAAACCCTTGTGATTATAGAAATTTAGCTTATTCATCTCAACCTTCATTAGGACAAAAAACCCTCTTGGAATAGATAGGTTTTGGTGACAAAGTTTCTACCTTGACTAATGTTTGTTGGAGGTATCATTCAAGTATTTTATAGAGCTTTCACAATTGGATTCAACAAATTTTTGAAGTCTCTTTCAGAAAAAATTTACAAGGGTTCTGATTATATTTATATAGCATTTGGGTCTTGGACACCTTGCCCAAAATTATCTTTTGGAAATTAAAATAATATAATATTGGGGCTATTTGTGGCATGTTGTTTTGAATAGCTTGGTTTCTATATTTATTTTTTTGGTCCTTCTTCTGGGTCGAGCCCGTTTGGTTGTTGGAATTTACCTGGAATTGGAAAATGGGAATCGGTGAATTGGTATAAGCCAATTCTAATTTTGGTCCAAATGAGCATTTTGCAATTCCACCTCAGAACCTGGAATTATAATTGAGGCATGGAATTGGAATTGAGAATTCAATTTTGAGAAGGGAAACCAATTCTCGTTTTCCAATTCCCCAATCTTGAAAGTCTTGCCTTGATCTTGCATTTTCATTTGAACATTTTCCATGCTCATTATCATCATGATTGTTAGGCACAAAATTCACCCACTTTCCACCGTGGTAGACCCATAGAGGCGTGTGACCATCCGAGGAGGCACCTAGAATGCCTTTGTGAATGAAATTTAAGAAACTTCAATGAAAATAATGAGCAAAGTTTTATGTTCTTAACCTTCAAACGGTGAAAAGAAGTTATCATACTTTCCTACTCCAACTTTATTTTTGCAAAATCAAAATAGAAATTAATAAAATAAATAAATAATAAAAATAAAACTAAGTTAAGACAATAATAGATTTTTTTCTTAAAAATTGTCTTACAACATCTAACCTTGTAGTAGTGAAAATTGCACTTAAACAAGAGTATGGGGACATGGGGTAAGTCTAATCTATGTCATTGGGTTCTATAGCCTAGGAAATAAATGTCAATAAAGATAAACCTCGAACAAATAAAAATTCTCATTTCAAGAGCAGTAATGATGGGTTCTATTAAAAGAAGTAACTATTTGATAGATAGTCCGTGAGTTGGGTGGCTTCATCAGATTATCTTGTCTTGACATTTGTTTGTCCTAAGAATACTCATCTTGGCATGTGCCTCATCACCTAGGTGCATTGGTTATTGGAGATTCAATCATAACTTGTGGATACGAGGGTTTTGATAATTGATTCTATGCTAATCGCTATGTTTCTTGGAAACGTCTAAACAACAAACTAAAATGTATCCTCTTACGAAGGGGACACTTAGTTTTTTTTCATTGATCCCCTATAAACGATATGTTTTAGTTGGCTATTTAGGGTTGTGTAAAATTTAAAAAAAAGTCAACTTAGCATCTTGTTTAGGTTAAATTCTCATGGGTTCTCTGGCAGGGCGTTACATTTTCTTTTGTAGATATGCAAAATAACTTTATATTCCTATCCCCATCAGACAACCAAACTTCTCTAAACTCCTGCCTCTAATAGTTTTTTTCTTTGGAGAGTAAATTTTCATGTAAACCTAATTGTATTTTCTTTTTAAGGTAACATGGTTGATCCATACTGATTGTGAAGATGTGCTCATTCAACTAGGTCATTTATGTTTCTACTTTCTCTTTTTCTTTGAAGGTGTTCTTGAAATTTGTTTTATTCCATTATTTTCAATTTTTGCTTGACAAATTTTAATTTTAAGGTTATGTTAAGAATTATTGAACCTATTTTATTTGTCTCCTTCCACCAAAAAGTTTGTTTCTTTCATCCACATGTTCTCAAATTTGATAATTTTTTTCTTGACAAATCCAAATGTTCTCAAGTTTGACAATTTTTTTCTTTCATCCACATGTTCTCAAAGTTAGTTGCTTTCATCCACATGTTTTATTCTATTATTTTCAATTGTTGCTTCACAAATATCAATTTTAAGGTTATGTTAAGAATTATTGAACCTTTTTTATTTGCCTCCTTACACCAAAAATTTAGCTTCTTTCATCCATATGTTCTCAAATTTGAAAGGACATATGTTTAGGGCTTTGTTTTTTTCAAATTTAAGTTGATGTTGGTAGTAACCAGAGCCAAATAAAGAGACAATAAACCACTCAAAAATGTTAAAATCCTCCTTACCTTCTTTCCAAAAAATTAATCTCATTTCTCTGCAATGTTGCTAAATCCAAGTCTTCTATTAGTCCATACATAACTTACATTATTCATTGAGAACACTATGAGCCTATTTTTGCTCCACAAAATTCTCAAAATCTGGCTAACATTGTTCTATCTTTTAACCCCACCTACTTGTCTTCTTCCTCAAGGATAGCATTGAACTCCCCACCTATTAGAATATTTTTATAAACATAGGTTTGTATGTGTACCGTCTTAAAAGTTAGCACCCAATATTTTGGAAGCTCAAAGACCTTTTTAGGCCCCATTTTAGTGATCTCCTAGAACATGGATGCATTTGTGCTTGATTTGCCACTTTTTCCTCAATTTTTGTCTATTTATGTTTGTTTCTTTTGCACCCCCGAGATCTTGAGGCTTTTTCTGTGGATTGTACCTCCTAGGGTATATGTCAAAGTTGACCTATACCTGGGGTACAAGTCGAGGTTGACCTATACCCTAGGCATTGGTTTCAAGGGAACTTGGGTCCATTTTGGGGTTTTTCATATTTTCCTGCCCAGTGCAATCAATCCTTTTTGCTTTGATGCTCAAAATTGGTATAAAAGGATGCATATTCACTTTATTTGATCATCCAAATTCTAGATCCATAAGTTCCATGTCCATTACATCTATTTTACAATCAAGATCCATTACATACATGTTCAAGCCATCAATTGCAAGCTATCAAGTTAAAGGTGCATTCAAGGAGTTCAAGCAAATAAAGGATTCATTCCATACAATAAAACATTCATTTCCTTCCATAATATCTAGCTTCTTTCTTCATTGGATATAGTGGATTTGGTCATCAAGGGAGGAGACCTACATTCGTCAACATTGCACAAGCATTCAACCATTCAAGCATTTAAGCATACTTACATCCATGATCTGTGATTTGGCACTTGTAGATCTATTGCATTTGTGAAGATATACAACATCTAACATCGTGTTAGCATAACTGATGAAGTGATGCTAAGTATTGCATTGATGAGGATTGGTACATATTTGATGACAAGTGAATCATTTATTTGGTTGTCATTGATGTCAACTAGTTGACTTAGCGTTTCAGTATGTTACCACATATTGTTTAAGTGATTCATGAGTTTCAGTATGTTTTTGAAGTTGTTATTATAATGGAAGTATATGTCATGTGTTTTGATGTTAACTTTGCAATCGTAACTTCTGATATGAAGAATTGAGTTGGTTGTGTTTGATTGAACTCAAACTAGGTAGTTGCTAAAAATAGTTAGTGAAAGACTATAAGTGATTTGAATGTTATCTCAAATCGGTAAACTATTTGGTGGAATGGTCATAGGATATGATTTTCAACAATTTCAAGATACTATGCTTGTGATCGCGACTCATATTGTTTCCTGGTAAAACTAGTTTATTTGACTTGAAGTGGTATTAACATAATGAACAGGTAAACAAGACAGAGTTCTTAAACAGGCTATGAAGATTTGTTGATCGGTGAAGGAATTTGAAGTGACAATAGGATCGGTGATGTTTTTCATGAATTAGTAAGATAGTTACATTATTTATGGAACATATTTGACATCACATTGCTCGAGGTATGCGTTTCAGATGGATTCTTCAAGAAGTTTATTTCGGTCAAACAAGTTTTTGAACATGGCTCAACTACCAAGGTAAAACCTGTGTGCATAAATATTGTCACACTTCTATGAATCCTTACATTCAAGAACACTCAAGAATGAGGTCTCAAAAATTGATCCATAGCTCCCTAGGCATGGAGTGCAAGGGTTTTTAGAATGCTCTCARCTAGAGCTATTAAGCCTATAACCTTGCTAGTAAACCATGCAATGGGAGATTCAATGAAGACAAGGGCAAGAATGCCAATATCCTCAAGAATCAAGAATGAAATGCAATGCAAGCTAGATTAAGATGAATATGCAAGCTAAGCCATGAAAATGAAAGAACAAGTATTACAAAGCCTCCTAGTTAAGCTAGATGAATTAATCTAAAGCATAAAGGAAATCTAAGCTAAGAATTCCATGACAATGCAAGAAATGAAACTATGATAACATGTAGATGCAAAAGCCAAGAATGCTCCAAATCTTCAAAAAGCTCCAAAGTGACCTAAAAAACCTGTAGCATAACATTAACATCAAAATTTAAGATATGAAAATGAAGGAGAGAGCTCTCCTTTTATAAGAAATGAGATGAAATAGACCATTGAGATTAAGAGGCAAAAGTCTTAATCAGGGGTGGAGAAAAATGGAAGCTTGATCCTTGTGCACAA
>MU224174.1:709379-752949 GCA_018584345.1 Thuja plicata
AAAAAATAAATCCATTTTTCTTGTGTGTAGGATCATATTTGCATGTTTTTAAGTTTTCAGGATCAGATTTGATTTAGGGTTATAGTTTCTGTCGGATATTCAGATCTTAGATTTTTGGACAGTGTAGGTACAACTCAACCTCGACCTGTACCCAAGTGTGACTTATACCCTCCAAGTTGACATGTTCCTGGGACCTTCAAATTTTAACAGTTAACGGATTTCAGTTTGTCGATTTCGGATCCAGTGTGGTTTCAGTTTCTGTTGCAGTCTACTACTCCATTTTTAGATATGATCTTATGAGCTCTACTAGCCCTCAAGGTGAGTCTAATTTCCTCTTTTTCATTTCATAGCACTTACTTTGATATATCATGTTAGGTCTTTTTGTGTTCTTGATTGATACATGTGCTTCTATTTTACTTGCATTGCATTTAATCAATCAATTGGCCTTAGGTCATTTAATCAAACACAAAAAATCTCAATTGGAATTAACCAATATCAATTAACAAACAATAAAGGGAAATTACAATCAAATAAAAAATGGATCTTTTATATATTCACCCTTGAAAGGACTTGAATTTTGCATTATCACCCCTATATCCATTTGGGTTGTACTAATCTAATTTGGGTTCTCTCGAAGATTATATTCGGGGATCCCTCTTCCTCTTTCCCTAATGTTCATAAAAGACTTGGTGAATCAACCACCTTCTTCTTTTTTATGTTACATTTTGGTGAACCCGTGTCTTTCATTCTTTATACCTTCGATTTTGGTAGTTAGATCTCCTTTGCATTGCATGTATTGATCTACTTTGTTACATTGTATGTATCTAGACCTACTATAGATACATTCATTGCATTATTGCATTTCATGTTTACATGCTTCCAAATAAAATACAAAAAAAAATTAATTTCTTGTTTATGCATTTACATTGACAAAAAATACAAAAAGACTACATTCCATACATGTTTTTCTTTTCTATTAGTCTTTCAATGCATCTATTTTCTTAAGGGGATAGCGGTTTACCTTCCCTTCTATCACTTTATCCTTCTCCTAAAGATTCCCCTCTGCATGAGGTCATATCGGTGCAAGAAGATGTTATTAACCCTTCTTTTAATATTCTCTCTCTTTTGAGAGAAGTTTTGAAGCTTAACATTAACTCTTCTCTTGAAATGTCCTTTCCCTATGTATATACTTTTCCAAACTTTGGTAGGTCTAACTTACCTTCTAGGAATGAACCTTTGAAAGTTTGCAAAGATCTCACTATTTGGGATGAACTACTAGATGATAATGTTGACTATTCTCTCCCTCATGAAAAAACCTTGGCCCAAGAAGATGATATAAGGGTTGACACTTATTTCATTTCCTCTAAAGATGACACATACATGCTTGATTTTTCTCCTTCTCCTAAAACATACCCCCTTTATAAGGATATTTTAGAGCAAGAAGAAGACATTATTTTTCTTGATACCACCTTATCTTCATTTCAAATTCCTTGAAGATATGAGGAATTAAAGGAAGTCCCTAATCCATGTTCTAAGGAAATATTGGAAAAAGAGGATAATATCTACTTCCTTAATTCTCTCTCTTATAGTGATGAACCCGTGAGGACTCAAGCATGTGATCAAGTTAACATTGTTAATATTCATGCTCAACCTATGGTAGTCAACAAGCCTATGGTAATTTTCAAAGGATACCCTATATCAATTCTCTCTCAAACTCCTAATAGACATATCATCAATATTAAGGGTTATCCTCAATCTCCTCATCAAACTTTTACTACACCTAGGATCATAGTTAAAGGGTATGCTTTGAACAAGCCTATTATAACTGTTAAAGGAAAATCTAGCAGTCCTTTGGAGTTCAATAAGGATTATCATGCGGTGGCTCACACATATCATACAAGAAATAATCCTTAACTTTATAATCCATTTTCTCTCCCAACTTCTCAACCTATGCTTCCTTCTCCACCCTGTCATCCTCAAAATCTTGTAAAGGAGTATGATTTAATAGATCAATTCCGTAATACCCCTGCCAAGATTTCTCTTTGGGAACTTCTTCAAACTTCTCCTACATATCATGAAGCCTTGCAAAAATCTCTAACTACTCTTCCACCTCCTCCTCCCAATCAAGATAATGCCAATTCTTTTTTGCAATACACGAGTGTTTCCCCTGTCTCACCTCAAATTGTGTTTTCTCAAAATGATTTACCTCCTAAAGACATTCAAAATCAACATGATGCCATTATGGTATCTTCCCTCATCAACGGTAATATCATTCATAGGGCCTTAATTGATAAGGGTTCTGGGCTAAATATTTGTGGTATGGACATGTTGAAAGAAATCAAAGCTGATATTTCAACCATTAAACCTGATAATATTCATATTCATGGATTTGACAATATTTCTAAGAAAACATTAGGCATCACCACTTTACCTATTAAAGCAGGTCCATTTATTCTAGATACTCCTATTCATGTGATGCCTAGACCTCTTAATTTCAATCTTCTTTTGGGAAGACCTTGGTTACATACTATGCATGTCATTCCTTCAACTCTTCATTGAAAAGTCAAATTCCTCTATAACAATGTGATCTACGCTCTTCATGCAGATGATAGACCAAATAGTTTTTTAAACACGAAAACCACTAAAACCTCTGAATCTATTGAAGAAACAAAAGAGCCTAATTCTAGAACTGATTCTCAATCTCATGATGATCCTCCTTCCTCTAGTTCTCTTTCAGATGATGATTGGGGATCCTCATATTTCACACCAACATTTATTGGAGAGTATAAAGTTTCAGACCTTCAATTTATGCAATCTAAATCTGATAAATAATTCAAAATAACTCCTCTTTCTTATAATCTTAGTAACAATTTTGTCATTGCTTCCGCTCTTAATGAATATCAAGAAACTATCAAATCTAATTGTGATGACATAGTAACTATTGCGGCTCCATTTCTTATTTTAGATGTGGCTTCTTGTTATGGCCCTAGTTATTGTTTATTAGAAAAACATGGATTCAATGGGTATGGATGTGGAAAACATGAACAAGGAATTAAATTTCCCTTAGGAAATGGGAGGCATGATCATTCTTATGGATTAGGTTTTAATCCTTGTAAGAAACCATAAACAATTACTGTTAACACCATTGTGAATCATAATTTTAAACATGGTCCAGGATGCGTGCAACAAAGTGTTGAGAGTAGTAAGAAACCTATAGAAGACTTTGGTTTTGGGTCTCCTTCTTTGTCCACATCCTCTCCTTCATCATCAATCACTTCTCCTACATTCACTTTTAATCAAGAAATAATTTTGCTTGAACTTCTTTGTGCTAAGGTGATTACTAGACCTAAACAAAAAAGAAACATAGTCAACATCTTATAACTCTTCACTTTTGTATGAATCGCCACTATCATGATCTCTCTACTAATAACTATCAAGCTTTACATTACAAAACCAAACAAATAATTGATAATGGTATTATTTGTATATCATCTCGCAATGAGTTATTTTTCAATACTATTTTTTTCTAAATAACCTCTAAGTCTCTATTATGTTGCTCCACACTATGTAACATTGTTAGCTTACTCCTTGGGGGCTCATTGTCATGCATAGTGTAGTACACTTTGTGAGTAGCATAATAGGTCTCCTTTACCCTTGTTCCTACACTTAGGGGTCAAGGGTATTCTATCAATCTCTCTCATTCTTCTTCAAGGATCCACTTGTCCCTTGGATAAGTGTTATTTATCTCTCACGTGAAATCCAATCATACACAAATATGTTGGTTTACGTTAAGGATATGCATCCTTGATCCTAACCTTTTTCATCATTCACTATTAGGTTTCCATATAAGATAAATCCCTTACCTTGGAGACTAAACAGTGTGTCATCCTTCATAAGGATCCCTTTTCATATTTCTTGCATGATATCTCTTTGCATTTGTCCCTTCCATGACCTATTACGAGTTGTGACCTCTTTGGTTTGGACTGGGTGTTTCTTGTGGATATTGTCTTGTATTAAAAGTGCTTCATCCTTGTTTTTATCTTCCTTAAGATGAAAAAATAGCACTTATGTATCCATCTTAAGTGGGGCATACATGGCCTCTGTATTGCATATATTTTGTTCACTTTAAGCATGACAGGTAGAGTGCACTAGCACAACACAATTTGCTAGGGCCAAATCACTCTCCTTTCATATTTTCAAAAAGAGTACACTAGCGTAACACAATTTTCTAGGGCCACTTACTCTCTCTTTTTCACATATTTAGGATTGGCTGATTAGCATAACAAAATTTGCTAGACCGTTTGACCTATCTTAGCATGAAAACCAATCCTCATGGTGACAGATTGATTGATTAGTGGGGTGCGTAGACAGATAAACCCTTATGGATACAATGGATCCTGATCCATTCATGAGGTGCACACGCATACACATAGTAAAATCCTCTATAAGCCGCAAGGTTTTTGATAGGATTGACTAGCATGACACACAAACCTGCTAGAAATTTCAATTATATTTTTTCTATGGTTCATAGTAAGACAAGCATTCTTACTGGGCTGAGACAATCTCACTTCTCTCTTTTTGTTTATCTATATCTCTCTTGTCTTATTTTTGGATTTAATGAGGACTCAAGTCACTTGGGGGCTTGATGTTTCCTTGTCTCCTTAGCTTTGATGAGATCATCTCATGCATTTGATCTACTTTACCGTGAGTTTGAGCTTATCTCATACTCCTGCTAAAGTGGTGGCTAAATGTACCATCTTAAAAGTTATCACCCATTAATTTGGAGGCTCACAGACCTTTTTAGGCCCCATTTTAGTGATATACTAGAACATGGACACATTTATGCTTGATTTGTCACTTTTTCCTTGATTTTTGTCTGTTTCTGTCCATTTCTTTTGGACCCCCGAGATCCTTAGGATTTTTCCATGGATTGTACCTCATAGGTTACAGGTTGAAGTCGACCCATACCAAGGGTACAAGTTGAGGTCAACCTGTACATAGGGTACAGGTCGAGGTTGACCTGTACCCAAGGCTTTGTTTTCACAGGAACTTAGGCCCATTTTGGGGTTTTTCATATTTTCCCATCCAGTTCAATCAACCCTTTTTTTGACACCCAAAATTGGTATAAAATGAGGCCTACTCACTTTATTTGATCATCCACATTATAGATCCACAATTTCTATGTCCATTACATCCATTTTACAAGCAAGATCCATTGCATACATGTTCAAGCCATCAATTGCAAGCTATCAAGTTCAAGGTGAGTTCAAGGAGTTAAAGCAAAGAAGGGATTCATTGAAGGAATTCATTCCATTCAATCAAACATGCATTTAATTCCATAATATCTAGCTTCTTTCTTCATTGGAGATAGTGGAGTTGGCCATCAAGGGAGGAGACCTACATTCATCAACATCGCACAAGCATTAAACCATTCAAGAATACTTACATCCATGATCTATTATCTGGCACTTGTAGATCTATTGCATTTGTGAATAAATCCAACATCCTACATTCTACATACAAGAATTCATACATCTTTGTGGGTAGCAGATTCAAATCCATCCATGAAGGTTTGACAAGCGAGGTGAATATTTACATTTGTCTTGCTTTTACATGATTTTATTTCAATCCAATGTTGGTTCATAAATAAGGTTTTGACCAAGGCAAGCTCCTTCCCCCGCACCCCACAAAAAAAAACATTTTTCTTGTGCAGGAGCACATTTGCAGGTTTTCAATTTTTCGGGATCAGATTCGGTTGATTTAGGGTTACAGTTTCCATCACATATTCAGATCTCAAATTTTTGGATAGTGCAGGTACAAGTTGACCTCGAGTTGTACCCAAGTGCAACCAGTACCCTCCAAGTTGACATGTTCCTGGGACCTTCAAATTTTCACAGCCAACAGATTTTAGCTTGTAGGTTCCGGATCCAGTGTGGTTTTAGTTTCTGTTGTAGTCTTCTAATCCATTTTTAGATATGATATTATGATCTTTACTAGCCCTCAAGGTGATCCTGATTTCCTCTTTGTCGTTTCATAGCACTTACTTTGAGATATCAGATTAGGTCTTTTTATGTTCTTGATTGTTACATGTGCTTCTATTTTACTTGCATTTTATTTAATCAATCAATTAGCCTTAGATCATTTAATCAAACACAAAAAATCTCAATTGGAATTAATCAATATCAATCAACAAACAATAAAGGGAAAGTACAATCAAAGAAAAAATGGATATTTTAGATATTGACCCTTGAAAGGACTTGAATTTGGCATTAGCACCCCTATATCCATGTGGGTTGTGCTAATCTAATTTGGATTCTCTCGAAGGTTATATCTGGGGTTCCCTCTTCCTCTTTCCCTAATGTGCATAAAATACTTGGTGAATTTAACCAGCTTTCTTGTTTATGTTACAATATGTTCCCTAAACAAAATTGCCAGGTCTTGTATTTTTCTTCACATGAGGTTGACCCATATACATTGTTAAGGACTACCTCAAAGTTGTCCCTAAAGTAATAAATTTATAAAGCTAACCAACTTTCACATCCACTTGAGTTGGATTCCATATTGTGATTAAACTCCTTGAGATTCCATCCGACAAAACACCACATAGATCCAAATTTTTCATTTTTTATTCATGATTCCTAGGTCACCTAAATCTAGCTTAGTCTCTTGTAGTAGGACAATGTCTAATTTGGAAACATTTAGATTCCTTCATGTTAGTAACATTCTAGGATTTGAACCTAATTTCCCCTAGTGAAGGGTGTTTCCATTCCCTGATCTCAATGTCATGGTTAATTTCTATAGTTCATCGACCTCTCCTATTTGGTAGATTTTTTCTTTTGTGGTAGTTTGTCCCTTGCTTTTTTATTCTTTGCAATCTAGGATTGTTTTTATTGAGTATGTTTGACATAATCCTTTCTTTGCTATTTGATCATCATTATCCTTCTCTATCTCCAACCTTAACAATTTTATCTACTTTCTTCCTCATTTATCTCTCCTTCCTTCATGATTTCTACCATATTCTACTTTTGTGTTTCAAACCCTATTTCCATTATAATCAAAGCCTTTTTCTCCCACTTTTTATGGAGTTATTCCCCAACATTCATTTGTGGCCCCAAATAGGAAGCAAAACACTTTAATTTTGTCTACATCTCTATAAATCTCTTATATTATTTTCTTCCTCCAAGAAGACCTCATCTTTTGTTTCTTCCCTTCTTTGTGTATATATAGTATCCTGGTGAAGGACATCTAGGGCTCCAATTTCTATTTAAGTCAATGTAGGGTCTTTCAATTGTTCAATGTCTAGTGCTCCTTCAATTTGAATTTCCCTTAGATTTTCTATTTTTCCTTCAACTCCTTTAGATGATTCTTATTCTTTTGATCATTTGTTGAAGGACATTCCTTTGTTCTATATTTTGTATTGAGACATACTTTACAATCCTCAGGGTTTTGATTTAATTCCACATTTTGTTTCCATGATCCATGGTCCATGATAATCTCTAATTCTTTCAATACTTTTTTGTCTGGTTACATCATTTCACATACTCTTGCATACATCCCACAATCTTCAATTTCTATATGCCTTTCTTTTTTGACAAATTTTTCCAATTTGATTTGCTAAGATTTCTAATGACTCCTAATTCTATTATTTTGAAGTCAAGTTATAGAAACATATTCATGTTGGTACTTTGTTGATGTCCTTTATTAGCGAATTAAATTTTAGTCTCCAATCTACAATATACCAACTTGCTCTATTCTATCAAATGTAATTTTTCCCCTAGAATTTCTTTCTTTTTTATTCATTACGACAGTTTACCAAATATAAGGCTTTTGGTAGTTATGCAATTTTAAAACCCTCCCCATAATTCTCTAAACACCATATCTCAACGCTAACTTTTGCAAGACAATCTCCTCCCTTTTTCATTAAAAAAGATTATCCTTATAAATTTGCTTCTTCTTTAGAGAGGGTTGCATAATTCAAATTAATCTTTTTAACGCTTGCCAATTCCTTTGCTTTTAACTAGATTTTGTTTGATCTTGTTGGAATATCTCCATAGAATCCATTGATAATTTTGCTTTTTTGGTTTGTTGTTGTGTTTGCTCCATCTTTCATAATTCTTATTTGCAATTGAATGACTACCCTACGACTTATTTTTTGGTCTAAGCCAAGGTAGGTTTTTCACTACCTTCTTTTGATATAATGTTTCTCTACTTTCTTGCGCACCATTTTTAAAAATTGAATTATAATATTACAATATATTAATAATAATCTAATATAAAATATATAAATATAATATTAATTTATCTAGTATTTTACATGGTTCATGACAACTGCTAATAGCATATGTATATAAAATACATCTAGTGATATCTCTCTTGAGGCACCCATTTTTAATCATTTTTCATATAAAAGTTGAATAGAAACCTCAAAAAAGATGTCTATTGACATATTTTGTATCTATCATTAAATACATATTTGCTACTTCATACAAATAATTATCATTACACTAGGAGAGAGAGGTTGGTGCATATGCAAGGTCCTATGTGTGCTATATTATCGAGGCAATTAGGGATCCATGGTAGTGCAATTAAGCACCTAGTACATGACAACCTTCAATCCAAAAAATAGTAATATTTAACCCAATCATAAATAAAATATTAATTACACACGCAAAGACATTTAAATGTCTATAACCTTCCTCTTCTCCTTATTTTGGGTCATACTTACAATCATAGGTTGACAGTCTTAGTTGGTCCAATACCATACTTTCCCGAAATCTACCATACAATAATTTTTAGGTCAGATATTGAGTTTTGTTAAACTCTTACTATTTTTCATTGCTTGTTCTAACTTCTTGTTCATTATGCTCATAGTTAAACTTGTAGGTTAACAATAAAAACTATAATGTATCTACCAACCTACAAGTTTAAGGTCTGATACGAGATTTGTGAAACTCTAAATTCCTTTTATTTAATTTTCTACACATAAAATTATTGTTCATGTTCAAGTGTCGGTGTAAAAAATATTATTCGAACATTAGTGTAAAAAATAACAATTTGTAAAAGGAAGTAGACTTAACTATCTTTTGTTGACAAATACCCACAAGTACCTCAAGTTGACAAATACCCACAACCTATAGCACCAATAGTAGATATTAGTACACCTCAAAGACTACCAAAAATAATAATCTAAAAAAAATTATGGCTAAAATATGACATGAAAGGGGCATTTAAAGCTTGAATTTCTGGTTTTGATTGTGTATGTTTTTTAGCATCAACGTTTCGGATCACACTATGTGATCCATCATCAGGATGTAAGAGAAAAGAGCATCATCATTTTAACATATCCTTCTTTCTCTTTGTTCTTACATCCCGATGATGGATCACAGAGTGATCTGAAACGTTGATGCTAAAAAAACATACACAATCAAAACCAAAAATTTAAGCTTTAAATTCAAATGGATTGTGGAAATATGATTAATTTAAATGAAAGGGCACTCAAAGATGTCAACAACAACAACATGTCAATAAGGGATTCATAAAAAATGGAGTGTCCCAACATCTGCACTCTCCAAATGGCTGGATGGATTGGAAACCACCTCAACAAAGCTCCCCTAATTATCCTTAATGGAGATGAAGAAGCCTTAATTGATTGATAGTGCAATTAGATGACAATAATTGTTCATGGACTTGAGATTGTTAATTTTAAAAGGCATAATTATCTTAGATTTGTAAAAGTAGACCCAAACCTTGTAATAACGGGCTACCTCAGAAGTCTTGGTGGATAAGTTTTAAGGTTCAACGCACAAAACTTACGTTGTAGACAACTAATGACCTTAACAAAAATAGGGTAGACAACCCCATACAACATTTGTGTCTGCTATGAGACATTTTCCAAAGGATATGTTTCAAATACATGTGCTCCTCGTTGTATGTGGAATTTAGATGAAACTGGCATTTAGGCAAGTAAAAATGGGGCAATGAGAGTTTTGATTAGAAGAGGAAGTAGGAGCGTATCTTGCATCATTCCTAAGAGTTGAGAATGGTTTACCATTCTATGTTGTGTTAATGCTTCTAGGAAAATCATTCCATACTTCTACTTATTTAAGGGAAAGAAGTAATTAATAAAATTTACATTACGTACTGCAAACCAGATGCTCTCATGGTATTCCAATGTCATATGTGGATTACAAAGGAAATCTTTATGAATTAGTTGTGCCACTTTGCATGACCATTTCAAAGTTGCATTTCACCCATCAACATATAACTACTATTTTTTCATGGCCACGATATCCATGTCACACAATGATCCAAAAGGAAAGGATGTTAGCTATTGTTTTTATAAACTTTCTGGTACACGCCTCACATTAACTACAACCCCTAGATGTGAGTGTGTTTCCTCCTTTGAAAACATCCTTAAAATATAAATGAGCAATATGGATGAAAAGGTTTCCTAGCATGGAAATTAAGAGGGCAAAGCTTACACAACTAGGCAACAAAGCATTGATTAGAGAATTGATATTATATAATATCATAACAATATTTAGGAGCAATATATGTCCCCTTAATCCCGACAAGCTCTTCGAGGACATGCAACCCAACAATACATTCTAATTCATTGTAGGTGAGGATACTTCAGTAGTAGAGAACATATGTAGTCTATCATAAGTCATTGTTTTGACAAAAGATGTTGCATAAAAATGCATACAACACTTTCACCTCAAAGTACTCGTCATGATTCAATTGTACAAGTGAATAGTGACAAAAAAAAAAACATAACATGGTGGAAAGTTGGGTTAAGGATATGGAGGACAATCTCAGTCTTCCATCGCAACCTAATCAATTGTCATGGTTGGTGGAGGGAGCCATAGCTATAGGTAAAAATTTTCACATAAAAAGGACAATGGACTTTCTCTTTCCCATCACCACCACCCACAACTGTCCTACTCGAATTGGTTCATTACTATGTTGATTGTGCAATTTTAGATTATGAAATTGATGTAGATCAATCAAGAATCATTGTAAGTTGACAATGATAAAGAGGGAAACATTGACTCACAAGTAAATCTAGCTTAGCCTTGTAAAATAGAACCAATAAAAAAATCTTAAATTTTTTTGTGCATATTGTCAATCAAAAACACAACAACGCGACTAATAATGACATCCGGTTGAGTTGATAATCTCAACTTTTTATAATAGATGATCACATGAATCTTTAAATGGAGCAAAAGTAGAGTAAGAAAGAAATTGAGGAGATCAAAGTTTGAAAGAAACAACATACTCATGTGATTAAGGTAACACATATTGTGGCAAGGGAAAAGGAGGAGAAAGTCATAATAGATAAGGAAATTTTGCACAAGAAAAAATATAAGCTCAAAGAACAATAAAAGAAAGATAAAATGGCCAAAAAGGCGAAAGAAAAGGCATTTAAGGAACAAGAGAGATAGGAAAAAGTGATTGAAGATGCAACAAGGGATCTGACATGAAAAATGCGGTTAAGCAATCCTTTCAATCCCATGCCTAAAAACCCTAGAATATTGCAGGATTTGATCAACATAGACATCCCTAACTTTTCTGTTGCATAACAGTCCAAGTCTTGCATCTAATCAAGATGTATATCACATCCCTCGATTATCTCTTCCTATGATTTTTGTTGTAGGGGTCCCATCACATGTGACTAACACTCAAATTTTGTGCCCACTAGGACTTCACACTCAATGTAAGGAGTTGAGAACATGACTCCCATTGAAACCTTATATACCCATCCTCCTCATTCTTTTCTTGGTTAGTTTAACTAATGTTGTGAAAGATCGATCATTAAATCAACAATACATAATCAATAAGAGGCATCCTTGTTTTTTCATGATTATGATTTATAGTGTAGTCTATGGACTACAATTATATGTTGTGAATATATGGTAATGACATGCTTTTATTTTCAAATATGTTCAATTGATGTCACACATTAAGTATGATATGTGGATGTAATCTACCACCTCTAAATTGATTATTTAGCCAAGGTGTCTAAACATATAGACACAAAGGAATTCAAGTTTGGAATGTAAATCAATCCATTTTTTAATTGCATGCATATATGCAACATGTAAAATGATTATTTATCCAAGGTGTCAAAAAATTATCAATATGGTGTGGTGACCAATATGTGCATGGGTCCACCCCCATAAATTGTATAACACACCATCTAAAGTGGACCTATTTGCCGCATGGAATGCCTAAAATCCACCACACTCAAACCCCGCTTGCTCTCATTTATCGGTTGTTACCCTACACTCTTCCTTGTAGTGGGATTAATTTTGCATCTCTTCTCCTCATGTCTACAACATTGTGCACAAATATCAAGCATTCCTTCATTGAATTCTCTTCCTTCTACTTTGGGTCCTTTCATTCTCACAATTTATCTACTCCTTGATACATTAGGCTCGAGAATGTGTTCATTTGTAATCTTTGCAACTGCAATTAAGTCCAAAACATGATTACCACATAAACTAGTCTCCCTTCCACCTTGGAGATGGTCAGACCAAATTTCTTCGATCAAATTTGAATTCAGTGGTACAATGAAGACACATTGTCATTTAAAATTCTTTATAGTATTGAAATGTGTTGCAAATGTCTCCCATTCACTTTGAATGGTAGAGTGAAACAAGATGTGCTACTAAACGGTATATAAAATTGCATGTCTTGATTGCTAACACCGAATACTAAAGTGCACTATTATGTTGTATTTAAATTAAATATTTTTGGCATTGTTGTGCAGACATGTATATCATGTAGATGTTATAATGGAGAATGTGTTGAGTTGATATGGGCTGAAATTCTAGAATATATGTTAGTTTAATTGGGAAGAATGGACACAAATTAGACATGCATGACACTACTTTACCCCTTTAAATTATGGGTGTGTGAAGTATGTGTTCATTGATTAGGGAGAATTTACATCATTTGTATTGCACCTATACATAAATAACCACATGAATAGATAAGCTATTACAAGAACACAATCTACATGCTTTAGAACAAATAGACACTTGCAACAAAAAATTATGGTTGTGCACGCATGTATATTGTGTAGAGGTTACTATGGAGAATGACGTTTGTTTTTATGGGATGAAATTCTTCAACTAATTTCATTCCACTTAAGAAGGTGCACATCAGTTATGGCATTCTATTTGGGAAGATGGACATAATTAATCCCAAATTTTTAGGTAGACAAGATTTGCCAACACTTGTATAGTGGCATTCAAGTTGCAAAATTGAAGAGTATATTGCAATACCTAAATGTCCATGGTAGTTATATGGATGTTGGAGCAATTGATCCCAAAGTAGTGAATGATGCAACTTAAGAACTGCTAACTAATGAATGTGAATGATAATATAGTTTGTCTATAAACCTATGCATATAGTGCTAACTTTAGATTGATTTGTCTATAAATATGTATTTGCACATGAGATCACATTTCCACTTTGCACATGTCTTATAGTTACACAGATTATGTCTTTGATTCAAATTTATAATTAAAATTAATTTTCTATTTAAAGTACTCCACCTTTATTTTGATAAAATCTCACTACTAATTGTTGGTTTGACCTACCAAATGATGGTTTACTGAGAGGGGGTGAATCAAACAATATTAAAACTTAACACTTTAAAACTAAACCTCTGATTCAACTCAGTGATTCAAATAACAACAGCAACCGAAACTTGTAAACACTTCACAAACTTGATAAACAACATATAATATAAGCAACTAACATTCACAGTTATCAAGCATCACATGTAACACCATATTTAATGAGGAAACCCAATTTGGGAAAAAAAATCTTTGTGGGAATTTTCACCCCAAAAAAGAAATACTCTTTTGAATTATGCTTGGTTAAGAGCCAATCCGATTAAAGATTACAATGCACATTTGTTAGATGTGACCCAGTTAGGGGATTTCCCTTAGATATGTTAAGATATTCACCCTGTTAGGAGTGGTCTGGTCAAAGGAATTAAACATTCATCCTAGAATGTTACATTTCTCAAGGATTTATAAAAAGACTTATTAGGTTCACTCAGTTAAGAGATTTTTTGTTACAAATATTAGTAAGCAACAATGTATTGATTTGATCTGTGATTCTAAAACTATCCTTTGCTTTATCAAATCCCTTGTTTTCTCTCTAAAATTACTAGCATAAACAACTCATCAGTCTCTTCTCTAGACTAGATCTTCACCTCTTTCACTACTCTGCTTGGTAGCTCTTCAATTTTTCAATTCGCCAGCATCTCTGTATAAACATACAGACTCAACAATATATAGGCCTTTGTTTTGTCTCTTAATCTTATTGATTAGGTTTCTCTTCAATTGTGCTCAGCCTTCAGATGATCTCATATGAACTGATACAATGTATCTGCAACTTGGTTAGGTGGTTAACCTTTGCCTTGTGACTTGCACTTTTCTTAGAACTCACAACTTTCCTTTGGCCGCTTAATCTTCATCTCATATTTTGAACTTTACTTTTCATGACCATAGATCTTGTAACAAACTTTTTATTCATCCTTAGCATCTTCTTGATCTTCGTGCCTTCACATTAAATTCATTCTTCTCATTGAATTTAATCTCTATTCAAACTATGTTTCATGCTCGATGACTCGTATCTTCACTTCGTGTCTGACTTTACTCAGTTACCAACCTTGCTCAGTTGTCAACTTCACTCGGTGACTATCTTTTCTTTACTTGACTGACTAACACTTCCCTTTACCAACACACTCCTCATTGCTCGGTTACTAGGCTTGTTCTCTTTATCGACTTGATCTCTCTGCTTTACCAACTCGACAACATCAAATGTTAAGTAAAAAAAATTATACCAATAGTACCTTATCATTGTCTGGTCTTTATTATCTGCCCAATTAAGTTCCTATCCGAATGATATGGCAACTTAATATAAACCAGAAACCAATAGCTTGACATCAATGACAAAATAACAACTGATCTAACCATTCTACTTTCTTGCATTCTTTTGAACTTGGTCTTCATCACCATCACCATCAATTGGTTAACAATCTCCCTCTTTGACATTGATGGCAACACTATCAATTGATGATGGTATACTTTGATCTCTCCATATTGTCTTTTCTCCCTCTTAGCTTGTTCTTCCTCTTTTCCTTCTATCACATTTTCCCTCTTACATGTATTCTCATTTACTTGTGTATTCATCACTTACTTCTTTCTTATGTACTCATCAATTACTTAATGTACTTCACCCTCTTTGACAACAATGCCAAAGATCCTTACTCGTGAAATCTTGTTCAGGTAGTAAATCATACCTTGCATGTACTGATTTCTCTTTGCATACATAAATCCTTTCACAACTTTAGGCATCACCTAAAGTGTGATCACTAGCATCAACTCAAACTTCAGATATTCTAATGTGTCCTAGAATTGATGCAATATGCCTCTTGCATTAATAAATGTTGGATAGGGGTAGGACCCCTAATTTACCTCTGAGATACCGAAAAGCATCCTTAGGTAGTGGTTTGGTGAATATGCCAGCAAGCTATTCTTTTGAATTCACATATTCCAACATTACATGCTTTTCTTATACTCGCACTCTCAAGTAATGATACTTGATAGATATGTGCTTGGTCTTTGAGTGCATTACCAGATTCTTTGATATATTTATAACACTTGTGTTGTCACAATAGATAGTGACTGGATCGGTGATATCCTCTAGCATACCTTCTAGTAGTTGTTTGTTCCACACAAAATTTGCACAATTCATAGTTGCAACAACATACTCAGTCTCGGTAGTAGACTATAATATACAACTTTGTTTCTTGCTTAGCCATGTAACTAGTCTTTCTGCTGGAAAGAAAGCTCCTCCGCTTGTACTCTTTCTATCATCAATGTTTTCAGCCTAATCAGCATCAGTGTAGACTTTCAATTCAAAGTTTCCTCCTTTATTGTATAGTAAGATGAAACCTTAGTTCCTTTCAGATATCTAAAAATTCTCTTAACTGAAAACATATGCATTTCCTTCATATCAGAATAAAACCTTGCAATAATCCCTACTGCATGAGCAATATCAGATCTATTGTGCACTACATATTGCAACTTACCAATCATGGATCAGTAGAGTGTCTCGTTGACTTCTTTTGACCCATCCTCTTTAGATAACTTGCAGTCAGTGACCATCGGTGTCCCAACCGATTTTGAGTCATGCATACCAAAGGTCTTTATGATCTCCTTTATATATTTTGATTATGTAATATAGATCCCATCCTTTACTTGTTGAATTTGAAGTCCAAGAAAGAATTTAATCTCTCCAATCATAGACATTTCAAACTCCTTTCTCATCTCCTCAACAAAATATTTGCACAATGTATCATTGCCTCCAAAGATAATGTCATCAACAAATATCTTAGCAATTAAACTTTGTTAGTACTATCACATTTTAGATACACATTTTTGTTGTCACTAGCTCTTTGAAATCCTATTTTGATTAGATATGAATGAAATCTTTCATACCATGCTTGGGGTGCTTGTTTCAAGCCATGCAGTACTTTGTGCAATTTGCATACCATGTCTCAGTTAGTATTCTCAGCAAATCCTCCAGCTTGTTCAATATATACTTCCTCTTCAAGAATACCGTTGAGAAATGCAGACTAAACATCCATTTGATAAAATTTGACTCCCCTATAAGCTGCATATGCTAGTATAATTCTTACTCCTTCTAATCTAGCAACAAGTGCAAAAGTTTCACCATAATCAATTCCTTCTTCTTGTGCATACCCCTTTCAAACTAACCTTGCTTTATTTATGATTACATTACCATGCTCATTCAATGTATTTATGAAAATCTACTTAGTATTGATTACATTCTTATCTTTTGGTCTCAATACCAAAGCCCAGTATTATTCTTTTGAATTTGATCAATCTCTTCTTTCATTGCTTTCATCCAATCTTCACTTTCCAATGCATGTTTTACTTTTATCGGTTCAAATTCAGATATTAAGCATGTGTTTTCTCTTACCTTGCTTCTTGTCAGAACTCCAGTAGTCTTGTCTCCGGTGATTTTACTCGGTGAGTGGTGTCTCTTTACATAATTTGCCAACACAGGCTCGGTAGCCAATGACATCTCTTCATTTCCATCATTCGGTAGAAGCTCTCTCTTCCCATCTTCTTCCTCAGTTTGTGCTTTCAATAAGGTGTCAGGAATCTTGGTTTGTACATAAACAAATATTTGATAATCTTGAGGTTCATTCTTGTTGTCTTCATCATTCTTCTCTGCAAATTCATAAATCCTCACATTTGCACTTTCTACAATTTTGTTAGTATTCTTATTCAAACATGTGTAGGCTTTTCTCTTAGTAGAATATCCCAAGAATATTCCTTCGTCTCCTTTAGAGTCAAATTTACCATCTCTTGCATCTTTAGGAATATAAAAGCTACTTCCAAATACTTTGAAGTAACTTACATTTGGTTTTTGTCCATACCAGATCTCATAAGGTGTTTTGTTAGTTCCCTTCTTCGGTTGTATAATGTTAAGTGTATAAGCAACAATGTTTACTACTTCTCTCCAAAAGGTTTTAGAAATGTCATTCTCAATCATCTATGTTCTAGCACAATCCACAATGGATATGTTTCTTCTTTCAACTTTATCATTATGTTGTGGTGTTCTCAGTGTAGACATCTGCCTCTTTATACTTTGTTCATTGCAGAAGAGTGTAAATTCATCAGATGTAAACTCTCCACCTCTGTCAAATCTCAGACATTTTTGTTGTCTCCCTGTCTCTTTTTCAACTCTAGCCTTGTACCACTTAAACAATTGGAATGCATCATATTTTTCTTTTAGAAACATAACAGACATCATTATAGAATAGTCATCAACAAACAATATGAAGTATCTATCTCCATAGAAGCTTTGTGTTCTCATGGGATCACATAGGTCGGTGTGTACTAATTCCAAAATTCCTTGTGTAGTATAAGATTTGCTTGTAAATCTCAATTTAGTCATTTTACCTACTTGACATCCCTTACACGTTGCATTCTCAAGTTTGTCTAGACTCGGTAGACCTCTTACTCTATTTTTATTACTCACTTTGATTAATTGTCAAAGTTAACATGACACAACCTTTTGTGCCATAGCCATACATCTTCAACCTTAGCAAACAAACAACTCTTTATGGATGTATCAAGGTAGAATAAGTTACCTTTAGATTGTCCTCCAGTGGCAATCTGACTTCCCTTCTTATCAAATACTTTAACCTTCTTGTTTTCAAATTCCAGTCGGTGACCTATATTATTTAACTATGCCACACTCAACAAATTGTACTTCAAACCTTCAACCCAATAAACATCATCAAATTTGGTATTTTTCAGCATAATTATAGAACCTTTTCCCTTCACGGGATATGGGTCATCATTTCCAAATCTAACATTACCACCATTATGCTCTTTCAAAGTAATAAACTTATTAGTATCACCAGTCATATGGTGTGAGAAACCACTATCTATAATCCATGTATCATTTTTACTTACTTGTGAGATTAGGGCTTTTTCTTCAGCATACCTTTCTTCATTAGACGCATCTTTAAAAACAAAATAGACAAATTATTCTTCATGATCATCGGTGTCATTGTTAGATGACCCTCTTTCAATAATGTAGCATGATTTCTTTCCTTTGTTCTTCAAGTCTTTGAATCTTCTGAATCTGTTCTCACTCTTGTATTTATCTTTTTTAACTTTCTTCTCATTATTGTCAGGACAATTAGAAGCTATGTAACCAATCTTATTGCATGTAAAATATTTCAAAGGTAGCTTACCTATGTACTTTCCTTTACCTCTTAGTATCCTCCTAGCTAATAAAACTTTGAACTTAGCTTCATTCTTTTCATCTTCAGCATATAGCTCTTCAAGCTCACTCTTACAAATATGAAATATTTCACTAGCACTACTTGCATATCCATCACTAGATCTAGAATTTCTAGATTTTCCAATAGTCAAAGATGATTTGAATGCAGATTCAATCTTAGAAGTAGCAAACAAACTATTATCAAAATCATTCAGGTCAAAAGAAGTTAGCTTACCGATTGTAGCATCCAAAGTAACAACCATCTGTGGAATGGATCTCAGCTCTTGAATAGAAGACGCTCGGATGACATAGATGGGTAGTAGTGTTCTAAGCATCTTTCTTGTAACATATTCTCCATCAATGGTTCCACCAGCACCTCTAATAGCAATATCAATCTCCTTTAGTCTTGTGTTGTATGCTGCAATGTCTTCTCCTTCTTTCATTCTCATTGATTCAAATTTTCCTCTTAAGCTTCAGCCTTAGCTTTCTAAACATGTTGATCTCCACCAAAAAATAGTGTATGCCTATCCCACATCTGCTTAGCAGTATCAAATTCTTGTAAATCATTGAAATCTAGGTCGGTGAGAGTAGAAGATATCTCAATCATCACTTGTATATGTTCTTGTCTTTCTCTTATCTGCTCAAGTGTCAAAGGACCAAATGGTGGAGGTGAGTACTCATTGTCAAGATGATTCAGTACATAATCTCCAATGCCAGGTATGTGAAGCCTCATTCTTTCTGTCACGTGGAAAATTTATTCCTATTCAACTTTGGTGCTTCCCTCTTATACATCTTCGGATCTTTAACTCAAGTACCTTCAAACTCATCTTCTCGGAGCACTAGCTCTGATACCAGTTGTTGGTTTTCCCTACCAAATTATGGTTTACTGATAGAGGGGTGAATCATAAAATATTGAAGCTTAACACTTTAAAAATAAACCTTTGATTCAACTCGGTGATTCAAATAACAGCAACAACCGAAACTTGTAAACACTTCACAAACTTGATAAACAACATATAATATAAGCAACTAACATTCACAGTTATCAAGCATCACATATAACACCAGATTTAATGAGGAAACCCAATTTGGGAAAAAACCTCCATGGGAATTGTCACTCACAAAAAGAAATACTCTTCTAAAGTATGCTCGGTTAAGAGCCAATCCAGTTAAAGATTACAATGCACATTTGTTAGTTGTTACCCTGTTAGGGGATTTACCTTAGATTTGTTAAGATCTTCACCATTTTAGGAGTGTCCTGGTCAGAGGGCTTAAACATTCATCCTAGAATCTTACCTTTCTCAAGGATTTACAAAAAAGACTTATCAGGTCCACTCGGTTAAGAGATTTTTTGTTACAAAGATTAGTAAGCAACAATGTACTACTTTGATCTGTGATTCTACAACTATTGTTTGCTTGATCAGATCCCTTGTCCACTCTCTGAAACTATTGGCACCAACAACTCATCAATCTCTTCTCTGGATTGGATCTTCACCTCTTTCACTACTTTACTCAGTAGCTCTTCAACTATTCAATTCACCAACATATATGTATAAATATACAGACTCATCAATATATAGGCCTCTATTTTGCCTCTTAATCTTATTGATTAGGTTTCCCTTCAATTACGCTTAGCCATCAGATCATCTCATATGAACTGATACAATGTATCTGCAACTCGGTTAGGCGGTTGACCTTTGCCTGATGATTTGCACTTTTCTTAGAACTCACAACTTTCCTTATGCTGCTTAATCTTCATCTCAGATTTTGAACTTGACTTTTCATGATTGTAGACTTGTAAAAAATTTGTCTTCATCCTTGGCATCTTCTTGATCTTTGTGCCTTCGCATTAAATTCATTCTACTCATTGAATTCAATCTTTGTTCAAACTCTGTTCGGTGCTCGGTGACTCAGTGATTATCTTCACTCGGTGTCTGACTTCGCTTGATTACCAACCTTGCTTGGTAACTGACCTTGCTCAGTTGTCAACTTCGCTCAGTGAATGTCTTTGCTTTTCTTGATTGTTTAACACTTCCAATTACCAACAAACTCCTCACTGCTCGGTAACTAGGCTTGTCCCTTTACCGACTTGACCTCTCTTCTTTACCGACTTAACAACATCAAATGTTAAGTAAAAACAATTATACCAATAGTACCTTACCATTGTCTGATCTTTATTATCTGCCTAATTAAGTTCCTCTCCGAATGATATGGCAACTTAATATAAACTAGAAATAAATTTCTTGACATCAATGACAAAATAACAACTGATCTAACCATTCTACTTGCTTGCATTCTTCTAAAATCGGTCTTCATCACCATTACCATCAGTTGTGTAACACTAATTGCATGTGAGATGAAAACAAAAACATTAAAAACTCCATGTATGATAGGAAATAAAGTGAAACTAATTTAATCTAAAATTTTATGAAATAAAATGATAAATATATGGACACAACAATGACAAATATATGGACACAACTCAAGAAGTGCTAACTAGTGCACATGGATGAGAATGCTAGGATGGATGTATATCCTTAAGTGTTAAGTGCATAGAAAATGATTCAACAATAATGTAAATAAAAATGAGAAGGTAAGAGAAAAGTGAACAAGAACAATGTTTTCTCTAATGCTTGAAGAAGCTAAGTGAGATAAGGTTGTTATGAGATTTTGCAAACTAATGTCCTTGTGATTTTCTAGTGATTCAACTCTAAAAATGTCAAACACTAGTAAATCACAAGGACATTAATTTTCTAATATATGTACAACCTCATTTGCTATCCTATAACAATGGTCAATGAAGAAAGAATGAAGACAGTCTAAAATGGACCAAACATACCTCAATATATTTCTAAATTTCTATAATTCTATAATTATAATAGGTTAAAATTAAGGGCATGTGTAAATAAAGAAAAGACTAAGACACATATCTTACACAACACTAAAAACAACATTTCATCATCATAATTCAAATTGTCTTGTTCATATATAAACATACATATGTATGTATATGTGCACACACACATACACATGTTTATAGATACACACATTTGTAATTCATTACAATTGTGACGATGCTCTGTTTAGTTTCACACTTACCCAAATTATGTCTTTGTCTCAATTCAAACCATCTTGGTTATTTTTATACATATACATACATGCATATAAGTATAGATAAACATATGCATACATGTATATAAATTTTTTCTATGCATCTTGTAATTTGCAATTACGTTGATCTCTAAATTTTTGGGTGTTTGGTCAAATAAATGTGAGTGTCTTGTGCAGATATCATTTTGATTAGAGGTCCATGTGAGACATATTGTGGACCTTGGAAGATAGGGTGTACATGTATCAACCTCTGCCCACTACAAAATTTCATAACTATCAAATAAACACATTATAAGATAAATTTAGAAATTTAGAACAAATCATTGTCAAAAGGATGAAGAATTTAGTTACATACACAAATATGTATACTTATATCTTTGAATGTACACATACATGTACACATATGCATACACATACACATACACATAAGCATACGCATACGCATACACATACATAGATGTGTGTGCGTGTGTAGGAAGGACACATTAAAACAAAAGGATGAAAAATAGTAAGCAAGATTAAATAACAAGCTAAGACTGTAACCTATTACTCAAAATAAGAGAAAATAGAAGGTTGTAGAGCTATATGAATTTGTTTATATGCATACATATATATAGATAATGGCTATTAATCTATGATTGCAATGAAAAACAAACTAAAAATGATGAAATACAATATGATAGACGTAAACACACTGTAACGGGTAATATTTGCAAATTGTTTTTGCATACACAATAAACACATATACACACACAACAAATTGGGAACAATATTGACATTGTAAGAAACAGTTTAGCAAATCCCTTATTTGATTGAGAAAATGTAGTATGGTAGAATTTGGGTAAGTATGACATGAACAAACTAAGAGTGTATGTAAACTTATGTATAAATAGATAGCTACTTATATCAAATCAAAATTAAAGTAAAAGACCATATAGGCTAGGTACATATTTTATATCACAAAAAGCATAATATATGCATCTCAAGGAATACAACATAATTTATATGCCAACATGATAATGGTGCACAAGACCCTCACACTTTCAATACAAATGACAAGATGAAATAAACATGAATACACTTACAAGGAACATGCCACAACACCATACACTCGTCACAATGCAAATAATATCAGAACCCGTTCAACCAACACAACAGACCCTAGTAATAAACCAAGCATAACCTGATCTAAGGTAGCATATGGTAAGAGTAGACAATAGTAGAATTTAAAAAAATTGACGTAAACAATCAATATAACTTCAAGAGACTCATATATTGGAAGAGTCCATGTACAAAGGATAATTTTAGAATATTTTTGTGTTCTATAGACCTAGTTCACAATGAACATGTGTGCTGCAAGAATATGAAATGTGAAAAGGAAATGAGATGGAATTAATAGCGTGTAGAGGAAACAATAGGAAGAAATAGCCCTGTAATGGGTTTCAAACTTTGAATGCCATAAATAAATAATCCATGGACACTATAGTTTTCTTAGTGAAAAAGGTTTTTCATGCATGGATAATCATCAAGGTAAATAAATAAGGACAATTGCATGACTATGAAATTTGGATCTTAGGAAGCTATAGATGATGGTCCTTATAAAGAAAAACTAGGCTAAGTATCACACATGCGCATACACAAACGTATGCATTCACAACAATATGCACTCACAATAGTAAAAGTATTTAAAATGAATTAGGCTAACTATGATACTAGACAAACCACCTCAAATAAAATGACGCGACTACAAAAAATTGAATGAACATAATTTAGGTAATGATGAGAAGAAATATACCAAGAATGATGACATACTACAAAATTGTCAAAAATTAGGTAGATCAATATGTCTTATGTTTTTAACAATTTGAAAATGAAGAGCTATGATTGAAAAAGACAAATTAACACAAAACATAGGGAATTGAAATTGAAGAAAACCATCTGAAACCTTGAACATTGTTGTATAACCCCAAACTTTTTGGTAATATCGTAAACCCTAATCATTATTTGTAAATTTGTATTCATTATAGCTATAGGTAGAAGATTTGAAACCCTTGTAAACCTTTCAAATTATTTGTGTAACTTACAGTATAAACACAAAACCCATTTCATTAGTAGTAAGACATTTCAATATCTAATAACAAAATGCTTATTAACAATTGAAAAACTATTTTAATGACAATGATGCTTGAACAAAAGATTTCAATTACTTAGAGATTATAGTGTGTTTACGAACATAGGTTTTTTAGTGTTCATAAACACCCAATTCACAAGTGAATCACCCGTGAAAAAATGCATTAGACAAGCACCATAACTATAGAGAACATCATAGTTATAGGTTACATAAAACAAAAAATAATTTTAAAAATGGGCAAATGAGTGTGCCTCATTGAGGATTAAAACCTCACTTTGGTCAAAGGCAAACCATCCAAATTTTTGAATTGTGAGTGTTGGGCGACCATTGAAGGTGTGGGTTCATACTTGCAAACAATGCAAACCAAAATGACAAGAAAATGAAAATCATAATCAAACGGAGCCATAGAAGCATTTACTTGTGAACTATATGTTGGAAATAATGGGAAGTGTGTACTGAGAAGGGAGGGGTGAATCAGTACCTCTAAAACTTTTATCTATTTTAACCTTTATCCATTGTGTAATCAATTATGTAACCAACCATTTGTTCTATACTATCTTTGTGTAAGATATATCAATTCTTTAACTTAATCAAACATGTAAACATTCATGAAAGTAATTGACTCATAACACAAGATATGGTAACACAGAAAACCCATGTTAGAAGGTAAAAAGTGCGGTGGGGATGACACCCACAAAAACTTCACTATTTGCAGATTGGAAGGGGCTGGTTAAGGCTTACAATTTGATCACTTCTGATGATCTACCCTGTTAAGAGTATATGTGGAGACTTGTTAAGGTCTACTCTGTTAAGAGTTTTAGCAACACTGTTTAGTGTGCACTCGGTTAAGAGATTTACAATAGGATTGCTAAATCCACCTTCCTTGAAAGGATTTCTTCTATTTGCTACACTTGTTAGAATGCAGACAAAAATACTCATTGACTTGAGTGTATGCAATCTAACAATTGTTGATTACAGATCCATTACAATTCACATATATAAATGTATCACCTATTGTGATTGATTTATACCTTTGTTGCTTGGTAGCCTCTGTTCTTGGTTCTTGATATCCAATTTCATCTTTTGTTGTTATGCTTCTTGAAACTTTCAGTCTGATCCATACATGTGCTTGTTGGCTACATTCATCCTCTCATCCATCATAAAGAATGATTACAACATCTATTTATAAGATAAATTGACCTAATTAAGTTTCACGTATAACAAAACTAACTCTATGATCACAGGTTTACAACTTGACCTTGATCTCCTAGTCTGCATGTTTTTAATCTGTTAGACTGATTAAAACAATTACAATAATGTTGCTTGTCCCTTGAGTAATGGTTTTAAAACAAATCAAGACTCTATAAATAGAATAAAATTGTTTTATCTGACGTGGAAGTTATGTCCACTTTTTCTGGGATGTAACCAACTTTCGGTGTTTGATGCTCGGTTTGCTCTGAAATCAGTTTGACTGTCTTTCAGTGTTCCTGGTTGAACTGTCTGTCGGGTTGCTCTTTGTTTGTTCTCTCAGTTTGCACTGTATCTGCTCATTGGGTTCCTCTGTTGGTTTACTCTTGTCGGGTTCCACTTTATCATCTTTGGTTTGTACTTTCGGTTAGCACTACAAAGTTGTGTCGTCGGTTTTCTTCCTTCTTAGCATTTTCGGTTTGAACTGAAAACCTGACTTTCGGTATAGTGTAACTGATGGTTTAAACAACTTGTTTTCTCATTGTATACTAATGGAAAAACTTTATGTTCATCAATCGCCCCCTTTGAAATTAGTATCAAAAACTGATATGTGAATAATACTACCAAAATTTTATAGTATGAACACCATGTATTTTCCCTAGTCATTTCATGACTCCCCCTATGCATATGCTGGTATAGTATAGTGTGTATCTACACTTTATCTTTATACTATCTCCTCATTTTCATTATATGCTTTGTCTCTGTATATATTATTTCCTTTTCCCCTTTTATTGATCTTTGTACATATCAATTTACTTTTCCCCCTTTTTTGATAGTAAGGGAAAAGGTGTATACCTATAGATTATAAAAGATATGAGAGTGTGAGGACTTCATTTCCTCCATCATCTTTTCCCATTTCTCCTTGAGGTACTCAAGAACCATATGTTCCAATGTTATCAGTGCATGCATGTCATAGATGTTGTCTGCTATAGACATCTCAGGGTGGAAATAAGTTGCTTAGCTGAACTTAGGTGATTCTACAGAAGTGTGAGGTTCGGTAACAGTATGGACTGAATCTCAGTAACCTCCTCTCTGAACTATGATTCTGCTTCCCAAAGTTCTTTTCTTAACCACTTTATCTCAATGATCTTTTCATAATGCAATTTTATTGCATTTTCATTAGTGGTTAGACTTCGTGCACTTGCAGTTAGATCAGATTCAATCTTTTCTATCTTGTCATTGTTGATCTTTGTAAACTTTTCTAAAGTGCATAGCTTCTGTACTAAGAAAATAACTTCAGTTACGATTGGATCTAATTGATTTGATAATTTTGAAAGCTTTACCTTATTTTCTGCCACTTCTTGGTTGATCTTTTTTGTCAGTTTGTATTGAAATTTATGCTTTGCTCACTCCTCAATTGCCTTTTTTGCATCAACATTTTGCATTTTGATTGCTTCGGTGAGGATGACAAGTTGATCGAGAATGGGGGCATTGTGATCAACATCAACTTTGGGAACAATCTAACTCAAGATGTCCCTTGTGTTCTCCAGTACCAATGAGTCTCAGTGCTGCTTCTTTAGCTTCTCTTGCAAAGCTTTCCTCTGACAGATTTCTCTATACTCTTTGACAGATTCAAAGTCTAATGTTGTTGGGTCACACTTCGGTATTTAAATTATCTCATCTAGTGTGACTTCCAACTTGTTCTTCTTTGTTTTCTTCTTCTTCTTCTTCTGTGTTCCACCTGTATGCAAAACCATAACCAACTTCTTTGCTTGGTCTGATGTGCTACTTGATGGCTTTTGAGGAGTTGTGCCTTTATCTTGTTGCTCGGTGTTTGCCTGTCAGTTTTCTGAGGATGTCTTCTTATCAAACTTTGGTGTTTCTATAGCTTTGCCTTTTGTTTCTTTTGGCATGGTGTCAACTGCCTTTACTTTCTCATCCTTCTCTTTTTGCACTTCATCAACATCTTTCATCTATGCATCTTGCTCGGTGGTATCTCCATCTTTTTGTTCTTTAGCAATGACATTTTGTTCATTGGTTGTGTCCTTCTTTTCATCAGATGTATCTTTTTCTCATCATTACCCTTTTCCTCGGGTATGCTTGCATCAGGCTTAGGGGTCTTCTCCTTTTGTGAGATAATATTGATTACTTGAATCAGTAGTGGTATTTGTCCTGGTCTTTGAACTTGTGCAACATCAGTTGTAGTGTCCTATTCATCGGTTTGGTCATTGACAACAGTGACATCTTCATCTTTATTTACCTCATTTTCTGGATCATTGATTATGTCAATAATAGTATTATCCACTGTATTGTCTGGCCATGTCTCATCTGCAACATCCATATTCTTGTTGCCTGTTATGTCCAATTCTACATCAGTGATAATAATTGGTTCGGTGCTCTGTGTAGCCTGGTCATTCTTGGTCTATTGAGTTTTGGTAGGAGCTTTTTGTTGCTCGGGACTTGTATCCTTTTTAGGAATATCAAGTATTTTTCTCCATTCGGCTTCACTCTTTCTGTCTAGGTCCAGTAAGTGTCCTTGGAGCACTTGGTAGGCTCTCAACTTCGGTGAGAACCGTTTAGAGTGAATTTTCATCATTTCTTTGATCTCCTCCATTTTTTATTCGGGAGGCATGACTGATACTAGGGCTCTTTCCTTGATTTCTTTCTTAGAGTGCAAGGAAAATGTCCATCTTGCTGATAACCTATCTTGAAGTTCTTTTGGCATTTTGTCTGCCAATTGGATTGGGAGGTATTTGAATATGCACATCATTTTAATGATTGCCTCCTCAATCTTATTTTGATCCAAGGGATCCAATGTAAGCCATTTCTTGATCTTTCTATCATTGACTGTTCCTGATTTAATGATTGAGGCACATACTTGATCAATAGTTTCAGGAATCTTCTCCTTTTCCTTTTGAACAACTTCATCTTGTTTGGTGTCCTCTATGTCCTCCTTAGTTCTAATGAACTTTCTTATTTTAGTTGGCCCTCTTTTTTGTGTTTCATTTTTCCTCTTATAGGTCCTTACTTGACCTTTCTTTAATGGTGAAGGACTTGTGTCCTTAGTTGTTTGACTCTTTGTCCTTGTTGCAGCTGTAGTTCTAGGCTTCTTATCCGGTGGAGGAAATGGTGTATATGACTCTGTAGACTCTGAGTCACTCTCCTTTTCAGCTTCACCAATGGGTGACTGTCCCTCAGTTTCCTCTATCTTTTCGGTTTCTTCTTCTGTAACCGACAATCTTTTCTTCAAGTTCTTGACCATCTTGTCCTTCTTCCTGTCTATCTTCTTTACAACCAAGCCAGTTTTGATTCTTTCTTTTGCTTCTTCATATGTCCTGAACTTGGGTTGTGATTTATCTATTGGATCATTTATTAATGCATTAATTGCATTGGATGCTTGATCCATGTTCACCTCGTAGTCAAGTGGAGATAGCCATGTTGTCCTCGATACATCAGGCTTGATGTATGTGAAGTCAATGTCTACCATGAAACATATATCAGTCCTAAACTTCTCAATTAATTGTTCGGGGATCCTTACTCTCTTCTGCATTCTTTCCTTGAATCCAGCGAAGTATTCATCCATTACTGACTCAAAGCTATCTCCTAGTGATTTTATAAACTCACTAATCTGTAAGGTTACTGGTTTAGTTGTGTCTTATTGCACATTTCCTATTGATGGAAGATATTCTTGGAAGTAGAAGAATATGCACATGATATGTGAACCAAACTTACATGAATTTGGTTTTGCATTTCTAATCGTCTTCAAGTTCTCTTCTAACTGCTTGAGTAGAAGTTCAGATAGATCCAACTGAGTTCCTTTCTTTACAATCTTATATGCTATATCCACTGCTTCGGATGCAATGTTGTTCATCCTGCTTGCCTGAAAGAACTTGTATCCTAAGACACATGCTCCAAATTTTAGTTCATCATATGTAATGGTGGATACCTTAAGTCCTCTTCCATCACATTTAGCTCCCGTGTTCTTCTCAATGTCAGCCTTAGGTGGGTGCTTCAATTCCTTTACCTTATCAGTTATTGGATAACTGATGACTGCATGTATAACATCTCATGTTATCGGTTTAGGCTCATCCAACTATAGCTTTCGGTTATGGATCCTGCTTAATACTAACCGAATCCACTCGGTCTTAAACTCTTTCGGGAACCATAGGGCATTTGTGAGCCCTTTTACTTCGATGTGTTTGTGCTCATATTTAATAGTGTCATCATCTTTGCATAGCTTCTTGAAAGCTTGCTCAACCTCTAGATCACAATCTTTGCAATCTTACAGTGAATGTATGCTCGCACATCTTCGACGAGCAAAACCCTAGTTGGTATTCATGAGAATGCTCTAGAATTGTCAGGTTGTGAGGCAACTTCTGGACAAATCTTGTAATGTGGTTCTTGATAGGTGTTGTTCTTGATAAGTTTGACCTTGTTCTTTTTAATACTCTTCAACTTAGCGGTTCTTGATGTGGTCACCATTGTTTCTGACATTAGGGCTTTTCCCTAAATGATAAACATAGTTCTCGGTTTATGCTTGGTATTTACTTTAACCTTTGTAGCTACAAATGATTTGTTTGGAGTGCTTTGAATCGGGTTGGAGTCGCTCTGCAATGCTATCGCTTCTTGCTTTGGTTTCGCTGTAGTTGCTTCGCTCAAATCGTTGATGAGAAATGAAACCCTTCCATCATCTATTTATAGACCTTGCCCTAATTTGAGTCATTAATGCTCAACCACTCCTTGGTGTGTGAAGACAGAGTCATCGGTTGAAACACTAACTTCTCTTTTGGTGACAACGTGATGCTTCGGGCAGTATTTTAACTTTCTTTTTACTGACAGGTTTTGGTGTATGGCGAAGATACTTTGTGAACTCACATAATTGCTGACAAATCTCGGTTTACATTACCAACTTAGCTTTTATGTGTTAATCGACGATTCTTGGTAAATGAAGACAACTCAGCTTTGAATGTATATCGATGCATTTCAGTATGTATTAATCGATGAAATAGTTTTCATAGAATGTAACAAGTAATGTACCGTAGTGCATCTATAATCATGCTAATTTGGCATTTCAACTATGTATAATGGAACTGATGCAAAATATAACTTAGTATAATGCAATTCCATACTTACTTGTTCTGCTTAGGTGGGGGTGGTGATGTCACTAGATCCATTGGATGAGGTGTCACCAATTGCATTGCTCGGTCCAGCTTCATCATTGTTTGTAGCTTTCCTCCACATTTTGTTTCTTATCTTCTTGATGTCTTCAATGGTGTTTCCATTGGCAAAGGTCTTGGTCTCTGTCATTCGGTCTCTACAGTCTTTCTTGAGATGACTGACTTTATGACAGTGTAAACATGCCATTCCGGGGTCAGTCCAACCTCTAGGCTTTCTTGTCCATTGTCTCATATAGTTTGCAACAATGTGACCAAATCTTCCACATGCTATACAATTTTCCCAAGTGTTGTAATCCCATACATATTGGTTACTGACTCTATTCGGTTGATAGAAAGATTCTTGACTTTTAGGCTTCCATGCTTGCTTTTTCTTTTTCCATCTTTCAAGAGTTGTGTGCCCATGCATTTTACAAGCAGGACAGTATTTGTCCATGTAGGTTTCCTTCTTTGGTCGTTTCATCTCAGACTTACATTCATATGCTTTATGTCCTTTCTTGTTACATTTATAACAAATTCCTATGAATGAAGATGTAGATTTAGGAATACCTTTCATTTTGTTCCTACAAACATTTGATGTGTGGCCTTGCTTTCCACAGTGATTGCATGTTAGCTTTCTTGGTCTCTCGTTTGCATAGACATTCTTTATATCAACTTGAATAGATGATTCTCCATTCTCGGTAAAGCCTAGTCCAGTGTTGTTGTTGGCTCTCCTTTGTCCATCAAGAAAATCATCCATTCTTTTATTGCTTTCTCCAGCTCTCTTGATTATCTCATTATGCTGCTGCTGAATTCTGAGTTCTTGTTTCAGCTTTTCATTTTCTTCCCTTAGCTCACCGATAGCTTCTATTCTTTCAATGAGTTCAACATTCATTCTGTTTGCCTCTTGACTCATAAGAATAATCTGATTTTTGATCTCACGATGATGTTCTGTAAGTCTTTGTATTTCTAACTCTTTTTTTTGTAGTTTTTCAGTAATCTTCCTTCTATCATCAATGGCCAGTGTTCTCTCTTGCTCAACTTGTCTAGCATTGTTCATGACATCAATCATTCTTATCATCTGTGTCTCTTGACCGATTTGCAGAGATTTCACTTGTCCAGCCAGATGTTGATTGATTTCATTTAAGCTTGTGATGCTTTCCTCTAATGTATTTGATGCTTTGCTTGTAGTAGATCCCGAAGACTCGAATAGATTTGGTATCTCTTCTTTGTGGTAGTCTGTTTCATTGCAACGAGATGCCATAATCCTTCTTTAATCTAACAATTGTCTCATTTTGATTCTAGCTTCTTTATACTGCTCATAGAAGATCTGAATTTCTAGCTTATGATTCTCAATACTTTTGTCAAGTCTGTACTTCTCCATTGTATGATATTTTCTCTTAAGTCTTTAAGCTTTCCAAATAATAGTTCTAGCTCTGATACCAATTGTTGGAAATAATGGGAAGTGTGTATTGAGAGGGGAGGGGTGAATCAGTACCTCTAAAACTTTTCTCTTTTAACCTTTATCCATTGTGTAATCAACTGTGTAACCAACCATCTGTTCTATACTATCTTTGTGTAAGACATCAATTCTTTAACTTAATCAAACATGTAAACATTCATAAAAGTAATTGACTCATAACACAAGATATGTTAATGCATAAAACCCCTGTTAGAAGGTAAAAACTGCGGTGGGGATGACACCCACAAAAACTTCACTATCTGCAGATTGGAAGGGGCCGGTTAAGGCTTACAATTTGATCACTTCTGATGATCTACCCCGTTAGGAGTATATATGGAGACTTGTTAAGTTCTACTCTGTTAAGAGTTTTAGCAACACTGTTTAGTGTGCACTCGGTTAAGAGATTTACAATAGGATTGTTAAATCCACCTTCCTTGAAAGGATTTCTTCTATTTGCTACACTTGTTAGAATGCATACAAAAATACTCACTGACCTAAGTGTATGCAATCTAACAATTGCTGATTATAGATCCATTACAATTCACATGTATAAATGTATCACCTATTGTGATTGATTTATACCTCTGTTGCTTGGTAGCCTCTGTTCTTGGTTCTTGATAACCAATTTCATCTTTTGATGTTTCGCTTCTTGAAACTTTCAGTTTGATCCATAGATGTGCTCGTTGGCTACATTCATCCTCTCATCCATCATAAAGAATGATTACAACATCTATTTACAAGATAAATTGACCTAATTAAGTTTCATGTATAACAAAACTAACTCTATGATCACAGGGTTACAACTTGACCTTGATCTCCTAGTCTGCATGCTTTTAATTTGTTAGACTGATTAAAACAATTGCAATAATGTTGCTTGTCCCTTAAGTAATGGTTTTAAAACAAATCAAGACTCTATATATAGAATACAATTGTTTTATCTGACGTGGAATTCAAATCCACTTTTTCCAGGATGTAACTGACTTTCAGTGTCTGATGCTTGGTTTACTCTGAAATCAGTTTGACTGTCTTTCGGTGATCCTGGTTGAACTGTCTATCAGGTTGCTCTTTGTCTGTTCTCTCGGTTTGCACTGTATTTGCTCATCGGGTTCTTTTGTCGGTTTACTCCCGTCGGGTTCCACTTTATCATCTTTGGTTTGTACTTTCGGTTAGCACTGCAAAGTTGTGTCGTCGGTTTTCTTCCTTCTTAGCATTTTCGGTTTGAACTGAAAACCTGACTTTCGGTATAGTGTAACCGATGGTTTAAACAACTTGTTTTCTCATTGTATACTAATGACAAAACTTCATGTTCATCACTATCAATGAGAGCCATGCTATAGATGACTAGAGTGTAGCTATTGCCAAAGTGGAGAGGAGGCTAGTGTCTGAAGTGAGCATGGTTTGGACCTCAGATTGTAGTTGTAAAGATCAATAATGAATACCTTTTGAAGCACAATGTATCAAAGAGTTTAGAAGACACAAAAATGAAAGGAATATGACTCGATTGGTGAGAAGGTAGGAGCATTCGATGAAGGAATGCCTTGAGATTTGCACACAATGCAATGGGCGTAAGGAGAAGGGATGTGGAGTTAATGCTATTGCAAGGAAGAGTGTAGAATGATAATGATAGATAAGAGCAAGTGAGATTTAAGGGTGAGAAAGTGTAGGCACGCTACACAACCTTTAGTTCTACCGTAGACACTATGTAACACAAATTCTAGGAGAGAGCTTCTGCACACAAATTGACAATTTTTTGACACTTAATCAAATTATCAATTTACATGTGACATATACATATATAATTTTTTGAAAAAGAAAATTTTTAATTAAAAAATAGATTTCCTACATAACTATTTAAAAAACCAAAGCTCTACGAAACACTCTATATAGATTTTTAAAATTAGGGTGCACACATATATCCCCTACTCCAAAAAAAAGAAGTCTAACTAACTATAAAAACTTAAATCTTACCAAGAAAAATCTTAATTTTTTTTCACTCCCTAATAAGATTTAAGTTTATGATGGGTGGATAGAGGCTGGTCTCCAAAAGAGGGTTATCACCACCTCCCCACACTTGTTTTTCCATTTTGGCTTTCAATTCTATGGACATAATTTTAACCTCTCCATTAACATCATTATCTTTAAAAAAATATGAAAGAAAAATAATACAATAGCACGTCAGCTTAGGATGCTGGAGGCTCTACTTATATTAGGGCTTCGAATGCGGAGAGAGACGAAAATGGAGGGAAGCACAGAGTTGAAGGTGATAAAGGCAAAGGCGGTGAGCGCCACGTCTGAAAACTTCAAAGAATTTGGACAAGTGATCGGCCCTTCCCCTGATGGAACTCTCTTTTCCCCTGATGATGCTCAGTTGTCCTTGCATGCCGGAATTCCCAGGTATCGTATACCTCTATTTCCATGCGCCCTAAATATGAAGATATAACAAAGTATTTAACAAGTGAATGTGCTACAGAGAAGCAGATGCTCTTTAGACTTTTGTTTGACAGTGAATATTACGTTACCTTATCCATCGTCTTTTAATGTGGGGGTATCAACAGTCCACATTCATGGGATTTGTAAATAGTTTTGATCCAATGTAACTTATCACTGTTTGTCTATTGTTAAAGGTCTATGCGGCAAGTCTCCATTCTCTTGGTTTGAAAGGTATTGTACTAAGCCATTCATAGATGTGATTGTGTTTATCACATGTCCGTTATTTTGGACCAAGTCCAACTCTGAGTTTGGCTTTTAATGATTTTCTTTCGTGACTTAAATCTCTCTACCACCATGATGTTAATCTAAGGCCATTATAATTTTGCAAGTGTACAAGAATGCCTTTGTTTGCGTTTGGATTTGTATGGTAGAACAGAATCGCTCATCAACATGTCATTTGATGCTTACTAATTTATCGAATTTTATCAAGTTGCCCACACACTATTAAGTAGCCTTTAGAAGATGTCTATATCATATTCAATGTTTGAAACTTTAAAAGTTAGCGATACTTTGCTGGCCTTTGATCCTGGATTGTGACAAAATTCGTTACTCCTTCAATGGGATTATAAGCCTAGTTCACTAAATTATAATGCAAGTGCATTTGGTGGAAAGCTTAAATTTTTGTAACTTGCGAACAATTAAAAAAATTGCGTCTTGTTGCTTTACTCACGAATGCACTTTTTGGCAATGGTTTCCACGATATGCGGGGCTTCGATATGTTTTATATCGGAATTCATCAGGCTTTTTAACAATCTTGATAGAATCAACTCTTGAAAATATCCACAGTTTACACAGCTTCAAGATGAGCCATATTGCAATCTATTGGGCACTTTAGCTTTCTCGGTTGAATAGAGGCTTGAAAATGTTATCTTCTAATAGCCAATGCTGCCAAATTTTCTCTTAACATGTTGGTTGTGTTGATCCATCCACATTTTCTCCGTTTTCTATCAAACATGTTTCCTAGTAATATTTAAATTTGTATTGTGTCATCTCTATTATGGCACGTGTACCTGCCCATTCTTGAGGTAAAATTTGTTTCATCATGGCTCTTCTGTGCGACCATTATCTCGTTTCTTTAACTGTTGGTATCTTTTCATGGTAAATATAAATATTGTACTGGAGGCACTTTCAAGAGGGGTTCTTGTTTTTCTCTATGACTTGGATTTATGTTTTATTTCCATAAGCTTGTCAAAATATATGAACATTCCCCTTTATGTCTTTTACCTCTCAAGGGCGCAGATATAGGAAAATAAATGTAATGTCCCCTTTTGGGATTACCCTATATTTTGCCCTAGAATCACAAATTCAATAGGCAGGGAACATAATATAGCCAGAGATATAACTATACCCAAAGAATGTGAAGCAAGATAGAACATTGTTGAGGTCTTGCAATCATGTTAGACGAATGATTGAAGGTACAATTCATAAGATCAACCATTATTAGGGTTTAAGAACATATATTTGTAATCATTTTAATAATATAATATATCTAATCTGTTATTAAGGTTCAGCCATAATGGAGTTTGGATAAGGAGACATGGTAGGATGCCTAAGAGATCCTCTACCCTAGGCCCAAGACTGGATATGCCATCTCTCTTGGCCTCATGTGGCCTTCCACCATCTCATATGAGGTGGTGTACCTAGTGGGGAATCCTATAACCATTCCCCTTCATCATGCCAACCTTAGTCACTCTCCTACGATTGAGACTCCTTTGAATCCATCCCAACAATTGCTCAATGCAGAGTTGGGGGAAAACTACAATAAGGTGCCCAAGAGAGCCTCTACCCTAGGCACAATAGCAGATATACCATCCCTCTTGGCCTCATGTGGCCTTCTGCCATCTTATACGAGGTGGTGTGCCTAGTGAGGTATCTTATATCCATTTCCCCTCTTTGTACTCCCCTGCTTACCTTGCCATGATTGATTGTTGCTATTTTGAACTCCACATTATTACTTATGTCAATATATATAATGTTATGTACCAACTATATATTATTCTATATCAGTATGTAAAGAATTATATCGCTGTACACAAACACACACACACACTAGCATACCACAATAAATAGTAATGTTATTGCTTGTTGATTAATGACAGATCTGATCTGATTGCTGTTCTGCAGTTGCTGATGTTTTTTGATGCCTTTTCCTGCTGCTTTCTCCTAGCGTGGCTCCCTCTATATATATCTTGATTCTTAACCTTTTCATGAAGTAAGGTGTACTTTGGAGATCTCTGCCTTTTCATAAGTGGTTACAACCTTTCGTGAATCACAACCTTTCATAAACACCAGTCTTTTAATTTCTGCGATTATGTTATTGCCCTTGTCAAGATTGCTGCTATAGGTATTAATAGTGATTGCTGCCCTTTTATTTGGATGCTGGTCGGCTGTAATAATTAAAACATTATATATTTTAGTTGGCCCTTTTTGGGTAAATCGCTGTTTTATCCTTTCTTACCATAGTCGGTCTGCTATATGATGTCCTTGGCATTGGGTTGGCCTCTTATTAATTCTAATCTTCCAGTTTTACTATTTAAGAGAGGCTGTGATGCTGCATTTTTATTAAAGTTGTGATTTGTTTTTTATAAAGACTGATTTTTCATTAGCCTTAGGCGGGGCATGACAGTATGCCCTTCCCAATATTGCTTATCCTCGAGCAATGACAGTTTAACTAAATCTTTTCAATGTGAGGACCCCTAAACTAATCCTTAGACCCTCGTGATATAATTAGCTTCTGCTGCACAACTCTGATATTATCTCAAGGCATATAACTGTCTCTAATTCAAATGTGAGATATCTCAACGAATGATTGGAAATTTGCAGGTTTTGTAATTTTAGGACAAGTTTTCTCTCATCAGTTGTAATGGTAAGAAACTATTTTGGTTGGTCCCAAGGATATTTCTTCGAGACAAAGCAAGGGCGAACTTCATAGATTGATAAGACGATTCAGAGCATGACACACATCTTTGCTATGTACTATGAAGATGTTTCCCTTCACCTGATTGGAAATTTCCAGTTTGACTTATTTCAAAATTTGACGAGTGTTTCTAGATCTCAAGGTTCTGATTTTTTTAGGATATAACTGAATCTAATTGGTTGTGAATACATCTTGTAATATACAATATTGAGTTTGTATTACAATAATGCGATTTGTAATTGGGATTTTGGTGACATTCCAAAGATGAGTTTGGATATACCTGCACTGTTAGTTTGGAGATATATTCGACTTTTTTGCTAAACTTACAAGTATATAAGCTCAGTGAATTTTCACAAGATCCAAGTGATTGGTTTCCAAAGTTGCATGTGTCTTTTGACAGGCTCCAATAGCTCAGTGTTTTTTTTTTCTAGAATTTGTGATTGTTTTAATGTTTCAGATTAGTGGAATTGTCATTTCATGATTCAGATCATAGTGTTCCCATATCGAAGCCTTTGGGCCTTGTCGATTGTGTTGTGTCGTTATGTATGCAACATATTGAGGATTCTTATAGCTTCAGCACAAAAAGCAATTGGTAGACAACTTACTATACGCATCAAGTGATCTTCATATTTAGCATTTTAGTTGTTAAGCATAAAGTAATCATAAACACACATGGAGTAGACATGCTGGAATCACATCAGGCATGGAAAGAATACACATAAGACATGAAGCATACATATAAATACACGCAAGACACGATGTATGTACATAAATACATTTAAGATGTGAAGCATACATATAAATACATGCAAGGCACAATGTATACACATAAATGCATGAAAAACACAAAGCATATAAAAAAATATATGCATGGTCACATTTCAACAACCTCTTGTATTGCTTTTACTAATATCTTGCCATTGTCATTTAGTCGCTGTCATTTACTAGTATATCGTATGATCATTATAGATTTTGAGCTGTCATTTTAGGACTGAGTCAATAGATCCCTTCTTAGACCTTTAAGCCTCTTTGACTAGAATGCATCCATTGTTTTATCTTTACCTTGCAGGCTGGCAGGAATGATGCTTTGATACCAATTGTAATATATTCCCTTTTGGGATTACCCTATATTTTGCCCAAGAATCACAAATTCAACGTACAGGGAACATGATATAGTTGGAGATATGACTTTACCCAAAGAATGTGAAGCAAGATAGAACCTATTTGAGATCCTGCAATCATGTTAGACAAGTTATTGAAGGTGCAATTCATAAGATCAACCATTATTAGGGTTTAAGAGCATATATTCATAATCATTTTAATCATATAACATATCTAATTTGCTATTAGGGTTCAACCATAAAAGGGTTTAGATAAGGAGACATGATAGGGTGCCCAACAGATCCTCTACCCTAGGCCCAAGAGTGGATATACCATCCCTCTTGGCCTCATGTGCCCTTCCGCCATCTCATATGAGGTGGTATACCTAGCGTGGAATCCTATAACTGTTCCCCTTCATAATATTCACTCTCCTATGACTGAGACTCCTTTGAATCCATCCCAACAATTGCTCAATGTAGAGGTGGGGGATAAACTACAATAGGGTGCCTAAGTGATCCTCTAACCTAGGCCCAAGAGCAGATATACCATCCCTCTTGGCCTCATGTGGCCTTCCACCATCTCATATGAGGTGGTGTGCCTAGTGAAGTATCATGTAGCCGTCTCCCCTCCTTGTACTCCCCTCTTTACATTGCCATGATCGATTGTTGCTATCTTGAAATCCATATTATTACTTATTTCAATATGTATAATGTAATGTACCAACTATATATTAATCTATATTAGTATGTAAAGAATTTTATCGCAACAGACAACAGGCATATATATGTGTGTGTGTGTGTGTACTTGCACACCACAATAAACGGAAATGTTATTGCTTGTTGATTAATGACAGATCTGATCTGATTGCTTTTCTGCAGTTGCTGATGTTCTTCGGTGCTTTTTCCTGCTGCCTTCTTCCATCGCGGTTCCCTCTGTATATGTCTTAACCTTTTCATGAAGTAAGGCATCCATTGGAGATGGCCGCCTTTTCATAATTCCGTGAATCGCAACCTTTCATAAGCACTGTCTTCTAAATAATAGTCTTTATTTTATTTTCAAACCAATCATAGTCTTCTTATCTCTGCGATTATGTTAATGCCCTTGTCAAGATTGCTGCTATAGGTTTTAATAGTGATTGCTGCCCTTTTATTTGGTTTCTGGTGAGTTCTAATATTTAAAACATCTTATATTTTAGTTGACCCTTTTTGGATAAATTGCTGTTTTATCCTTTCTTACCCTAGTTGGCCTGCTTAGAATATGATGTCTACGACATTTGGTCGGCCTCCTATTAATTCTAATTGCCCAGTTTTACTATTTAAGAGAGGCTGTTTGGCTGTGATTTTATCAAAGTTGTGATTTGTTTTTTTATAAAGGCCACGATTTTTCATTAGTTTTAGACAGGGCATGACAATAAACATCAGTCTCTATTATCTATTAAGGATACAACCAATGGAATAAGAAAGAATAATAATAAATAAAATCACAACAAAACTGGTACAATTCAATAAGTTTATGTTGCAGTAGATATCTTATCTAAAGAAAGAAGCTCCTTTACAACATTACTGTCTAATAAATCTGCAAATGGTTGATATCCAATTAATGTGATCTTTCCCAAATTTGAGGGCTCATTGAGAAGATAATAAGAACAAAAATTTCATTTTTCATGTTGCTGTGACAAAGTAGTTGAACATTATAAGAAGAAGAGGTGCCATGTCGTTTTGTACTTACCAGGACATATTTGCATCTAATCCTGAAGTTTAAAGATAAAAAAGTCTACGATCAATCAGCACACACTTGCATATGTAGCCAAGATGAATTTTTAATTCATTGCTTAAACTTGCATTAATTTCTTTTAGATTTTGTTTCTTTACAAATTTTTGTTCCTTAAATTCACCTCCTTTGCGAATCAGTCCATATTAGATGTTTCAAATTTGTTTTCTATTGTTTTAATTCTTCATAAGTAGCAACCTAAAGTATCAACTAGTCAGAATCTATTTTCCATAGAGATTTTGGGAGGAGGACTATAGGGGAGGATGGGACATGTTTATGGGGCAGAAAGGGATGAGAGGCTTCTTTTGAGGGAATAATATGGGATGATAATTAAAAAGTATAAAATAGTAAAAATGTATGATATTTCAATTATTCATAAACATGCCATTTGTCAAATGCATTAAAGAGCCATAAATGTTTATATGGTCATTGCATGTAGTAAAGTACCACTTGGGGTTCAATGCACATGATGCCATGTCCAAGGGAATGTTGAGTTTCTCCTATCTTTGATTAATGAATGGCTAAATATATACATGTAGAATTGTAATGTGGGGTCCTCTCACACAACCACCTTTATTTGGTCAAGCATAGAATCAATGCACTTATACACCTCTCTAAGGTTAGGTGCATTGGAAACCCCATCTCTATTACAAATTAGAATCGCTTACCTTGACAACATGGTCATGTTAGGCACCCATGTATAACCTAAATAAAATATCTCCAAAGTACAAAGAGTGTGTACCCCCCAAAAGTAGACAAGAGAAAACCCATAGGTCAAAACTCTGTACCAATTGAGGTACATAAAGCAGGACAAGATAGCCTTCCTTGAAGCGAGTGTCTTGAAATCCTTGCAAGATAGTTTGCATGCGTTCCTCCACAAAAAAGAGAGACAAGAGCAATGCAAACTGTTCTATGATGAATGTTGTGGGAAGTCCCTCTACAACAATTAATGTATTTTTCTCTTTGATGACAACTTCTGTCTAGTTGCACTTAATTGGGGTTTTAGTGTAATAGTTTATTCACTTTGGATATGTTTTAGCCTAAGTCGAAGTGTGCTATTGATTTTGTTCTTTAAGTTTACTTAGGTAGTTTCTTTTTTGGTTAGGTAGGATAGAATAGGATAATGAGATGCACATTCGTCTCCTTTTATGGAATTCTGCTTTTTTCCTTATCCTCATAGATCTAGAAATTTGGACTTTTTGGTTTTTTGTCTCTTCCTCATCCTCATTAGATTGGGAATTTTAAGGCTATATATTGTAACTTTTTCTTTAATCAACATATTGAATGAAGCTATTGTGAGCTTTCTCATCTTCTCTCTTATGAAGCTAACTTTGATTTCATTATCATTTGTAATTAACAATTTTGTAAATTCTATCTATTGCTAGAGTTTTTGGGTTAATATCTATTTTGCAAATTCTAACACATGCATCGTAAATGATGGACACCCTTATCTCAGATCATAAATCCCTTATGGGCTTGAATCTTTTACAATCTTGATTTCCTTTTCCATTAAGGTGTGATAAACCTTAGAACTTATCGCCTTGTATTCTTTTTGAGCCTTATTAATTTTTTTCACCATTTCTTGCCAATACAATGCACCAATGACATTGAAAGCCAATGCACTTGCATAAATACATATTTCTTTGCGTTGATTAACAATCTGTTGGGATTCATTCTGAGATGCCATTTCCAATTGTCCCTTTGGTCTCTTATGTGTAATAAGTTGTTCTTGAGGCATGGCCAAAAATGAGTGGCTCTCTACCAAAACTTTAAGATTTGTAGAACAGTGAAAGACTATGTTACCCCGAGTTTCCAGGATGGGGGGACCGGGAAATGGGTTTTCGGGACCGTTTTTTTTTCCCCAAAGCAGGGACGGCAGGGGACGGGGAAATGGGTTTTCGGGACGGTTTTTTTCCCCCAAAGCAGGGACGGCAGGGGACGGCTATATACATCTGTGTGTGTGTGTGTAGGGAAATCTGAAATTTCAAATATATAATGCAATAAATAATATTATTTTCCTGTAGAACAGTGAAAGACTATGTTACCCCGAGTTTCCAGGATGGAGGGACCGGGAAATGGGTTTTCGGGATGGTTTTTTTTCCCCCAAAGCAGGGACGGCAGGGGACGGGGAAATGGGTTTTCGGGACTGTTTTTTTTCCCCAAAGCGGGGACAGCAGGGGACGGCTATATACATCTGTGTGTGTGTGTAGGGATTTCTGAAATTTCAAATATATTCATGAATTATATAACATTGTAACATTCACCATAGCAACATAATAACATTTATAAATCTAAAATCAATGATCATTCATCGAATTATCATAGAACATAGCATCAAATGAATCAAATCCAATCATCATAGAATAAGAACATAGGAGAGCATTAAATGAGAGTTCAAATTTCAATTTCATACATTCATAGATATAATTCATTGAAACAATGAAAAGTATCATATCATATATCAAAATGCACAAAGGCTGCAAGTTTCAACAAAATGAAAAGTTAAAGGCTTAAAAGTATCATATCATATATCAAGATTCAATTATCATTGCATCAATGTATCATATAATGTCGGAAGACTCAAAGTCTCAAACTTCAAAGTCAAAATGAAAAACAAAGATAGTATGTTGCTGCCCCTAAGATTTGGTCTGAGAATACTAAATATTGCTCAGATTTACACTCTCAATCTGCAGATTTTCACCAAAGACTTCCAGAATTCACAGATAACTCTGTTCACATTTTAACAGCAGCAAGAGCAAATGATTATTCACTTGGGCATAACTCTGTTCACTTGGGCCAATCTATATGCAACTTGCAAGGAATACACGATTTGATATTTTCAATCATATGCTTAAGATTTGATATTAGTAATAACATATTTTAATATTTAGGGTTGTCTTGAGGTGTGGGGCCCACACAAGATTAAAAAAATTGCAATTTTTTTATAAAATTATCTCACTTTTTGCCTCCTGCTTCCGGAAACGTTCATCAGTCCCCATGATGGTTAGAGACGGCTTGGCCGTCCCTAGCCATCCCGGGGACGGTCAAAGGTTTTTGAAACTTCTGTTGACCATACCCGAGTTTCCGGGACGGTTTCCAGAAATTTTGCTTCATCAGGGACGGCTTGGAAACGTTTCTGGCCATCCCCCCATCCCCGAAACTGTTTCCATTTTTCTGAAACGGGTGCATTTAGGGTGGAAACACATTACTGGGTAACACTGGTGAAAGAGCTTCCCATAGTAGAAAATTCATTTTATATTGTGAACGTCCTGTTATTTTCTTTACATTGCATTACAATTCTGCTAAAGTGATTCTTATGCATTGGTTTAGTAATATTTCTCTTCAGATGAGATCTGTCTCAATGGGCTACAACTTATATTTCCCAAGTATGGACTCCA
>MU224174.1:759579-781176 GCA_018584345.1 Thuja plicata
TTAAACAATCCGGCTGCACTATCTATGATTCCATATTATGCATGTGTGTCGACCATATCATTTGCATTCCTAGTTTTCTAATGATAATATCTGATAAAAATCCACACATTCATAATTTGATGAATGTTCCTAACTTGTTTCAAAGCTCTCATCTTCACACCTGCGTGGGTAGGGAAGTTGGTTGGCAAAAGTAATAAAATTTAACTTTATGCCTGCATCTTGAATTTGCTTGAAAATTTCTGCAACCTTTTCATCAAATTCACGTTGTGCATATCTTAGAGTCCCAACATGTCATGAAACTGTCTCTTGTGTCATTTTGTCGAATAGTTTCACTTCACCTTTTAAAAGAATTGGAGAGCCTCTTGATCTAGCTCATTCTATGCATATCTTGCAATCATTACGCCACTTTGGAGAGTTAAAATGCCAAAGGAAGAAGTGGCAGTTTTGGTAAAATGCTATGGTAGTTATTATAACTTGGTAGTTATAATAACTGTCACATCCTTTTGGATTTCGATATACCATAGTTATCCCAAGTTTCTTTCTTTTGGTGCTTATGGTCTATTTAATAAGTTTGTCCATTAAGCTTTTATCACTAACAATATATCCATGTTTATGAGTGGCGTTTTTAAAGAAAACTTTTCAACTCCTTATTCAGAATAATTTACAAGATCAGTAACTTCACTTTGATTGTTAAATGGCCGATACAAATAGCAAACTTCAAATTATCGACTTTCACCAAGCTTTTCCAAACCCATGTCGTAGGTTGGTGGAGACCTGACAACTTTGTGTTTATGATCAAATCATTTCTTTTTCCTTTAGTATTTAGTAACCTTTCCTTAAGTAATATCAATTGCAAAGAGTTTTTAAATTTCTTGAGTGGGCCGATAAGTTTAAATCCACTTTCATTGTCAGGGATTTGGGGCACGTTCCCAACCTCTATTGCATTCCATGATGTGATATTTCTTTGAGAGATCTTGTTTGAACATCTTATGTGGTTTGTCAATGCTTCCTCATTATGCATTTATATGTGTGACTAGGGAGGATGCTAGCCTATTGTATTTCACAATATTTCCACTCTTTTGAAGCATTCAGTTGAACATTTCACTTACAATGTGTCAAACCATCTAAATTATCAATATTTGATGCTAGAAGCTATCTGCCAAATCATTTGAAGTTGTAGATTAATGATCATGTGAAAGGTGCTAAATCTTTTCGACAAGTTTGTTTGTGCTTTCACGCACAGGGAGAAACTATTTGTTTGTGCTTTCACATTATGCGACTAAAAGCCCCAAGAACTTGCAAGAGTAAAATACTGATAACTTTTGAACCTAGAAAAATGAGTACATTTGGAGTTGACAAAACCTTGATTTTAATGATTTTCAGGATTAGGTCGTGAAAAATAGAAGCTTTCAAATCCCGTTAGCCGTGAATTAGGTCAACTTGAAAACTGGTTACATTGCTTGGAATAGCATCAACAACATCCTCATAAAAGGATTTTACACGATCTTGCTCACATTTTGTGATTCAATTGTTTTAGTGAATCTCGAGAAACTAGAGGACTGCTCCTAGGGTTTTGACTGAGATCACAAATGTTTCTGCTTTGAAATGATAAGAGACTCAGCATATGATTGTTCTCATGGACTTCTTCAACGATACTTATAGATTACTCAATGCGATGATTTTGATGCAAAAATTACAGATTTGACCGGTTTAAAGTGGGGGTTAATAGGGTTGTGACCTTGTCTAGATGGTTTTTGAGAACTTGCTCTACTTTTTTGATGTCTTTGGTCTCTTTGATACACCTTTTAAGAAATAGACACTTGTCTGTGAACAACGAAAGAAGGCTACTTTTTAGCAAACTTGTAAGGGCTCAATGCACATATCGAAATGGTAAAATTGGCAGAGTGATGGAGTGGGTTCACTTGAGAAATGAGGTGATGGGGACTTGGGTTAGAAGGGTTTCTTGTAGACACAATAAGGAAGGTATGCTAGGGTTTTCAACTTCACACCTTCAAATAGTTAATGTTTTTGGTAGCTACAAGAGAGCTCCTTCATACCTGCGATCATTTGTGTAAATTTGCGGAAGTATTTGAAGGGTTACCGCACACGAATGATGTGGCATCATGTGTATTTCCAAGAGTCACCCACATGGAACACGGAGAGGCTTGAGTATTGTCATTCAAGAGTCACCCGCGTGGGGCATGAAGAGGCATGAGTAGATCCGCGTGATTATGGTCAGTCATACATTTGAGAATGGGAAAAGTCTTCCATTCGTTGAGTCTTCTTTTGACATGCGTTGAGACTCTTCAGTTTTTGCATTCTATAACAGTTCAAGCATTTGGGGGATGCTGTTTTGAGAATCGTATTCATCTATTTATGAGTCGCTGTTATCATATTGCTTCTTCGGGGACTTATTCATAGGTTGCTGTTATACTGCTGTAGCATGCATTTTGCTAAGCATTTATTGTGGATGTGATTGTAGCATATATTTTGAGCATTTCATTATTGCAGAGATTCATTGTTGATTATTATTCTGATTAAGTGTCTCAGAATATTGAAGTATTGTATTCAATTCATTCCATCATACTAAAGGAGATTATTTTGTGGTGTGGCTGGGTTTTTCCCTCGAGTAGGAGGTTTTTCCTAGTGTATCTCTGGTGTCCTTGTGCTCTGTTTTATCTGTTAATTGTTTCTTTGCTATTCTGATTATATAAACTTAACATGGTATCAGAGCTTGGACAGCCTTGACTCTCTCACAGGAGGGGTTGGAACATGAGATAACGTATATGTGTAAGTTTTTAGAGGAGTATGGATGATGAATTTCATTGGAGCTGGGCGTTTGTGTTTCAAGAAGTAAAGGATTTGTATGCAACTATGAAGTGGGCAGCAATAAGAAATTCTGTGATTGCTGTTCATGTCTTCTACTGAATTGCATTCTTGATGAGTGAAATTGGCTTTTTTGTATGGTTGTATGAATGTATCCAATGCTTCATAGACAAATGATGTTGAAAAGTCCTTAAGTACTATGCAAGATATTACTATTGGAAAGTTTGCTGGCGTTTTGTGAGGAAGATTAAACAATGGAGAGATAAGTATTCTTATGATTGTACCTTCGAATATTGATCATGAATTTTATATAGTTAATTCATGCATTAACATTGGGAATGGTGAATAGGGTATGCTTTTAGCATTGAACGGTATATTTCTTTTGGTAGTTTGATTCTATAAGCTTCTACTAATCTCTCTAAAAATGCTTCCAAGACAGATCGAGAAGCAACAGGATGATGAGAGATTACATGCAAAGTCATGCAGGCTGTAGAAATGAACATGAGGGGCACTGCTTGCAGTCATGAGACTGTATTGGTGTCACAAAACATCATTTAAGAGGAAGAACCTATTCAGTTTGTCATTGTGATTTGTTTCTTCAAAGAGGAAGAAATGATATTCAGAGGGAGTCTCTTCAGCTGCAAAGTACAAATTTGTAGTCAACCTGAATTTGACATTGGTAGCCCGAGAATAGGGTGAATTGGAAGAAGGACGAGAGGTTGATGCAAGTGCTTGAAGATTCAGAGGGAGCTTGTGTGGCAGAGGGAGGGTGCCAAGTCCTTTGCAGAGGATCAACAAGCTCATGAAGCAGTGTGACTGCAAATGCTCCTTGTTTGGTCAAACCTTGGAGTCAATTATTTTATTGTGATAATCAAAGTTGTGAGTACGCTGTCCCTGCTAAGAGGGAGTCTCCATTCAGAGGGAGTCCGACTATCCTTCACAGGCAACCTTGGACGAGGAGATCAGAAGGTTGATATCAGATTTAGAGGGAGTATAACCTTGACAAGGAGGTCAGAAGGTTGATATCTGTCTCAGAGAGAGCCACATCATCATGAAGATTTGTTAATGAGTTCTTCTCCGGAAGGGAGAAGTTCGAGGTGCAATCCCTTGTTAGTGAGTTCTCCGTGAGGGAGAAGTTCGAGGTGCAATCCCTTGTTAATGAGTTCTCCGTGAGGGAGAAGTTCGAGGTGCAATCCCTTGTTAACGAGTTCTTCTCCATGAGGGAGAAGTTTGAGGTGTAATCCCTTGTTAATGCATTCTTCTTTGCGAAAGAAGTTTGAGGTGAAAGCCCTTGTTCCACCCTTTGGGAGTAGCCATGGTGGATGTCATGTGAGAGAATCCATGACTTAGTTTTGTATTCTTTCACCCTCTGGGAGTAGCCATGGTGAATGTCGTGCTGAGATGACAATATTATGTTGAGAAAATATGTGATGAGATTTTGTTATTGTCACCTGTTTTCGGTTGCAGCTCCATTGTGCTTGTCAGGTTGAGTCACTCTATGACATATGAATGATCTCTCTCTTGCTAAGAGGGAGTGTTAATGTTTATGGTAGCTACGAGAGAGCTCCTTCATACCTGCAATCATTTGTGTAAATCTGCGGAAGGATTTGAAGTGTCACCGCACACGAATGATGTGGCATCATGTGTATTTCCAAGAGTCACCCGCATGGAACATGAAGAGGCTTGAGTATTGTCATTTAAGAGTCACCCGAGTGGAGCATGAAGGGGCACGAGTAGACGCGCGTGAATATGGTCAGTCATACGTTTGAGAATGGGAAGAGTCTTCCATTCGGAGAAGTCTTCTTTTGACATGCGTTGAGACTCTTCAGTTTTTGCACTCTATAACAGTTCAAGCATTTGGGGGATGCTGTTTTCAGAATTGCATTCATCTATTTATGAGTCGCTGTTATCATATTGCTTCTTTGGGGACTTATTTGTAGGTTGCTGTTATACTGCTGTAGCATGCATTTTGCTAAGCATGTATTGTGGATGTAGCTGTAGCATATATTTTGCGCATTTCATTATTGCAGAGATTCATTGTTGATTATTATTCAGATTAAGTGTCTCAGAATATTGAAGTATTGTATTCAATTCATTCCATCATAATAAAGGAGATTATTTTGTGGTGTGGCTGGGTTTTTCCCTCGAGGAGGAGGTTTTTCCGTTTTGATCAGCTAACTTAATTGTTTCTCTGCTATTCTGATTATATAAACTTAACACAAATTAGTTCTAAAAACAAATTTTAAACCTAAAGCATTGCGCTCGTCATTAAATTGACAACATCAATTGTTTATATTTGATAAATCAATTGAGCTGGTTTTGGGCTTCGAATGGACAGTGGTGGCCAGGTCCAAATCGGAACAACTAGGAGGGGGTTAGGCCCTTAGAAGACTCGGACTTGCAATTTTTTGTGCTTTGTAATGATCAAATTGTATTGGTTCTTTGTCTCTGTCAATTTCTTGGATACGTTGTAGAGTTTTCATAAATAATTTGATAAACTTGTGACACAAAACCCTCTAATGGTGGACCTTGCAAAAACAAGTGTTAGAAGGGGAGTTGGTCTCAGTCAGCCCCCTTGTGGGTGTTCAAACATGGATCCACATGATGCTAATGAAGTAAAACAAATTTAAAACTGATCTATGAAGGAAAACAAAGCTTGAAGCACTTTCAAGCCATTAAATTTTCATAACCAAGTTTTTAGGTCTGTGGAAACACTATATAGGCAAGTTGAGGTGGGAGAAAGAGTAAGGGAACATAAATGGGTTTTGATGAAGGATGACTTTGGGGTTGGAGAGATGATTGGTATGAGGAGAGACTTCAGTTTGAAGCATTTCTAATGAAGCTTTAATTTGTAATTAGTGAGGACCTTTGGAGGGTGGCAAAAGAGGATGCACATATACATTATGTGGATAGGTAGCATGTATACATGACAAAATGAGGTTTGGGTGATCAAAGCAAAACAATAAAGGTGATGTAAATGATTGGTACATTGAAGCACGAGTGGTGCTTATGAGGGTTTGGGCTGAAAGCTTTGGGTTTTTGGGTCTACACACTAGGAATGGGTGCAAACAAGTTAGGGTGAAAGGTCTGGGGTGAAAAATGGGGTCAAATGGAATGAAAAAGGAAGGGCAATAGATTGGAAGGGTGGTGGGATGAATGGCAAAGGGTTCCTTGCAATACTTTAAGTTTTAGAAAGATAAGCAATCCATCAAAATAAATTTATACCTTGTTCAAAACCATGGAAAAAATCAGGACGTTGTGGAGAATCAAAGTGGGCAAATTAATTGAGCAAGATAGCTTGAGCTAAAAGGTAACTCTCTCTAGAAATTTGTTGAACTAATTCAACAACATTGTGATGATTGTAATGATTGAAAAACCTTGTGAATACTGTAAAAAATGCTTTTTTGAGGTTAAATTGAGGTAGAGGTCAAGCTTTTTTATAGAATTGCAAGGGGATTTTGGGGATGGGAACTTAGTTGGTGGGCAAGTATTACAATTAATGAGATCCAATCCAAAAGATTTGGTGGGAGGATGAAAATACTTGGTTGACCTGTTGGGTGTTGGGGTGTGGGTATTTTCCTTGAATGACTTTAGAGCTCATTTTTCTAAGGTACATTGGCAGGCGAGGTGGCCATTTGGAGATAGGTGAATATGTGGAGATTTCACTCATTTAGATGTACTATTGACACACATAACAAGCCCAGGGATTACAAATTAAGGCTAAACAAAGGGGTGAAGGGATCAACAAGTGGGATGTTTGAACTTTGAATGATATGACGAAGAGTGTGATGTGGATTATGGGGAAATCTGAAGGGGCGTGCACATTTTAGGCGCTAGGAGGTCAAAAAAGTGGGTGATTGGGTTGGAAAACCTAAAGGGGATTGGGGAAGTGTAAAGAAGTCGGGATATCAGGATGGTGATTAGGTAAATGGCATATAGGGGACAGGATTTGGGGCAGTGGGCAATAGACTCAGGAAGAGAAATAAGAATAACAGCTGTTTCTCAATTAGATCATGTAAAATTTTATTTGCATCGACACTTCGGACTGCACTCCGTGATCCATCATCAGGATGATAGTAGACAGCGAGCAGAGGTGATCCATCATCTCTGCTTGCTGTCTACTATCACTCTGATGATGGAACACAGTGTGGTCTGAAGCATAGATACAATTTTTTTTTGCACAATCTAATTCAGAAACATCTGTTATTCCTATTACATGGATTGTGGAAACTTAACGTCTGTAAGAGAAATAAGTTTAAGGTGGAGGTGGATGTGAGTAAAGAGGTGCAGTCCTTTTATAATTATTAGTTTTTATTAAAAAAATTGAGCGATACAGATATAACTTGATATTTTTTGTATGGGTTCCATGAGGTCTGCACCTAGTAGTCTTCATGGGGTTATTTTTTGCTGTTGTTTTTCTGACAAGTTTCTGTGGTGCATGTGCTCAGATGACACTTAATTCGTTTTGATTGAGGATCCTGTTAATAATTTTGTTGGCGGTTCAACTTTTACACAAACCTGTGAGATGACTCGTTTTTTGGATTAAGAGGGGATCTATATGTAATGCTTGTGCCTCTGCTGTATTGTTGGTTTTAAATTGAATTTTTTTTGGCAATAAGCAATAACAGTTTTACATGTTTAGTCTTGTATTATGCCTCTAATCACTCCTTTGCCCCATTAAATTTTAATTTGATTGGCCTAACAGGGTTACTGTACAATTGTCCTTTCTCTAACTCTAAAAAGTAGCAGGGTGTAATGGAAGGAGATGTTCCAACTTCTAGTTATCAACCACCTCCACATCCATCAAATTAGAGATTTAAACCTGCTTTCTTCTGTGATTGTGCAGGCCATACCTCTACTCTTGATATTGTTATATATAATTCTTATGATTACTTATTGTTCCCTAGGATCCTGCAAAAATTTGGTCATCCTTTTGAAGAGCACATACTGAGAGGTTGGGGTGGGGTCTAAATTCAATATATTAACAATCTTTAACTTTTCAAAACTTGATTAGATGCTATAGAAATTTTAATCAACCACACGTGCTAAATCTAGCAAGTAAGAAAACAGAAGAACACAGGAGTTATGTGGAAACCCTTGCGGGAGAAAACCATGGCAAATAATTGCTTATATTAATTTTCTTTTTACAAATTTTGTAGGCACCAACCTACTAGAGGCACCCTGGAACCACCAACTCTCACTTCTGAATATGTAGGCACCGGCCCCTCGTTCAAGTTGTCTCCACAAGAGCTATAATAACTTCTTCAAAGTATCATAATCTTCCTCTCAAAGCCACTATGACCTAATCACAAATCTGCCTTGAATATGATCTCAAACTCCTCATATGAATCTGCTATAAAAGCCCTTAGATTCTCTTCATTAAATCTGAAATAATCTTCTCATGTATTCCTCTCCCTCAATCTGCTGTATATGCTTGATATTATTTCTTTTCTCACACCACACCCACACTTTCAATCTTTCAAACCACCTAGAATTTATACCTTTTCTCATGCCCATTCATGAAAAGATTAAACTCTTCAATGTAGATACAACCATTTGAAGGGTTATGTCTTTTGCTATCAAATCTGCATATTAACTTTAATCACTGCCTTACTTATTTGCTTTTTAAATCCCTTAATCTGCTGTGTATATATCATAAACTCATTTTATTCTTCACACTCAATTCATTCTCCTCAAATATCATCTTTTGTTCCACTCACTCACTCTACTTTCTTTTTTGTACTCCACACACAACTTTTCCACTTGAATGACTGCCTTTATATATTTAATGATTCTATGAATAGATGCAACTCTTTCAAATGGATACAACCATTTACATAGTCATGTCTTTCATCGACAAATCTGCATCCTACAATCTCTTCTTCTAAATCTGCATTATATATGCTTTGAAATTGTACTCGCATAAGCCTTTTAAATCTGCTCACATCTCTCACTACCGACATACTGCTCTCCAACTTCTCCATACATTTATATCTTGTGCCTTGATTTGAAGGGAGACATCCCTTAGAATAGTCAATAGACACAATCTTATGAATAGACATGTCCTTTTGTTAACTCACTTCTTTATGTTAAATTGTTGCCCATAACAATCTTGATAAATCTATATCCTCTCACTATGAAGTGCTAATTTTTCAGAAAGAATCACTGCTCCTAGTCCACTTTAATTGGTGCTTATTATATTTGCTACCTTCTTAGATATGAACTCTGCCATTAATAAAATTGCTGGTTCTTCATTCATTATTTGCTGCATATTAATAAAATCGTGGCCTTCAAACTTGTATTCTGGTCCATTAATATTAAGTTGCCGCATTCGTTTTTTATCCATGCTCATTAATATTATATATCTGCACTTCATCTTTTTCATCTTTTTTTTGACTTGGGTGATTGATATTTAGTATTTACATATACAGGTTACATTGTTGTTGACTAAGGGTGGTTGACTAGCATAATACAAACAAATGAATTATCATTTCACCGCTGCCTTTGCTTAGATGAAGTGGTCCATTATGAAGTCTTTCTTTTTATGTAATTGCTTCTCTAAACATATAGTAAATGCTGCCATTTAATTATATCTCAGACTCATGGGCGATTATAGTGGCCTTCAGTTTTAGTACAATTATTGATTTTCTCCAATGATAATAGTCATTTCATCTTTAGCATTAATAATTTTCCTTTGACATCATTGAATTATGCTTTGACTTTATACTTTTGACATGACTATATTTCCAACCCCTTTTTTTCCCAAATGTTCCAACTGACAAAACCTGGAGTGCTACTATACATAAGATTAATTATGGGCATATCAGAATTAATAACAAACCAGCCCTGCGTTATACATTTCTGGAATACTTTGATTTGAGTGGCATTGATGACAGTTTCCATGCTTGTCAATGTTATCCTTGCTGCAGTGTGGTGGAAGAAAAGATGTGTGGATTTTTCTCTATGTGACATATAATTGGGGCATATGTTTGGCTCCTGTGTTCCTTTTTGTTTTAAGCTTTTTGCAGTAATATTCTTCACGTAGTTTGAGCTAGAAAATGAGTTATTTTGTGCTGGATATGAATATCATCATATTCTCCCTTTTCCTCATTCCTTTCTATCAGGCACTTTGTTGGCCAAAGGGGGGTAGATTTGAGCCACTGTATATTATCATGGGTAGGTGTGGCCAGACTATGGTGCCTTGCTCTAGTATATTGTGTACCAATACATGCATTCTCTTTTGGTGTAGGATTGCATCTGAGCTCGAGTTAGGGAGGGGTAGGATTGCATCTAAGCTCGAGTTAGGGAGGGGGAATTGAGAAATTTTATTTTCCATTAAAATCTGAATTATTTAGAGGGGTACATGAACTCTGCCAGATTGTTATATCCCTGGGCTTATAGAGCCGTTTGTGTTTGAGGTGGAGGAAGTATATTTGCAAGAGTAGTTTTGCCTTGCAAATGTCTTTCCTCATGTCAATATTTGTGCCATTTCCTGCTTACCAAGTGCTCTATTTTATATTATCTCTTCGCCTTTTCTTAAGTGTTTGGCAATAAGTGAGAGGGGCCTTTTGGCCATAGTTTCCTTCAATGTTTTCTCACTCACCATATTGGCAACAGACGGTGAAATCAATTAATGAGGCTCCAAAAGTTAAGTTTTCAAGGGTTGAGGTTATGAGAAGGTGCATAGTACCTTATTGGAAAAAGAAGCGAAATTTGTAGAGGATTCCTTGAAGTCCATAAGGGATTTGTGGGTTGAAATGGGGGTGCCCATTTCTGATGAATGAAAAGATGCAAAAATTGTCCATTGATCAATGTTGTTGTTGTGTCCCTTAAAAGGGCAATGTGTTTGAGAGCAGTGGATTGTGAAGGGGAGGTGAAAGATGGTTCGTTTATTGCTAACATTCTTTGTCAAGCCATTGAGGAAGTGGGCTCTCAAAATCTTTTGCAAGTTACAACAAACAATGCCAAAAATTGTAGAGCGACAGTGTTATTGGTTGACGAGTGCTACTCACATTTTTTGAACACCTTGTGCTACAAAAAAGTTGCACTAAAGTTGATTGGATCAAATAGGCGTATGGTGAGGCTGAAGAGATCCAAATGTTTGTTACCAACCACCATATGTCACAAGACATATTTAGAATATTCTAAAAATTGGAGCTGCTGAAAGTAAGTTAAATAATAAATATGTTTCACTTAAATAAACTTTTTAATTTAATCTTAATTTTAATCTTTGTAAATTTATTTTTTTAAATTTTGATTTTCAAATAGGTTTCTGAGACCTGTTTTCCTCCAACACAATGGTGTTGAGATGACCTGTGAAGGTTTGTAAGGCACTTTTTGACATGGTCATCAACCCAAATTGGTCTATATGGAAGCAATCTAGCACTACAAAGGCATCAAAGGTTAAATAAATGATCTTAGATGACATTTGGTGGGATTGTGGTGAGTATCATCTCAATTTCATTGAGCCCATATTGAGTTGTTATTGTTGGAATCATTTGCTGTTGCACCAAAAGCTCGAACTGTCAATGCTCGATACAAATGTCAGATTTAACTCGATCCACGGGAGGCGGTTAAGCCATGTCACAAATCTCCAAGGAGGTGCTGACCACCAAGTCAACAATCTCCCCCTCAGCACCGACTGAGCACTGAGCCTTCAACACCCACTAAAGGGAGACTCGAACCCGTGACCCAAGGCTCTGATACCAATTGTTGGAGTCATTTGCCATTCCACCAAAAGCTCGAACTATCAATGCCCAATACAAATGTCAGATTTAACCCGATCCACGGGAGGCGGTTAAGCCATGTCACAAATCTCCAAGGAGGTATTGGCCACCAAGTCAACAATTATATTGTCATAGATAGGCCTTGTTTGGGTGAGGTATATGATGGCATTGACTCAATGATTGAGAAGATCAAAGTCAACATAAATACAAAGTGAAAAGAGCAAGATCTTGAATAAAAATTCTTCAAACAACTAAACAAAATCATTGAAGAGAGATGGAACAAAATGACCACTCTGCTACATCTTCTTGCCTTTGCATTGAGTACCAAATATTTTAGTGTCGACCTCCTTTCTATGACAAGTTGTTGCTCCTTATAGAGATGGTGAAATCACTCAAGGGTACAAGGCAACACTTCATAGACTCTTCATTTATCTTGACATACGAGATGTAATGAGGGTTGAGTTCATGGATTTTGCATGTCCTCGCAATTGTGTTGTTAAGTATATGTTCAATGGTTATAGTTGGCGGTATTTCTATGGCCAACCATTCACACACCTACAACCCCATGTGATCAATTTTTTATCACAAGTAAGTTTTATAAACAAATTCTTTTATCTTTTAAATTTTATTTATATTTTAATTTATAACTCAATTAAAAATTCCACAACTCTTTAACTCTTTAATTTTGTCTTAATAGGTTGCTAGTTCATTTGCACCCGAGAGCAATTGGAGCACATTCTCCTTCATCCTCTTAGTAAAGTGCAATTGACAACACTAAAAAAGGCAAAGGACTTGGTGTATGTGCATTCAAATTGTGGCTCCTTACACAAACAAAGTGGCTACAAAGAAGGGGACACAAGGAAGTGGTATACCGAGATTGGAATATTGACTTGGATGCTTCTAGTTTCCACCTTACTGAACTTGATGTTGACGATGACTAATAGCCAACTAGTGAGCATGGAAGTGCTAGTGTCAGTGTCAGTGTTAGTGCCACTGGGACTATTTGTGGTTCTTATACCTACATCGTTTAATATGGATAGTGATGATGATATTTTTGAAGATCCGTATGAGTCTTGATCAATGATAGCTGATTGTTGACCCTTGACATTATTATTTTTCAACTTTAGTATATATCATGTCATTCGAGTTTGGCTAATATTTGACAATTAATATGGTTGTCATGTTATTATATAATAGAAGATGCTATGTGATGTATTTTGAACTTAATTACTGCTTCAAATATGTATATTTTTCTGATTTTTGTATGTTTTTGTATGGATGAACCAAAAACGAATCCAACCCCAAATTTTTTTTTGAACCTGTGATCTGAACCCAAATCAGTACCAGTACCAGTACCAGTACCGGTTACGTAGATACTATTTTGTAGAGGATGTTGCATAGACCAATGAGCCACTACTACTAGTGATCCCTGGAGATTGTGTTAGTCTTCTCTGGGATTGGAGTCGTTATGGTTGCATTCCATTTGTTTGAGCATATTGGTGTTTCTGCAGGACTCCTCGACCATTACTAGGAATTCAGTTTTTATATAAGTTGCCAGGAATTTGATGGAGAGTGGCTGGGAAGTCATCAGGTCCAGGGGCTTTTTCCTTTCAAAATGAAAAGACTAGATCCTGCAATTCCTTCATTGAGATCTAACCAACCAGTCTCTTTTTCTCCACATCATTTATTTTTTTTGGAATGTCTGCAAGGAGCTTCTTATTATTATTAGTTGTGGATGGGCTGTTGATGGTTCAGCAAAGAGATTGTAGAATGGTCTAGAATTTCCACTGTGCCTGTGATCAGCTTATTGTTGCTGGCTGTTATTTCTTGGACTATATTCTATATTTATTATTTTCCTGTCTGTAGAGGTTTTGTGGAAGAATGCGATTTAGAGCCCCTCCTGTAAAATTCATTCTGTCAGGGCCTTGCTAATATTGCGTCTTGATTTTGTTTTGTGGCCAATTGGGTTATTGCTTCCTAATCCTGGGTGGCTAGAGTTTTGGTGATGACTGTTTTTAGAATACTCTGTTGAATTTGGACCAGTTTGAGTTCCATTGATTTTGATTTGCTGTGGAAGTACTGTAAAGATCTTGTCTTCTTTTTTTGTTTTGTTTTGATATAGGTTAGTTTGGCCAGAAATTTATGCACTGCTTTTTGAATGATTTTGTTCCTTCTTGAGGAATATCTAAAAAAATCAGCCAGTGATTTGATAGTGTGGTTTTGTTGAAATTGTTTTTTATCATTCTGCTGTGGCATATCCAACCTGGGATAGTTGAAGATCATTACCCAATCTAGTTTTATTGCTGTATACTTATTTATTTTGTGACAGTTTGTCCAAGCCTTATTCTTATAAGAAGTTGAGATCTATTCTCTACGATCTGGGATGTTCTTATCATATCTATCAGACCACTGGCCCATTGATGATTGAAGTCTGTTCTTATTGTTCTTTAGTAATGTTAATAATGGTGAAGTCAACCATTATGATGGCATTTTTATCTTGATGCCATCCAATTTTTAATCTAGTGATTCTATTAAGCATTTTTGTATGACTGGCTGAATATAAATGATAGCTACGCTCTCTTCATGAATCACGTGACAGGAGAATAAGTCTAATGAGTCCATGACCATTGGCAATTTTGATGATGTTTTAAAACATATTTGTTTGGAATCCCCTGAATCATAGTTTGGTGCAAGAACTGTGAATCTGATCTTTGCCTCCTATTGAACTATTCAGCTTTTTCGTGAGATCTACTATAGAGGTTTTATGAAGAAGTTCTGCATTAACTTTATTTGTGGCTGTTTGTTGCTTTGGGAACATAAGTTTATTGGGGATCCCTATATCCCTTATGTTCTAGCATATTTATTATTATACAGTGCAGAGCTGCTAGCCTCCTCTATAAGTTTCAGTTCTATGCTCAATCCTGAAGTGCAATCTTCCTGTCTGGATTTCATAATGTTGAAGTTGATACATCAAATATAGAGAAAGCTTCCTCTTCTTTTTAAATTTTTAATGTAGATGGAATTTTGGGTTCTGATATTTGCAGATTCATGGGGGAATCTGCTATAGTTTGGTTATTTCCACGATATTTGAGTCTGCTATGTGAATTTTTTCATTTCCTTCAGAGCCAAGGTTTTGTAGTGTTTATTTGTGCACTTGTCTTGTTTGTTCTTGCAAGTTCATGTCTACATTCATATTATTGGCTATTGCAGTTTGCAACTATAAGAACAGCAAAAGGAGTTGCAATACTGAAAGCTCGATGAACTGGTTTGGGTTTTTACCTTCCCACAGATATACTTTGTCAAATTTGCTGGGGTCCTGGGGAGATGTTTTAAGCACTGGGCGTTTTATGGGGCTTTGCTTGGGTGCTTATTGCTGTTTGGATTGGGAAAATCTTTTCTAGTTGTCCATGTCCATAGAAGATCCTGCATTTGAAGGGGATATTCTTGTAGTCTATTGGCTGTTCTTATTTTATATGCCTTGTTGTCCACATCTGCATTCATGCTGATTATTTTATAGTTCAGAACTATTAGGGTTTTTGATGAATTTATGGGTGTTGACATTCTCATAATAGATTTCCAATTCGTATGAGAAGGAATTCTGGCCACCATTTGCTTGGTAGGGGAGATGGATGAACCCTGATTGGGACAACACTTGGTAGGTCCTTCACGGGTTTGAAACTGAGAGATCAATGAAGAGGTTAGAATTTTGCGTGAACCAGAGCTTCCTCAGAATTCATAGTCCTTTCTCGCTTTAGAGAATGCTATGAGTATCACTTTGCCATCTTTAGGTTTTTTGACTCTTCAGTATGGATGCCAGTTTTCTTTGATCCTTTTTTTGAGGGTTTTGGATCTTCAAAAAAAACTTATAAATCTGCAGATTGGGGTCTTTTCCTTGAGAAGCAATACTCTGCTTTCCACTTTCTCCATTGCGAAAGAGACCCTTTGGGACTGTTCATTATGAGATAACTATTTTCTTTGTTTGTTTTGAATGGGGCTTGAAGACTGCTTTCTATGAACGATATCCCATTAATTGGAGCAGCTCTTCCCTTTGAATCTCAGATGTGTTTTTTGAAACACCCTGGATGAAGATTGGTTGATCCTGGCTATTGAGGAGGACTTCCTCATGTATATTTTGACAATGGCCGATATGATAAGATTGGAGATGGAGTACTAGCATTGAGGCTGGAGTAGTATGACTTTTAGAAGTTGTTAAATATACTAACCGTTTCCTATTTGGTTTTGTATATTTTTTCATTTCTAATGCTTCCACATAAATTATATGTGGCTTTCCCCTTTTGAAAAACTCATGATGATAAATGACTTCTGTTGTATTATCATTTAAGTTTGATTCTGTTAGCTCTGGATCACATGAACAATTCTCCTGGTACATTTGGTTATTGATTGTGATAATACCCTTGGATCTCTTTTTAATTTCTGCATTATGATTTTTTCCATCTTCTGGCTGAGGTTCTTAGATGTGCTAATACATGTTTCACTTTTCACTGTCTTTTTATGTGTTTGTTTGTCTCATAAACAATCACACGTAAAAAATTTGATTGCTTAGTATGATATTATGTTTGCAGGAGGTGGATCATACTACACATAATTTCCGCACAAGTAACGGTGTGCGGTTTGTGATAGAAGACTAATGTAACCTTCAATGTGGTATTGGCAATTTGGCACCATCGAGAATGAAATTAACATCTGGGTGGTTTATGTTTTTCATCTGGAGAGCATATTGTGTGGGTCTTCCAGAACCATCATAAATTATGTTGCTTATCCCTAAAAGGTAGGCATTATGGATCACTCCTTAAACTGGGGAACTTGTACAACTTTTTTTTTCTTTTAGTAGTCTTTATTGATGGTAATGAAGAATGTCTGAACAATCAACTTTTACAGAAGAGGCTTCCCGGAACATCATTTTTCAGCTATATTGTATAGATAGCTTTTGTATTATAGTCTGATTAGTCATCTAAGCATCTTCAAATAGTTATGGTATTCGTATGTCTGGTATCAAACTTTTTGTAACATTGCAAGATCTGTATTGCCTTTGTAATTCTAGCGTGCTAGAAAAAAAATACAATTTAGTTATTTTTATCTTGTGTCATTTCTGTTCATTAGATTATTTATTATGCATTTCTTGAGCTACATGACGTTGAAAATTCAGCTCTGGTGCATTGTTAATTCTTTTAGCTATGTTGTGCAGGATTGCTTTCAAATTACTTCTGAGAATCCTCTATGAAGGGCTCTTAGCACTTTGTTTGGATCAGTTCCTTTTCATTCACCTTTCAAAGAGTTTTTTTCAATATTGAATTTCTCAATGTAAAATTTATGGAACAGGAACTATAAATATAAATTATGCTATCTTTAACTATTATTAATTTGATAGGTAAAGTAAGGGTGGAGCCTTCACCTACAAATGACAAGGGCAGCCAGATTTTAGCAGAAGCTAAGAGAAATGACCTACCCTGATTTCAACTGGAAAAGGCCACTGGAACTACCCTAGAACTTACAGTAAGAGCCTTAATAGTCATAGGCTAAGCCTAAAAGAACAAAAAATGGGACTACACCAATGCCACAAGAAACCAACCAGCATCTGAAACAGAAACATCAAGATGTCATGAGAAAAGAGCAAAATATTTCTGCCCCCTGCATGGGAAGAGAGCTTCCATGGTCAATTGGGACCCATTCCCAATAGCAGATAGAGTCTCTTTATGAAGTCTTTTTGCACCAGATTTCCTCCCCATCAGCAGTATTCAAGTCTGCAATACTACCTTGGGTTTGACAGACCTATTTTGGGATAATATCACACAATAACAGTTCTTACTTTACAGATTGTAGATAGATTTCCTCCATAGGAGCATGTGGGATCTCCCGTTTGGATCACCGACTAAGAATCTTACATACCCGCCTGGATAGCAGACATTTTAGGAAGATCATGCTATTCCCCTCTGCTACTGGCAATGTCCAGATGACAGTTGGGATTGGAAGATGCCTGTTCAAACAGGAAAATGCTAGAACCAAGCTAGAACTCATGAAAAGAACTGTCAGAAGCCAATCTAATAAATGGAAACCAGGCCTAAAGGGACCAAAAATGGAACTCAACAAACACTACAAGAAAACAATCAGCATCTGAAACGAAAACCCTCAGGGATGACCCTTTACGGGAAGAAGTCATTAAAGGAGACAAAGCTATCTGCCCCTTGTGTATGAAGAAAGCTTCAATGGTCACATGGGACCCATTTCTGATAGCCTCCACACCCTCTTTGAGAAGCTTTTTGGCCTGAGATTCCTTCTTGTCTTAATTATATTCAAGGCGAAAATCTTTAGGAGCAATAACACCTTGACTTTGACAGACCACTTTTGTACTAGGTTCACACGGCAATGGTTTTCCCCTTACAATTTCGAGACATACATTCTTCACCCGAGGAGTCTGGGGAGCTCATGTTTTGATCATAGATTCAAACAGAGGGGTCTTCCAAGACTACTGGGATGGCAAACATTCTAGGAAGAGCAGATCACAATGAGGATTCAAGGTTCCTGTTTAAAGAAGCTTAGCTGATTTCTTCAAAGAAATTCTTTGCTGGGTTCATTATTCTCTTGCTTCCACATCCTGATTTGATGATTGATTCTGCACAGGACTTGAAGGGCAGGGCCTGATTTTGTGACCAATTTCCCTGCATCTGAAGCAACTTAATGGCATACCCGCACAGTCAATGTCTTCAAGAAGAGCCCATAAAGGAACTTACACAAAAAGAGTGAATGAGAGGCTTTAGGGTGTTAACTTCACACATGCATTTGTAAATACTTTGGTCCCTACCAATTTAAAAATCTTCTTTTAACAAATTCTCCAATCAAGCTAGTAGTTTGACTCAACATTTTTGTATCCTCCATTTCCACAGGTAATGCATATGACCAAACTTGTGGGAATTGCTGAAACCTTCCCCATTTGAGGAACAAGGGTTGGTGCTCATGGTCTTACAAAATTCATGTAGCCATAAACCATGGATTCTGATCAAGAACAAGTCCTTTCATTTTTTCTATGTTACACGGGGATGTGTCCCCAATTTTTTTGGCCCTCTAGGAAATGTCCCAGAAACATGTCCCCTGCCGTCCCCTGTTCCTCTTCCCCAAAATGTCATGGAACATTTTAAAAACCAATACAAGTCAATGTTTTTCGTAAGACAGTAAAGTAGAAACAAATCCAAGTGGGCTTCGACATTAACTAATGGTTTTAAGCTGGCACTAAGTTGAATCTATGTTTCATGCATGCATCAAACTGTTGGAGTTGCAGGCTTATTTTGTGTCTCAGACAAGACATCTTCTGATTTCACCATTAACGTTGTCATTAAAAGTTATTTAAAACATAAAAAAACATATAATATATTAATATATTCTGAAAATTTCAGACAGACACTATTAATATATTCTGCAAATTACACACTTGCGCTGTGCGCTTGCGCACAGACACACTATATTAATATATTATGAAAATTACACGCAAACTGCACACAGACAGGCACACTATATTAATATATTATGCAAATTACACGCAAACTGCACACGGACAGGCACACTATATTAATATATTATGCAAATTACACGCAAATTACATGCGCTCGCACAGACACTATTAATATATTATGAAAATTATGAGCACACGCCCACATGCGCACGCAGACATTATTCCTAGTTGCTATGCTTTGAGTTTTGATACTTGTAGCTTATTTGATGATTGATTTCCCTCCAAATTGGCCTTTACATACAGACCCAAGCTCCTTTAGTTGCCGTGCTTTGAGTTTTGATACTTTGTAGCTTATTTGATGATTGATTTCCCTCCAAATCGGCCTTTACATACAGACCCCAGCTCCTTTTGCATCCACCTCGGTACAAAATCTTTAAGCATGAGTGGATTTGTGCCACATTGCATCCTTCCCATGCACTTTTGTTTGATTCAAGTTTGAAGGAGATTGGCACATTGCCAACTCCCTCATAATAATCGCTAGCAAGAATTCAAACCAACAAATTCCTCTACTACTGCTAGCCCAAGCGTGTACTGCTGATCACACAGCACCATTTTTCAGTTTTTTGAATGATTGTTGATTGTTGTATACTTAATATAAAATGATAATTTTGGACTCTGCCAATTACCCTTGCCATTTTGTTATTATTTTGCAATAGTTAGTCAATTGGGGTGCTTGGTCATATAAAATACAAAACAAATTACTCTTTATTGGGGCCCTTGGTCATATACAATGTAAAAAATTACACCAATAAAAGTAGTTGAAGCTAACTTAATAAAACTATACAAGGGGTACAAGTACAACCTTAACTACAAAATAAACAGTTCGGTACACTAAGACTAAGACTGATAAACACAAAAGGTAAAAAATACTAAAAACACTGAAAAACAAAATCTAGAGATTGAATTAAAATCCCCAACTCCAAAATGCTTCAAGCTAATATAAACTGCCACCAGGAGAGTCTTTCCTTTGGATCTGAACCACCATTAGCGAACCCAAAAGCATTCACAATATGGGGTCGATCACAATTATTGTTGTTGATTTAGAACTTTCAACTCCGTCTGCTTTCTTTTTGACAAACTTTGCTAACACTCTTACCACCTAGCACGCTCTTACGAGTGGGTTGAATTATAACCTTGTTTCAGTCGTGGGCCGCTGCAAGGCTCCTCAAAGCCCTCTATAGTGAACTCGGGCAATGTGACATTGCTGGTGATCCTCAATCTCACATCCCAATTCACTGCTCTCAAATCCGCCATACATTTAAAGACATCTTTATAATATTGTTTGAGCACAATAATCTTGTTCTATAATTTGGTCACCTCCCATTCAATACTAAGATGTTAAGAGGACCACTCTCTATGTTCTACCTTATCTGCTCTACAAGCTTAGTCTCAAGCTTTAGTCTCTTCCAAGTCTTTAATATTTTCCTTTAAGAGGTCAATCTTCTCCTATGGCCATTCCGAGGACCCATCCATACAACCCTTAACTTTGAGCTAGTTTGGTAGGTTGATTTTGGAAGCTTGAGTCCACTACACTCTAGCCTTCATCGCTCCATTCGGCTTGAGCATTACATATATCACCGTCAAAGAAGCCAATATCATACTTAAAGAAGACGATCCATCGAAAAGATGCTTTTTAGCTTGTAGTTTGAGGCAACTCCATCATAAGGGGAATACTAGGAGTCTTTGCATGCATGTTTCCTAGCCATAATTATATTAAACTATAACGGCCAATAGAAATCAAGATGCAAAAGAATCATTGTAGAATGTCACTAATTGTCACATAAAAGTGCACACAATTGGGATTGCATGCTTTAGGTAGCTCCACCAAAGACCCCACACTAAAAGCAAAATAGTGAAAGAGCAATATTTTCCTAGAATGAAATCATTCCAAATTATCATGTTTCTATTCCATATATTTCTCTATCACCAATCTTCAATTTTGAACCAAAGGGTGACACATACTTGCCATCTCATACACAGTGTTATTTAATTTCAAATAGGTGTGCAGGCAGTGAACTTCCAATAAAAGCTTCACAATACTTGGCCATTGTGAAGGATTCAACATACCTTTGTTGAGAAAGGAAATTGGTCTATTCAATTGTTTGCCAATAGATCAACATTTGAGTTGCTTACTTGAAAGCAATGTGTTCGGGACGTGCCCTTTAGTAAGAACTTTCTATAAACAATCAAATTTATTAATTCTTCTCATCCTTTTTTGGCTTTGCTTAATTAAATATAAGGAGCCCCCTTCCATAATCAAAAGTTATATACTTTTCTCAATAGCCATTTGGATGCCTTCTATTAGGGCTTGAGCTTCAACCTCATTATTAGAAATTTAGGGGCAAAGAAAAGAACCACCCGTAGCAAAGGACCTGTGTGAATTATTCACACAAGTTGGGTAGAAGCATATTAGATTATGTTATACCAATTGAGTTGTCAAAAATTTCACGCATCTCTCTCTCTCTCTCTCTCTCTCTATATATATATATATATATATATATATATATATCTTATTCAGAG
>MU224174.1:781672-795165 GCA_018584345.1 Thuja plicata
TATATATATATATATATATATATATATATATATATGGACTTGTGTGAATTATTCATACAAGTTGGGTAGAAGCATATTAGATTATGTTATATCAATTGAGCTGTTAAAAATTTCATGCATTTCTCTCTATAATTTTGTAATTGAATACACACACACACACACACACACACACTAGCGCCTTGTTAATGTTTTGAAAGGTTCATAGATGAAAAATTCCTACCTAGCACCTTTCCCTCTGATTTAGCATTTGTTCTTAGCCCATTTGCTTTATACATGATCATTTTGGTATGAGATGTGTCCACAATCCCATAATCTACTTCACAAACAACCTATTAGACTCCAATCCCTATTCTACTTCAATCCTTGCCATCCAGTAATCTTGGATACTACTATGATTGTGATTTTTCTCTCTAGACGAAAACACATGTAAGTGTCCCAAATGTTAGAAAACACCACGTTTAAATTCTAGCATCTACTTTTTTTTAAGGAAACAATTGAATTGCATGGATATTTACATCTTTTTCCTTTATGAACGAGTGGATTACAACATGGTGAGTAAGCATACATGTAAATGAGAAGTCATCCTTCAATTAAGAAACATCATCACATTGTAATTTAGTCAAAGAAAATCTGAATTGAATAACTGCTCAAGGAGGGAAAAACAATAGTAACATGTGCACACACAAGTCATATGAAGCATGGTAGGAACCATAAGTTTGGGAAATACTTGTAACTCCATTAGTATACCTCCCTAGTTGCACTCATATACTTTGCACTAATACTGGACAATTTAGTCACTTCATGATTTTGCATATTTTTGGAGGAACATCTTTTGGTCTACTAAATCTCTCACGGGTCTTGATAATCAATGAGGAATGTTTGATATTCCACTTTCTCAAGACCAATTCCCAAAGCTTCTACGGAACCACATTATTTGGATACCATAATTTTATTATAGGCGGTGAAAAGTACAATGAATACAACTGTCATAGAAGAAAATACAAAATGATATTGCTTGCTATATTCCACACAATTCAATACATATTTATATGATTTTTTTAGATCCTACATTACAAGAAACTCCCTAAATGACTTATCTTAATATAATGAGTTTCTTTAACAACTTATTATACAAAAGCAACCAATTACTTTGACACATATAATAGCTACATGAGTTGTTATACTTGACATTGGGCCGACTCAATCTTAGTTTCAGTCGCGTCTATTAAAGCATGTATATATACTTGACATGCATTTTTGGATTGAGGCGTGAATAAATGAATGAAGAAGAGCAGAAGATATATACAGAAGAGCAGTATGTATTCACTCAGTATGAGATAAAGCTCTACCATAGGTTAGAGTTAAAGCGCACAAAATGAACTGATCAGACAACAGTGTCATAACAGCAGTTCACCTTTCAGATATTGTGTGTATCTGTTATCATAAGGTTGTAGCCTTCTTCTTATTGAGCAGTGAGCTCTGGCAGTGTGCCATCCACCTTTAACAAGGTTCATAAGACTCCTAGTAGAGTCATTGTACTCAGCATTGTAATGACTGCTCCTAACAGAGCAAAGGAACTCTAACAAGTTCATAAGACTAGTGCAATTATTTATGGGTACTAATTCCCACCGGGGTTTTCCTCTGATCAAGGTTTCCTTGTAAACATATCTTGTGTTATATGTTATGATTCATGTGCTTTTCTTAATAAATCTTTTGGGATAAGTTTCAAGTTGCTGAAATATAATTAATTGCTGAACATTGATTCACCCCCCTCTTAGTGTTCCCATTCTTAACAGGTATCACCTCGGAACTTGCACTTTTCTTGGGAATAAAACCTTCACTTTTACCACTTAATGTATACCATAGATTTCTTCCTTGAATTTTCATGTGTGTGGTTCTTGTAACTAACTTCTTTTTTCGTTCTTGGAATCCTCCATATCACTGTGGATTGCCATTAAATGCGTTCTTATCCTCATTTATAACATTTGTTCTCACTCGATAACTAACTCTCGATTCGGTGACTAACATGCATTGTTCAGTGTCCCGACTTATATTACATAACCCTTTACCGATGAACTTCTTTCTTCTCGGTAGCTTAACTTTTTAGTCTTACCAACTTTCTCAATTTGCTTTACTGACTTGATTAAGTAGAAACCAATTATCTCAAGATGAACTTATCATTTTTTGATATTTATCTATTGCCCAATTAAATCAACTCCAAAAGATATGGAAATTCAATGTGAACCAGAAATCATTTGCTTGACATCAATAAAAAAATAACAACTGATCTAATTTTTTCGACAATCTTGCATACCTCTGATCTTGTTCTTCATCATCATCTTCATCAGTTGAGTAATAATCTCCCTCTTTGGCATTGATGGAAACACTGTCAATTGATGATGGTAACACTGTTAATCTCTCTTTTACATATTTGTTCAATCTTTACTCCCTCTGAGCTATTTGATCTTGTTCTCCCTCTTTGTTCATTCTCTCTTAACATCATGCATCAATTATTCATTCTCCCTCTTTGAAAACAACTCCAAAGGTTCATACTCTTGAAAACTTGTTTAGGTAGTGGATCATACCTTGCATGCACTGATAACTCATTGCATATAGATTTACTTTACAAAACTTCAGGCAACACCTAAAGTGTGAACACTAGCATCAACTCACAAAAATAGATATTCTATTGAGTCCTAGAATTGATGCAGCATGCATCTTTCTCTAGTGTATGTTGGATAGGGGTAGGACCCCTAATTTACCTCGTAGATACTCAAAAGCATCCTTCGGTATTGGTTTAGTGAATATATCTGCTAATTTCTCCTTTGAGTTCACATACTCCAACATTACATTCTTGTCTTGAACTTTATCTCTCAAGTAATGATACTTGATAGAAATGTGCTTGGTCTTGGAATTCATTACTAGATTCTTTGATATGTTTATAGCACTTGTGTTATCACAAAAAATAGTAACTGGATCGAGAATCTCCTCTTGCATACCTTCTAGTAGTTATTTGATCCATACAATATTTGCACAATTCATGGTTGTAGCAACATATTCAGCCTCGACAGTAGACTATGATATACAACTTTGTTTCCTACTCAACCATGTAACTAGCATTTCTCCTAAAAATAAAGGTCCTTCACTTGTACTTTTTCTATCATCAATGTTTCTGGCCCAATCAACATCGGTGTACACTGTCAACTCAAAAGTTCCTCATTTCTTGTATAGTAGACCAAAGTCCTCGGTTCCTTTCAGATATCTAAATATCCTTTTAACTGCAAAAATGTGTGTTTCCTTTCGATCGGCAAAAAATCTTGCAACAATACCAACTGCACGAGCTATATTAGGTCTTCTATGTACAACACATTGTAACTTATCAATCATTGATTGGTAGAGTGTCTCATTCACTTCCTTTGATTCATCTTCTTTTGATAACTTGCAACCAGTAACCATCAGTGTTCCAACCGGTCTTGAGTCTTCCATCCCAAAAGTCTTTAGGATCTCTTTGACGTACTTTGATTGTGTGATGTAGATCTCATCCTTTACTTGTTGAATCTGAAGTCCAAGAAATAATTTAATCTCTCCTATCATGGAAATCTCAAATTCCTTTCTCATCTCTTCAACAAAAGATCTACATAACATGTCAATGCTTCCAAAAATAATGTCATCAACAAATATCTCAGAAATCAAAATCTTGTTAGTACTATCACATTTCAGATACACATTACTATTATTTGAAATCCAATCTTGATTAGATATGCATGTAATCTTTCATACCAAGCTTGGGGTGCTTGTTTCAAACCATATAGTGCCTTGTGCAGTTTGCATACCATGTCCTTGTTAGTATTCTCAACAAATCCTTTAGGATGTTCTTTATAAACTTCTTCTTCAAGAACACCATTAAGAAATGCAGACTTGACATCCATCTGATAGACTTTAAATCCTTTGTAAGCCGCATATGCTAGTAGAATTCTAACTCCTAATCTAGCAACAGGTGCAAAATTTTCACCATAGTCAATTCCTTCTTCTTATGCATATCGCTTGCAAACTAGTCTTGCTTTTTCTCTAATTACATCTCCATGCTCATTCAGCTTGTTCCTAAAAATCCACGTAGTACCAATAATACATTTATCTTTAGGTCTCGCTACTAAAGTCCATGTGTTATTCTTTTCAATTTGATCTGACTCTTCTTTCATTTCTTTAACCCAATCATCATTCTCCAATGTATCTTTTACTCTTCTTGGCTGCAATTCATAAATTAAGCATGTATTGTCTCTCACCTTGCTCCTTGTCATAATTCCAGTATCCTTGTCTCCAATTATCTTTCTCGGTGAGTGGTGTCTCCTCACATATTTGGCTAGAATAGGCTCGGTGGTCGGTGGAATTTCATTTCCATCATTCGGTGGTAGTTCTCTATGTTCAACTTCCTCCTCGGTTTGTGCATTTGGTAAAATATCAGGAACGTCTGGTTGGACATATACAAATCTTTGATAATCTTCAGGTTCCTTCTTATTGTTCTCATCATTTTTCTCTTCAAATTCATCAATTCTCACATTTGCACTTTCCACAATTTTGTAAGTAGATTTGTTCACACATTTGTAAGCTTTTATCTTTGTAGAATATTCTAGGAATATTCTTTCATCTCCTTTAGAATAAAACTTACCATCTCTAGCATCTTTAAGAATATAGCATCTACTTCCAAATACTTTGAAATAGCTTACATTTGGTTTGTGATCATACCAAATCTCATATGGAGTTTTGTTTGTACCTTTCTTCAGTTGTACTTGGTTAAGTGTATAAGAAGCAGTATTGATTGCTTCCCTCCAATAAGTTTGAGAAATACCTTTCTCAATCATCAGTGTTCTTACACAATCCACAATGGATTTATTTCTCATTTCAGCTATATCATTCCGTTGTGGTGTCCTCGGTACAAATGTTTGTCTCTTTATTCCATGTGCATTGTAGAAGAGTGTAAACTCATCAGAAGTAAACTCTCATCCTCTGTTAGATCTTAGACACTTCAGTTTTCTTCCAATCTCCTTTTCAACTCTTACCTTCTACCACTTAAACATCTAGAAAGCTTCAAATTTCTCTTTTAAAAACATGACAAACATCATTCTAGAATAATCATCAACAAACAAAATGAAATATTTATCACCATAATATCTTTATGTTCTCATCAGTCCACATAGGTCAGTGTGCACTAAGTCCAAAATACTTGTGTAACATAAGACTTACTATTAAAACTTGACTTAGTCATTTTTCTAACTTGACATCCTTTACACATAACATTCTCAGGTTTCTCTAATCTCGGTAGACCTCTTACTCTATTCTTTTTGCTCACTTTAATTAGATTGTCAAAGTTCACATGACATAATCTTTTGTGTCATAACCATGCATCTTCAACTTTAGCATATAAACAACTCTTAATAGATGTATCAAGGTAAAACAGGTTACCTTTAGATTTTTCTCCAATGACAATCAGACTTCCTTTTTGATCAAATAATTTTACCTTCCCATTCTGAAACTCTAGTTAGTGTCCTGAATTGTTTAGTTGTGCCACACTCAACAAATTGTACTTTAATCCTTCAACCCAATATACATCATCACATCTTGTATTATTTAACAAAATTATAGAACCTTTACCTTTCACAATATATGAAGCATCATTACCGAATCTAATATATCCTCCATTATGTTCTTCCATATTAATGAACTTAAGTGTGTCACCAATCATATGGTGTGAACACCCACTGTCTATAATCCAGGTATCATCTTTACTTACATGTGATATTAGGGCTTTTTTCTTCTTTACACTTTTCTTCATCTGAATTGTCCTTGATAGAAACATAAACAACCTCTTCTCTGTCGTCATCATCTATGTCATCATCAGTTAGTCCTTCATTAGCAATATGTCATGACTTCTTACCTTTATTTTTGAAATCTCAGAATCTTATGAATCTGTTTTCTTTCTTGTTGTCATCTCAGTTGTCTTTCTTCTCATCATTGTCATTTTCAGGGCATCTAGAAGCAATGTATCCAATCTTATTACATTTAAAACATTTCAAGGGTAGCTTACCTTGGTATTTTCCTTTACCTCTTTGTAGTCTTCTATCTAGTAAAGCTTCAAACTCTCTTTGATTTTATTCATCTTCAACATAGAGTTCTTCCAACTCACTCTTGCAGTTATAGAATCTTTCACTTGCACTACTTGCATAACCATCACTAGGTCTAGATTCCCTTGAATTTCCAATCTTCAAAGATGATTTAAATGCAGACTCAATCCTAGAAGTAGAAGGTAAACTATTATCAAAACCATTAAGCTCAAAAGCAGTCAGCTTACCAATAGTAGCATCCAATGAAACAATCATCTGACGAATGGATCTCAGTTCTTGTATTGCAGATACTCGGATGACATACATAGGTAACAATGTCCTCAACAATTTTCTTGTCACATCTTCTTCAGTTATCTCTCCTCCAGCACTTTGATAGTATTCATAGTTTCCTTTAGTCTAGTGTTGTGTAGTGTAGCATTTTCACTTTCTTTCATTCTCATAGAATCAAATTTCCCTCTTAAGATTTCAGCTTTTTCCTTCATAACATGCCTATCTCCACCATGTATCAATTCAATCTTATCCCACATCTTTTTTTTTGTTTCACATCTTATAAGGTCATTGAATTGTAGATTAGTGAGAGTAGATGATATCTCAATCATAGATTGTGTTTGCTCTTGTCTTTCTCTTATCTTCTCAATTGTTAAAGGACCAAATGGCGGTGGTGTATACTCATTGTCAAGATAATATAGTGCATAATCTCCAATACCAGATATGTGCAACCTCATTCGGTTTTTCCATGTAGATAAGTTATCCTTATTCAACTTCGGTGCATCCCTCTTATACCTCTTCAGATCTTTAACTCAAGTCTTTTAAACTTTTATATTAGAGTACTAGGCTTTGATACCAATTGTTGGATTACTGAGAGGGGGGTGAATCAGAAAACTATGATACTTTAAACTTAAAAACTTAACTCTTATTCAACTCAGTAGTATAAACAACAACAACAACCGAATCACCAAATATCTTCAATAAATGAAACAGTAACTTGCATAAACAATAAATAACATGCACATGAATCATTCAACACATTTGACACCAGATTTAATGAGGAAACCCAATTTGGAAAAAACCTCTATGGGAATTGTCACCCACAAATGAAAAATACTCTTGTGAAGTATGCTCGGTTAAAATATTATCTCATTAAATATTACAATACACATTTGCTAAATGTGACCTTGTTAGGGGATTTATGTCAGACCCGTTAAGATCTTCACCCTATTAGGAGTGGTCTGGTTAAAGGACTTTGAACAATCTTGTAGAATGTCACCTTTCTCAAAGATTTTACAATAAGACGACTAAGTCCACTCGGTTAAGAGATTTTTCTGTTACAAATGTAAATAAGCAATAGTATGTAAAATGACCTGTAAAACTACAACTACCTCTTGCGTTATCAGATCCCTTATGCGCTCTTTCTAACTACTGGCATCAATACTTCATCTTTCTCTGCTCTAGACTTAGATTTTCACTTCTTTTCTCTTCATTGCATCACTCGGTAGCACTTCAACACTTTAACTCACCAACCTCACTTTCCTTCGAATTCATCCTTTCAATAGACTTTGTTTTTGCCTCTTAATCTCCTTTATTAGGTTTTCCTTCAATCACACCCGGTCGTTAAATTAGCTTTTTGAACCGATTCAACGAACTTGAAACTTAGTTAACCACTTCGGTATCACTTCAGAACTTGCACTTTTCTTGGAAATAAAACCTTCACTTTTACCGCTTAATCTATACCATATATTTCTTCCTTGAATTTTCTTGTGCGCAGATCTTGTAACTAACTTATTTTTCATTCTTGGAATCCTCCATATCACTGTGGCTTGCCATTAAATGTGTTCTTGTCCTCATTTATAACATATGTTCTCACTCAGTAACTAACTCTCAGTTCGGTGACTAACATGCACTGCTCCGTCTGCTTTACCGACTTGATAAAGTAGAAACCAATTTTCTCAAGATGAACTATCATTGTCTAATCTTTATCTATTTCCCAATTAAATCAACTCCGAAAGATATGACAATTCAATATGAACCAGAAATCAATTGCTTGACATTAATGACAAAATAACAACTGATCTAATTCTTTCTTCAATCTTGTATACCTGTGATCTCGGTCTTCATCATCATCTCCTTCAGTTGAGTAACAAGAAAAGCCTTTTTTCAATCCATGTGCTCTCTTTTCTCATTCCCCATTGGTTGAGTGTTTTTTCGTCACGTAGTGGTGGGTGAGAGAAATTAGGATTTAATTAATTCAAAAGAATTAACTACTTTATTCATGTTTGATTTAATGAATTGAATTTAATCAATTGATGAACTAAGAAATTAAATGTTTAATTCAATTACCTAGTGATTTGATTTATTGATTGTAATTAATTCAAAATAGCTTGGATTTGATTCATATTTGCCTTGACTTGTGTTGACCACTTTTAGGTGTATACAGTTAGTTTGAAGTTATTTGATTTCAGTGTGTTAGGAGTAATAAGGAGAACATTGTTGTAATCCATCACGATGACATGAACAAGTATCCATCACATAGGACATGAATTGTGTGATTCGCTTCCCTACATCATAAATAATCCTTCATGTCATCATCATAAGTTGCAACAACATTCCTTTTAGTTCTGTTGTACCTATCATGACCCAATCAAAGAAACAAACATCATGCATAATATTGAACCTTTCTTGATTCACTGTTATAAACAACACAGATTTCCTAAATAGGGTTATGGTAAGAACAATAGTTAGTTTCAGTTTTCTGTGGTAGGAAAATTAAGAATGTCACTATCATAATACATCATAATGAAATGAAAGGAATATCTATCAAATAGGGCATGCAATCTATTATGCTTCCCTACATCATAAACATTTCATTCATAATACTAAAATGAAATATTGTAGTGGTGCTCTTAGTTTTGGTTTGGGGTTTTCAGGTTTTAGCTAGTTTGTTTTCAATTTTAGTTTGGAAAAGGTTCAATTTTTTCTAAGTTTCAAAGTTTTGGAGTTGACTCTCTATCCAACGGATTTTCAAAGGGAAGATGATCTGATTTGTTTAGCAGGAAAGCACCCCTGAGATGTCACAAAAAATGTTATCTATTTTTTGCTTCTAACTCAAACATGTAGAGCTTGGATAGTCATGCAACTAAGGGTGAAAGATACATTTCAAATTTTAAGTTTTAGATTAAGTGTTTTGAACTGAAAGGAAGTAATGTTGAAGAAAAGAACATTAGAATATTTCATTGATAAAAGAAACACTTCATTGATATAAAAGTGTGTTACATCATAATATTACAAATACATTTTGCAATCTTGAGTTCTTTTATTACATATGACCCACAATGGTCATGGGATAACTCTCAAAGCATATGCAAGTACAAATTAAATATGCATTTAAAGAATAAGATGAAAACAAAGAAGAGGGACCCATCATTGCCTTTGTAATGATGAATCCCTACATCTATGATCAACACACATCTTCATATGTGGATTGTACACGTTCATTATGTACAAGGAGTGTTTAAAAAAATATTTTAGAGAACGAGGTTTCATTGCTATGTTTACAAATTATCTATGCATACACAACTACTAAGAGAAATGCATCAGAACAGATGAAAAAGGAGAAGAAAAGAAAACATCATGGTTTCATCTTTTTAGTCTAAAAGGTTTGTGTCATGTGCATATACAGGTTCCATCATTACATTTGAATGTTCTGATTTTAGATCATTTACATTTCAGCGTGTGGGGAAAATGGGCTCCCACAAGAGTTGAGCCCAACATCATGCAATTAGGACTTTTTGGATTATAATGAGATGCATTACCTGCATCATTCAAGTTGCCTTGTCCAGAAAATAGGTGTTACTCATATTAGAAAATCATTTCGATTTGTTGACCTACAGGTTACACACATTTTCTTGGACGATTCTACTCAACACGAGTGAGGAAGTCATCTGATTATGATTAGCAAAGTCAGAGGAATGGACAAGGATCGAAAGGTGTGCAGATTAAATAACATATTTGGACAATGCAATGAAGGTAAGCTGGTAACAATGATACCATTGCATTAATCAATAAGCAGACACAAGAATGCATGAATGTTGTGAGATATCAAAGGGACATGTCATTTTTCATGAAACCTTTTAGTAATAATTTTAGATAAAAGAGATCATGATAGCATAAAGGGATATCCATTCTATAGCATGAAACCTTTTGTTTCATTTCCGTTATCAAGTGGATTGAGATGACCAAGGCACACAAGAATCTACAGGTACATTTACATGTTCATAACGCACAACAATGGAATCAGGAGCACCATGTCAAAAACACAAATCCGTAATACTTTTGTAGAATAGAGGTATTCAGGGTATGATGATCTATGAATCAATGAAGGAATGCTATTATGCTAAAAAGAATGTCGATAAGAACCATGTCAACTCTGTGACAATCAACAATAAGATTAAATAGTAGGAGTAGCATGTATGTACATGAATGTTAATACAATAACAATAGATAAAAAAATTACGTCTACAAGAAGGTCACATCATTCCAGGTTACAGTAAATGAGATCATATGCATAATGATAAAAAAACATGGTCTACAGGTGCAAGGATCAATTAATTTGCCATAAAAGATACAAATCAATAAAAGGTTGTTATAATAGAAAAGTAAAGAATCAGAATAAAGAGATTTAGCACCCATTATGGTGATAATGATCACATCAATCAAAACCATGTAGAAATGAAGAAGGGTCATATCAAGAGACAGTGGTAATCAATACAACTTATTGTTCTGTGACCATAAAAATATCAAAGAAAACTTAATAGATCCACATCAGTAGTATGTGTAAGCATATTTACTTAGAGAGTAATTATTAAAACAGAGCTATCATGGATCAATACATAACAAGGTTCAAAGGAAAAGCAACATTTCATATTACGGTTCCAAGGTAACATATCCCATATGGAAGGTAACATCACTTTGTAGATACAAGGTATTCAATTATTTTAGCATAAGACGGTTGCTATACACAAATGAAGAGAGGTTCAATAATAGTACTAATTGGAAAACATAAGAGCAATGTGTCAACCAATGAACATCTACGATTTCAACATTAGAGAGCATCACAGAGACCAAAATACTAGTGAAAGAAACATTATGTCAATCTCAAAAGCTCAAGGACAACTTGTTTACATAAAAAAACAATGGTGTTTTCTTTATCCATATTTAAAAGCAGTATAGTATTATGTTGTTCGAGTTTCAAGCAAGAAAATTTCAAGTATAGAATTCACGTCGCATAAACGAGTAGTATTTCTTATCATTTTCACCATCAAATCATTGGTCAAAATACATCATGAAAGTGCAGCTACAGGACATGAGAATTTTAAGCTTTATCATTTCCATGTATCAAAGTAGAGACATGTAAAGGGATTTTTCTATTAAACATCATCAATAGAAACATTAATAGGTTTCTAATTAGAATTATCAGGAAAGGATGTATGATTGTAATTTCAAATGAATTTCAAGATCAACACATAGCATGGGAAATTCTCAAGAAAATTCAAAGAACAAAGTAGCACAAAAAAATCCTCATGTAGTTGTTGTTATACACAATATCCAGAAAGACAAGAGATCTTACAGAGAAGGCCTCAAATTACTGGGAGTGGGTAAATCTACTCATTCTAGATGAAATGAGAATCACTGTAATGGAGGCAAAAAGGTGTAATCACGAAAAGTGCTTCATGTTGTATGTCTATCATATAGTCTCCAAGATATCACAAGAATTCGGTATTTCAAAGAATGAAGGACAAATCTCTTCATGTACAAAGCGATTAGAAAAGCTACAACAAGATTTGAGCTTCCAACTCATCTTTGTTGATTATTCAAAATGACATAAATCTATTAGTGGTCCAACCTGAGTTAAAAGAAAAGACACCAAATACTTCTTCGTATGGAGGTGACAGTGGCGGAGCTACCGAGTCCAGAGATGAATAAAAAAGTTACATTCAAGTATTCAACAACACGTTTAAACAAGTTTGGAAGCGGATATATTACTCAAGTTTTTGCTATTAGATTTCAATTATGAAAGAACTTGTAATCATCATTTCAAATGATAAAGAATAAATGATCCACGAACAACATTCAAAGAAGAAAAAGAATGGGGTTGCAATGAGTGAAAACCCAGAAGTAAAAATGGAAACCCTAAAAAATGTCTCAGATATTTTAAAGAAACACAAAGATCTGAAAGAGAAGCCACAACTTGTTTGTGAAAATGAGGGTTTCAAGCCATAAGAAATACAACTACGTAAGAAAAACTCATGGTTCTCAATAAATGTTTACAAATCCCTCTAATAATTTCATAAAAAATACCCAAAAGGAGTTACAGTTAGACTTTTTAAAAAGAAAAAGGTTGAAAGACTTCATGATATCGGTTTTGTAGGAACAAAGAATTAGTTATTCATATGAATGTCAGAGTCTCTGGTAAAATTTCAAACCCTCGTAAAAATTACATTGAAATCCACAAATCATTTGCATAGGTGAAGCATCCATGGTCGAGTATGGAAGGAATTAGTGAAATAGAGCTTTAAAAGTGTTGAGTTTACAAGATACAAAATATTGAAAAGTCGTGGCCATGAAATAGATGAACCCTTAAGAATTTGGGCTTATATGTAATTACGCCGAAAGACGTTTTTACAATGGGAGCACAAACACAATGGGTATATTCTTAGGAATATTCTGTGTACATAAAAAAGAAGTGCTTCGAATTTTTACATTTACAATCCGCACATAATGTCAAATGACAATAAAAAAACAAAAAGAAATCGCAAAAAAAAAAAGAATTTAAAATAACCGAAAAAAATGAATTTAAAATAACCGAATAAATAAATTTAAAATAACTAAAAAAATGAGTGCCAAATGACATTTAAACTTGCTTTTAATAAGCTTATTTAATAAAAAAATTGGGCGGGGTGGGGGCCGCCACGTCCCCTCACCTCCCCATAGTGCGCGCACATGCATCTCACGGCAGGCTGTTTGTAGCGCACGCAAGTCAGCTGCAGACATCCTGGCGTGCGATGGAAGTGCGCGCACTATGGGGAGGTGAGGGAACGTGGCGGCCCCCACCCCACCCCATCAAATTTTTTTAAATTTTTTTTATTAAACAAACTTTTAATGAAACACATATGCATTTTAATTTAAAATGAAACCCATATGCATTCGAATTTAAAATGAAACGTTATGCATTTATTTTTAATTAATTTTTTTTTCAAATTGAAATTCGTTAGGAAATTGAAAAGACAGGAGTTTCAAAGGAAAATGAAGAGACACTATAGGCTTATAAAGAGAGCTTTGTCCTTTTTTTTTTTCCTTATAGATTTGATGAGAGGATTC
>MU224174.1:816160-856640 GCA_018584345.1 Thuja plicata
CATAAATGAACCTTGTCCCCCTCTCTCTCTCCCATTCTTCTATAAATAGAAGCCTGTTTTGAGAGCAAATAAGCCTTCACTAGAGATTAAAATTGCATTGTTATGCTGCTAGAATAATCATAGAATTACAGTCCATTTCATCTCATACTAGTTTATCATTGCTATTTCATCTTTTATAGTTAAAATGCATGCTTTTCCATCATTTAGCTTGTTTTTAATCAAATCCTTCATGCTAGGTTGTATTAGTCACTGATTCATAGCATATTCTGAGGGCTGATATGTTGTTAATCACACTCCTCCTAGTTAGCAGGCAATAAGTCAATTTTAGTGGGTTCTCTATGCTTTTCATGTTTTCACTAACCCCTTTGATGCTAATATAATGACTTATTGAGTGTTTGTGTTGATTCTGACAAGTACCCATTTACACACACACAACAATGAAATGAGGCAACAATGAGGACTAATGCAAGAAAAATGCAAGGACCAACTTAAGATTGAGTCAAGATTCCATGCTTTTAAAAGGTCTGAAACTCCATGTTTGAAAGGTTTGATCAAGTTTGAACAATGTTTTGGAAAAATGTTGAAAAAAAAATGAGTGAGGTTTTTGAATAGTGCAATTTGTTTAACACTCACACAAAATACATCAAGCAAAATGGTTATTTTTTTATTTTTTTGAATAAACAATTTACAACCTAGGCGGGAAAGGACAATACTTGTTTGAATCCCCTTACAATAAAATACTACATTCAACCGGATATATAGATGCTTGGAGGCACTGGCTCCCCCTTACACAACACACACTTCTCAGGTGCACCAAGCATAGAATTTCTAAAGATCCGAATATCTAGAGAAATATTCTATCTTGAATTGAGGAGTACATAAGGGGTATCTTCAGGATGCACGTATCACAATCCCTGTGTAAATAAGTAGAAGGATTTTGGGTTGATAAAAAAATGGATCATAGTAAGGGCATCTGGTTCAGGGGGTGCAAGGATAAACTCTGTTAAGAAGTCTCTCAGCCCTTAGAACAAGGGTTTTACGCATCTCAAGGATAGTGGAGGAGAGATATCATGCACTATGTCTTGTTGATTGGACTATTGGTCACAATCACATTTTTATATAATGATTCAAATGAGCTTGGCATTAGCTTGTTACCTCTTGGTTCGATCCTTTGGTGGTGAGTACCTCTTTTCCCAACAAAGGTAGGCCCTCTAATGTAAAAGAGACGTCGGGCGCCGCTATCACTTTTCTCTTACATCTAAATTCACACAAAGCGCAAGGGGAGATGATACTTTGTGTAGCATTAGGTCCACCCTACGATATGCACGCACACCAAGCACACCAGAAAGAGATGGTTCATTTGCCAATTAGAAAAGCAATGTGACCAAATAACATAATTTATTGTTTTTTCCTTTCCTAATTAAAACTAGGTGAAAATTGATGTTCATTAAACCATTAAGAAAGGAAATGTGATCAAAATAGGACAATTTGTTGTTCTTTCCCTTCCTGATTAAAACTAGGTAAAGATTGTTGTTCATTAACCCATTAACAAAGGAAATATGCTCAAAATAGGACAAGTTGTTCTTTCTCTTCCTAATTAAAACTTGGTGAAAATTTATAGAGTTCAGTTTATCCACCTATTTCGATCTAAGTGAAAATTGTTAGAGTCATTTATCCCTCTAACTAGGTTATGTGCAATTTGTAGTTCATTTATACCCCTAATTAGGTTATGTGCAATTTGTACTTCAGTTATTCCCTCCAATTAGGCTATGTGCAATTTGTAGTTCATTTATCCCCCTAATTAGGCTAGATGAAAGTTATTATTCATTTTAAACCCCTTTAATCTAATGATTGAGAGAAAAATTAGATATTGTGATTCATTGCATGCTTAAAATAAGAAACCATGCATAGATCATAAGTTAGACTCCAACTTCCTACATTTTGATTATATGCAAACAAACAAAACTCAAAACCATCAATAGGAGGGTTCACATCGGGTTCACTAGAATGTAGAATAGGAAAGGCGAAATCATAAAACATTATGATAAGCCAACAACAAAAGCTATTCTACAATGAAAATGAAATCCTAATCACATCAATGAAGCTATGAAGATAGAACGTATGAAATGAAATAGCAAAACCAAATAAACATCATGAAAACCCTTCATTCCACTCCATTGTTATTCTTTCTCCTCTAAATTGATGTTGCTCTAAAAAACATGAGTGCACAAATATGATGAAAGCAAGTATGGACAAAATGATAGAATGTGGGTGAGAATACTAGAAATTGTGGTTGCACGAACGAGAAATGAGAGTGAATTTTTTAGAAAAAAATATGGGATACATTGGATGGACAAGATCAATTTGGGACTAAAGACAATCGACGAACAAGATTAAATGAGAGGACAAGTTAAGTGATGATAATTTGGAAATTGCATTTCCAAATGGACGTGAAAATATAACTATGAGAGTTAAGTAAAAATAAATAGTAGAAATATTTATTTTCATCAAAAAAATCTCATTTACAAGTGAAGGAGAAAATGGAAGGAGGAAAGAGTTAAGTGGAAGTTTGAAGAGTTAGAAACGGGGACAAATTAGCATGAAAAGAGACAAGTTGAGTTAGAAATTAGGAATTAGAAATTAACTAAATGAACAATTCTCATATTTGAGAAAAAGGGCCAATTAATTAATTGGGAAATCATAGGAAAGAGAGGGATAAATAAATCAAATTTATCTATCAAGTGATAGGACTTAGGATAAGGACAAATTATGGGTTATTTGTCATAAAGACGGTTATTTTTCATAAAGACGAGATATAATTAATCGATCATAGTCAAACGCGTCAAATTGATGAAATTTATACGATGAACATTTGTAAATTATTTAATTAATGAAGGAGGACACAATATCAACAAGTGATGAAGACCACATGTACAACATAGAAGATCAATCAGGAAATAAACAGCACAACGTTTCAATCATAACTTCAAAGTATTAAAAAGTGGCACCATAGGTGTTAACCAATTTTTAGTGTCTACAAATCTAAAAACTCATTTTTTAATGAATAGTGTGGCAAATTCCATTAGTATATATTAAAGTACATTATTAAAAAAAACAAGGCAAGGGGATACAAGATTACTCCTCTGAAACCAAAAGGGCAGAGCCTGAAGAACAAAATACACATGTGCGAAGCCCAAAACAGGAAACATGAGAGAGTTTGGAGCGAAAACTACATAATAAAAGCTACTTAAGTGGCGATAGTAGCACCAAAGGAAAATGATGAAGGATCTTTGTCATCCTTTTGACCCCATACATCAACGAGATCTAGGGTGATGTTTGGGAGGGACCACTCTTCTTACTTAGCAACCTCTTCTCTATCATTATCTTTACATGTAGGTGAGATTGCCAAAGCCAACTAGGAGAGCATTTGGATGAGTTGGGTCACCCATTATCACCATCAGAAGCTGGCCAACCACTACCACCACCAATGAGTGGGATCATAGCCCCCAAACCCCACATACAAGTAGAACCCCCTCGGGGTAAAGAGGCAAAGCACTGCCTATCAAAACCACTTTTGCCACCAAATTGATGGTGCGAAGCATGAGACCGCAGGGTCAAATAATGGTGAGCTGAGAAACTTCGACCGCGCAGGTGACCGCAAGAGGTGGAGCTATCCGAAGGAACTCTGGAAACCATATAGGGGGTGTTTCTCCAATGCTTGAGAAGTTGTTGAAGGTGGGCTACCTTCAGAGCTATCTTGTTTGCTTGCATTTGAATCTAGAGCAGCACACTATTACATACATAAGCTTTAGTGAAAAGTGAAACATGAATATCAACAGAGCTATGAGAAAATAAAACCACATTCCCATCTTTCCACAAAGCAAAAAGTATCTACACCTTTAAAGTATATAAAATTTGGGTAAAATTGAAGGGGATGTGGGGCCAATCCCCCAAAAGAACCATGTGGCAAAAAAAAGGTTTTGGCTGGAAGGGGCGAAATAAATCATGAATCCAACTCCACAAATTTTGAGCACGAGAACAGTACTAGAATAGGTGTGTGAAAGACTTCAGCTAGCCACAAAAAGGCAACCGGGGTAAAGAATACCCATGTGCCATAGTCAAGAGCCCAAAGACAAGCCTTGAAAAATAATACACCAGGAAAATAGGGTGAGCTTAGGTTCAGTAATGGCAAACCAAATATTCAGGAAGTTGCATTGCCAAATTGGTTAGTAGGACTAGAAATGTCATTGAATATTCAATGCAAACACAATAGGAAGGTGTGAAGAAAGACTACGACAACCAAGTTTCATCTTGTAGCTAATAAAAATAGTATTGGGAAACAAAGACTAATTTTCCACCAAGGCTTCATAGAGTGAATGTCAATCTTGTGCAACATATTAAGAGGTAGAGTAGACACGACTGTGTCAAACGTCTATCAATTTGGTTAAAAAGCCAGTATCGAGATTTCATATCTTCCTAGGAATGAAGATTCATATTGGTTTTGGAAAAAAAAAGTCCCAAGGTATGCAAATGCCACATTTGAAAAAATGCAAAGCATGAACCCTCGGTAGTCGGCCCAAGGTCGTTGGACTTGAATGAATGGAGACGGCCAAATATTATTCTAGTTGAACGAGAGGCCTACCTTAAAACCAAACCCTACCCACTAGAGTTAGGGTTCGACAACTTCCTAAGCACGCCAAATTAGTATGCCATCAAAAGTGCCTTTAATATGAACGACATTTGTCATAACCAAAAGGGTTTAATAGCCAATCCCCTTCCAGAAAGGCTTGTTGACTAAATATACTAAAGAAATGTAATGTTGGAGGACTTTCAAGACCTAATTGTCAGAAATGGCATGAACAATCCACTTAGCACACAAGGCTAAGCCCTGCTAGTGGGTAGAAAGAAGCCCCAAGCCCCTAGAGTCACATAGGAGGTAGAAAAACTCCTTGATGACTCTATTAAAACCATGATGACCAATAGAAGAAGCTCATAAAAACCCCTTACTAATTTCTCAAACTTGATGTAAGAGTGATGCAGAAGCATCATGGGATCTTGGCAATCTTGCATCAACCAAAAATATTAGTTTTCTTGTTTGATCAGTCTGGTGTTTCTGTTAGCGGTCGATCTGTAGTTGTTCTTTTGTGTTGTGGTCGCTTTAGTGTGTTTGTGGCTTCGTGTTGGACCTTATCCTATGATTGCACATCATTGGATTCTTTGCATGACTGTCATGTTCTTCATTTTCCCGTTTAATCGTGATTTTTGTTCATTTTCCAATCTTTCGATGGGAATCTCTGTGTGCGATCATGCCAGCTCAGTGATACGTTTGAGGCCGACTTATTTCTATTATCGCGTCTCTTATTTCTTTCATTGGAGTTTGTTCCAAATGACTTGGGTCCCGACCTATTTGATGTAACCCGTTTTCTCAATTATTGGGAAATGTGATATTTTCTGGGTCGACCAAATGTTGTGATTGCTTTATAAGCTTATAGGCTTGTTCGTAAGGGGCAAGGTGATTTTCATAAGATTATTTGGCTTTAGTTGGCTAGGGTTTGTAAGGTTTTTCTAATCATAATCAGGCATGTGTGCTTGGCATGTGAGACTGCATGTTGCAGATATGTTGTAAATGATTTTTTGAGAATAATAGAAGAATGATCTTTCATTCTATCCATCTTGGCTTGTTGTTCTTGTTGTTTTTCGATGTGTTGTATCGGTTTGAAGGATTGGACTGGTCTTTTGAGGTTTCTCCATCCTTGACTGCATCGAGTGGTATCAAAGAAAGGTTTTACAACCTAGAGTTTGCTTGTGGGGTGGTGGTTGAAAGGATTTGACCTACAACTACTAAGGATTGTGGAGATGACCAGGAGAAATGCTAGAGGTGGAGCTAGGAATGCAGATCCAGCGGTCTTAGATTTGTTGAGACAAATTTCTACCAGATTGGAAGCAGTATAGACTGCTCAGACGATAGGGCAACATATAGAAGATGCAAGTGATGAAGAAGGAGATGAACAAAATCAGGAGCCATCAGTAGAAGGAGAGAACAATAAGACACAACCAGAGTTGAATCATGAAGAGGAAAGGTTCATTAGAGCCTTGACTAATGTTAATAGGAGATCTCATTTCAACCTACTTGATTACCATGGCAACCTAGATGTTGATGAGTTGATAGATTGGATCACAAAGATGGACAAGTATTTTGAACTTGAAGGAACTTGTGAAGAGAGTAAGGTAAAGTATGTTTGCACTAAGTTAAAAGGTCATGCATCCCTATGGTGGGAACATTTGTAGACAGATAGACAGAGAAGAGGTAAAGACAATATCAAATCATAGGATAGGATGGTGAATAAGTTTAAGGCTAAGTTCTTGACTGAGGACTACCAAGTAAGTTTATTTAGAAAGTTGCAGAACTTTAAGTAAAGAGACCTAAGTGTTAAGAGTTATACTGAAAAGTTCTACAAGTTGAACATCACATCCGATCATATAGATGATAAGCTTGAACAAGTTGTTATGTATCTTAATGGTTTGAGGATGTCCATACAAGATGAAATCAGTCTGTTGCAGATTAGGAGTGTGGAAAAGGCTTACAAGTGGGCCTTGAAGGCTGAAGAGAAGTTGGACAGAAGGCATGAACAAAGACAGAGAGGCAGAGGAGGAAGATTTCAAAGAGGTAGAGGTAGATCTTCTGCAGATCAAGGCAAAAGTGAATTAGAAGTTAAGGACAATGATCACTATAGGAGGAATGTTAGGAGTTCCTAGCGGAATGAAGGACAAGGTAGAGGTGAAAGGAGGAAGTTCAGTGACACTTGTTTCAAATGTGGTGAAGCAAGACATAGAGCCTTTGAATGAAAGCAAGTTAACTCTAAGAAGGCAGAGAGTAGTAGGAGAACGACATTTGCTGATGAAGAATCCATCGGTTCAGTGAACAACAATCAAGCAAAGGAAGGTACAACCTTGATGACTAGGAGAATCCTATATCATAGAGAACAAGAGAAGGATTCTATACATAGGAAGAATTTGTTTAGAACCAGATGTAAGGTGCAAAACAAGGTGTGTAATGTTGTCATTAACAGTGGCAATTCTGATAATCTTGCTTTAGAGGAGTTGGTTGACAAACTGAAGTTGTAGAGGATGAAGCAACCTAAACCCTATCAGATTGCATGGATACAAGATGAACACAATGTACTAGTAAGTGAACAATGACTAGTTAAATTTAAGATTGGGAAATATTATGATGAGGTTTTGTGTGATATTATGCCTATGGATGTGTGTCATATCTTGTTGGGTAGGCCATGGTAGTATGATAGGCAAGCTATGCATGATGGTCGAAAGAATGTTTACACTATTGTTTTGATTAAGTAAAAACAAGTTTTGAAAGGACCCGAAACCTTATACAAGATCAGCTAAAGATATAGCGTTAAGAGGACAAAAATACTACTGTAGATCACCACCAATCAAACCAAAGGGAACAAAAAATTCCCCCAAGAAGAGACAAAGGTCCAACCAACAAACCACAACAAAGGGCAATCAAGATTCACATTTATGCCCACTCTTATGTGAACGTAAGTTCATATCAAAAGAAGGCATGGAAGACTTTAATTTATTTCCTTTAACTGTTGTCCATCCATCTTCCACCTTCTTATCTGCATTCTGCTAAGCCAAAGAGGAAGAGCCCGCAATAACCTGAGAAACAGGGCTAGCACCAGCAAACATAGCTGGGTTAGGTACAATATTACCACCAAACCCTATTTCCCCCCTTGGAGAAACAGGGACAACAGAACACATAGCATCAGCAAAAAGGACAGCTGGTCGAGAGACAACAGCTTCACCACCTAAAAGGACATCATCACCATTCTGAACCAGGGTTGCATCTGTAGAGCCTTCAACCACGCCTGAATCTGAACCAGTACGATCAGAGACCCTCACATTGTCAGAGGCAGAATCCATTCCCGCAGCAGACAGAGGGGGAACACCAGAAGAATCTGGATCAACAACTTGAGAAAAACTCCGCTGAGAGGTGCTCTTCTCAACCGTGTAGTGTTGAGAGGAGGCACCTATCCACCACGAAACATGGCGCTTAGTTTTTCCCAAACCACATTTGGCAGCAATATGACCAGTTTGGAAACATCTTCGACATCTAAAGGTGATTCCTTCATAATCCAAAGACTGAATCCAGCTTCCCTTAGGAGAGACGAGCTTGATCTCCACAGGTAATCCCTTAGAAGCATCAATATCCACCAAAATACGGGCATAGGTTGAATGTAGAATGTCTGTAGATTCAGCATCCACCATCAGGAAGTCTCCCAAAGCCTCACCCACTTCCTCCAAGAGAGAATCCACCCAAAGATGAATAGGGAGGTTTGGAAGCCTAACCCAAAGAGGCATCTTGTTGAATGTGTCAGAAGAAGGATTGAAATCCTCATGCCAGGGCTTAACCATAAGCACAAATCGATCATCCCAGCGAAAAAAATGGCTTCGAAGAATGCAATTCCTATCCTCCATATCGTCAAATTTGGCAATGAAAAATCCCTTAGCCAGAGGAAAGATATGAACCATACCAGAAATAATGGGTTCCCAGCTTTTGGAAATCCATGCATGAAGTTCTGGGAGGCTTGGCCAAAAACCCCTAAATCTGCAAATAACCGCCTGGTTGGAGAAGGTAGACAAAGAATTTTCTAGTTCCACAACCGTATCCTCCCCCAAAGAAAGAGTGATGGGGGCAGCCACAGGAAAAGGAGCAGGCCCCACAGAAGATCTATGATCTGTTCCTTTGGAAATAGAGGCCCCAGCATCTAGAGCGGCTACCTTAGAAGAAGATCCATCAACAGTAGCCCTAGACGCCACAGAAGTCTTGGTCGCATCAACAGAAGCAACCCTAACCGTAGCCGCAGAAGCCGTAACACCCACAACCGCAGCCGCAGAAACCCTAGCAATGTCATCCGCAGGAAATGCAGCGCCATCTCCCACCCTTGCCACGAGAGGCTCCGCAGCAGACAATGAGAGAGAGGCTCGAGCATGACTGGGCGCAACAGCAGCATGAAGCGTCGCAGGAGGTGTAGAAGGAGGCGCGGGCGACTTCTTCATCATCGCGGGAGATTTCTTCATCGCGGGAGGATAATTTTTAGCTACTGTTACAATACTTTTTTTAGCTACTTTTACACTATTGTTGCTAATGAGATGAAACAAAATTTGTTACCTTTAGAGGAACCTCTTAAGAGTGAAGTATGTACCAGTGCAAGAATTTGTCTAGTGGATGGCAGGAAGTTTTTGGATGACATGAAGCATAATAATGTGTGTTTTGTTTTAGTACCTAAGGAGTCTAAGGAGATTGTCTTGGTAGAAGAACATCCTAAAGAAATCACTGGGTTGTTGAATGAGTATGTTGACATCATATCTGATAATGTACCTCATGGATTACCACCGATAAGAAGTATTAGTTATTGCATGGATTTGATACCAGGGGCTAGTCTGCCTAATAAAGAAGCATATAGAATGACACTGACAGATAATGAAGAACTCAATAGGCAAGTGCACGATTTGTTGAAGATAGGTCTTTCAGAGAAAGTTTGAGTCCATGTGCAGTGCCTACAGTGTTAGCACCTGAGAAAGATGGACAATGGAGGATGTGTACTGATTCAAGAGCTATCAACCAAATTAGAATGAAGTATTGGTTTCCTTTGCCAATGATAGATGATTTGATGGATGATTTGAGTGGAGCCAAGTATTTCACCTAGATAGACTTGATGTGTGGATATCATCAGATTAGAATCAAAGGAGATGAGTGGAAGACTGCATTTAAGACAAATGAAGGATTGTATGAGTGATTGGTAATGCCTTTTGGATTGTCTAATGCACCTAGTACTTTCATGAGGTTAATGAATAAAGTCCTAAAGAAATACTTGGGTAAATTTATCATTGTGTATTTGGATGATATCTTGATTTTCAATAAGAGAAAAGAGGAACATTTGATGCATGTTAACCAAGTATTGCAGAGGTTAAGGGAAGAGAAGTTGTTGATCAACATCAAAAAGTGTACTTTCATGAAAGAGGAGATAGTATACTTGGGATTCGTAATATCTGCTTAATGATTGAAGATGGATCCTGAGAAGTGAAATCCATTGTTGAGTGCCTACACCAAGGAATGTTGGGGAGGTAAGATCGTTTCATGGGTTGGCAAGTATCTATCGAAAGTTCATCAGGAACTTTAGTTCAATTTGTGCAGCGATGACTGAAACTATGAGAGGAGATAGAAAGGAGTTCAAATGGACACATGGAGCACAAAGAAGTTTTGAGTTGTTGAAGGAGAAGGTGACAGAACAACTAGTATTGGCTTTACCTGATTTCAATAGGGTATTTCAAGTAGACTGTGATGCTAGTGGAAATGAAATTAGAGTTGCCTTAAGTCAAGAAGGAAGACTTGTTGCTTATTTTAGTGAGAAGTTGAATGATGCTAAGAAGAGGTATTCAATGTATGACCAGGAATTCTATTTTTAATCCAAGCTTTGAAGAAGTGGAGACATTATTTGTTACCTAGGGAGTTTGTACTGCATACTGATCATCAAGCATTGAAGTATTTGAGCAGCCAAGGTAAGTTGACTTAGAGACATATGAGATTGGTTGAGTTTATGCAGAGCTACACATTTGTGTTGAAACATAAGAGTGGTGTGTCAAATAAAGTTGTTGATGCTTTGAGTAGGACTTTGTTGACTGAGATGAAGATTGCAGTATAGGGATTTGATGAATTGAAGGTCTTATATGAGGAAGATCCAGACTTCAGTGAACCTTGGAAGGCTTGTAAGGAACCTATTGTTGTTGACATAAGTGGATGGATTATTTCATTCAAGATGGGATGTTATTCAGAGGTAGTCAATTATGTATACCTAAGAGTTTCATTAGAGATAATCTGATTAAGGAGAAACACAGTGGAGGTTTAGCAGGACATTTTGGCATTGATAAGACAGTAGCTTTGGTAAGTGAGAATTACTTTTGGCCACAAGTTCAGAAGGATGTGAGAAATTTTGTATAGAGTTGTAAGGTATGTCAAGTTGCAAAAGGTATAGTCAGAATGTGGGGTTGTATACACCTTTGACAGTACCGATCAGACCTTGGGACAAGATTAGTATGGATTTTGTACTTGCTTTACCTAGAACACAGAGAGGTTATGATTCTATCTTTGTGGTTGTAGACAAATTTTCTAAGATAATCGATTTTATTCCTTGTAAGAGGACTACAAATTCAGTGCATATAGCTGATTTATTTTTAGGGAGATTTTGAGATTACATGGATTACCGAAGAGCATTGTTTCAAACATGGATAGTAGATTTGTTGGTTATTTTTGGAGAACTCTTTGGAAGAAGATGAAAGCTGATTTGAAGTTTAGTTCTACTTTTCATCCACAAACTGATGGACAGATATAGGTTGTGAACAAGAGTTTAGGGAACTTGTTGAGGTGTTTAGTTGGAGATAAGCCTAGAAATTGGGATTCAGTTTTTCCACAAGCAGAGTTTTCTTATAAAAATTTAGTAAATAGGAGTACAGGGAGGACACCATTTGAAGTGGTTATTGGGTTTAATCCTAAGGGAGTAGCATAATTAAGGGATATCAGTCATGATGTTAAGAAGAGTGTTGAAGGAGAGGAATTTGCTGAGGTTATGAGATCATTGCATGAAGGAGTGAGATATCATTTGGAGGAAATGAATCAAGTTTATAAGAGGAGAGCAGACATGAAGAGGAGATATAAGGAATTTCAAGTAGGAGATGAAGTTATGGTATACTTGTAGAAGGGATGATTTCCTATTGGTACTTATAACAAGTCGAGAATGAAGAAATTTGGTCCTTGTGAGATGTTGAGGAAATTTGATTTGGGGAATGCATATGAAGTGGAATTACCAGAGGATATGGATATATCACCAATATTCAATGTTGCATATTTGTATGAGTATCATGAATCAAATTGTAGTAGCTGTGAAGGATCGGGTGTTGGACAACAGTATCCTAAGAAGTAGATGGATCATATAGAGCAAATTTTGGATAACAAAGTTGGTCAAAGTATAAGAGGTAAGCAGTATATGGAATATCTTGTCAAATGGACGGACAAACCAATGGAGGATTCTTCGTGGATTTCTCGGGCTGAGGTTGACCACTTTGGTTTTCCTTTGGCCCCAGCAAAGTGAGAGGCTCGCTTTTTAGTACCTCGGGTGTCTGATGCAAGAGCATCTTGGGATCTTGGCAATCTTGCATCAACCAAAAATATTGGTTTTCTTATTTGATCAGTCTGGTGTTTCTTTTACCAGTTGATCTGTAGTTGTTCTTTTGTGTAGTGGTCGATATGTAGTTGTTCTTTTGCGTTGCGGTCACTTCAGTGTGTTCGTGGCTTCGTGTTGGTCTTTATCCTATGATTGCACGTCATTTGGGTTCATCGCGCATGAGATTTTGCAGATTCTTTGCATGACTGTCATGTTCTTCATTTTCTCAGTCAATCGTGATTTCCGATCTTCCGATGGGAATCTTCGTGTGTGATTTTGCCAACTCAATGATACGTTTGAGATCGAATTATTTCTATGATCATATCTCTTATTTCTTCAATTGGAGGTTGTTCCAAATGATTTGGGTCCCGACCTATTTGATGTAACACGCTTTCTCAATTATTCGAAAATGTGATCTTTTCTAGGCCGACCAGATGTTGTGATTGCTTTATAAGCTTATGGACTTGTTCCTAAGGGGCAAGGTTATTTTCATAAGATTATTTGGCTTTAGTTGGCTAGGGTTTGTAAGGGTTTTCTGATCATAATCATGCATGTATACTTGGCATGTGAGACTGCATGTTGCAGATCTGTTGTAAATGGTTTTATGAGAATAATAGAAGGTTGATCTTTCATTCTATCCATCTTGGCTTGTTGTTCTTGTTGTTTTCTGCTATGTTGTATCGGTTGCAAGGATTGGACTGATCTTTTGAGGTTTCTCCATCCTTGACTGCATCAAAGAGGCCTTTGAGGGAGTCCAACAATACAAATAATAGACGTGGGTGGCCACAAGGATTTTAGAACACTTTCAAATTTCCCAACCAAAAAAGTAGCTTGGTAATCCAATAGGTTAGCTCTTTCTCTATTCTAGCAAGATATGCATTCGAAACGTCTGCAGGAGAGCTCCAAAGGGCAAAGGGAATGCCAAAATAATAAAAGATTTCATCATGCCCAATCCACTTTTACCCATGCTGGAGCATCTAGGATGGAATTGAAAGGAAGGATTGTCAGTAGCATTGAGTTTTATGCCACTAAATGGCAGAATTGGAAGCCAAGTAAAAGGTGTCTAGACACTGAAGGTTTTCCTTGATGTTTTTTTCGTCAATTAGGGTGAGAAAAGAAACATCCACAAAATAACCATTGACTAGCTGCAAAGGCAACTTAGGGAAATTTCCCTGATCCGCCCCGCATAGATTCGCCTGCAAATACTCAAAGCCTTCAGCAACCAAAACAAGAAAGGAGCCAAAGAACACCCTTGGTGGATTGAGCGAAGAGCCCAAAAGCCTAAGACCTAAGGCTACTAATGGTGATATACGTAGAGGCATCCCCAAACAACATTTTCACAGACTAGATAAAATGGGGGCCAAAGCCAAGGGCACCCATCGTGGCTAAGATAAAAGGTCATTCAATCTTGTCATAGGTTGTGGCAAAATCAATTTTAAGAAAGATGACACTTTGTCTGGAGCGGCGAGCCCACTCCATTCCTTCCCACATCAATAATCTTATCCAAAATGAATTTGGATTTTATGAAACCGGAATAATCCAAACAAACAATTTGCAAAAGTAAATAACACAATTTTAAGGGGAGGACTTGGCAATGATCTTGAAAGAAACATTGAGTAGGTGATAGACCGCCAATTGCAAATGTCTTCAGGGTCTCCCGTTTTAGGTATGAAGTTAATATTCCCTTGGTTGATTAATTGGCCTAGAGATTGATTGTGAAAATCCTCTATGTAGAACTTATGTAAATCAGGTCCCACCCAAGACTTCCTTGAGGTCTTCGAGAGATGCATTTGGTCACCAAAGAAAATATGGGCTACAAAAAGTTGGGAAAGCACAACACTGAGGCAATCGTGGGGAGCTTTGTCTCACTTAGGCGAAGCATCCCAAGGAGTGAAAACTTTCTCATAGTGGTGAACAAACACCTAGAGAATGTTCGGTAGTTCAAAGAGCACCATATGGCCATCCTTAATTCTTTTGATACTAGGTGAGGAATGGCGAGCACAAAAAGCGAAGCACAACCCCCCACCTTAAGTCTGTGAAGCCTAGCTTTGATCTAAGCGTTGCGGGCAGTGTGGCTATTAACAATCTGCTTTTGGTAGGGAAGTTGAGCAACCCTAACTTGCAAGCTAGGAGAGAAAGAGTTGGCGGTGAGAGCCTCCATGACATGGCAGAGGTTTAAGCTGGTAGTCTCATTGGACCTCTGGCAAAACATGGCTAGCTAGTAACTATAAATCTGAAGAAAATGAGATGTGTGTTGAATAGCATGATTCCACCAAGAAATCCATTTGGATTGTTGAGTTGGACTACACTCAAGGATCCAAATATGTTGGATTTGGGTCATGGGCAGATGACTTGACAATGAGGTATTCAAAAAGAATTAGGTCTTAGGTGGTCGAACCCGACCCACGTGGCATTCAATGCTAAACTTGATTAGATATTGGTCCGGTAAGGTGACCTTGGGGAGAGGTACAACTAGTAGACATGAAGCAAAAGAGAAAAAGGATTATGTTGCAATCATTGCATGATCAAGTTGTTTAAAGATTGTGTTAGAACCCGCTCAAAAATTGATCGACATATAGAACCACTCTTCTCTCTCAAAGATTGTGTTAGAACCCGCTCAAAGATTGTGTTAGAACCCGCTCAAAAAGGCCCAATTTTATTGCACATATAGAACCACTCTTCTCTCTCCCCAATTGCCCATCAAAGGGAATTAAGCCTTCTTTGTCAGAATCCACCTCAACCATATTAAAGTCTCCACACGAACCCCAAATGGCAAGCAAGAATAAATCAACAATCCACCACCAAAGAGAAGATCTCTCCACAACATCATTGAGAGCATAAACATTAATAATCCCAAAAGGAATGAGCATCAACTAACATGAGTACCCACACCAATTGTTGAGTGGGATCAGACTCATATTCAACCAGACAAGACTGCCACCATGGCGCAAGAAAGGTAACCAACCCTCCATAACTTACCTTGTGTTTGGAAGCAAAAACCAAGCCAACTGGTCAAATAACACATCATATTGTAGAAGCATGAACAAAGAAATTTTGATTTCCTGAGACAAAAAAATAAAAAAATCTATACAATAATATTTTTGTCAAATACCCTACATGGAATACTTCCTTGAGAGGTCAATAAGAACACAAACATTCTATGACATGAAATTCGTGAATCAAATTCTTGCATGTCATCCTCATCCTCGAGAGAGAAGAAACTATTATGTAAGAAATGAGACACCTTCTGAAACCTAGAATAAGGAACCCTACACTTTTCTGGAGCATGTTCGCCATCCTCTACACGCATAGAAGGGCTACAAGAGTAGCAAAGAGTGTTTGGCTAAGCAGAAAGCACCGAGGTTAGTTGAGGGGTTTGAACCCAAGGCAGGCGAACAACACCCTCAACGATTGCGAGAGTGATGAGCTCTTTTCGTTTCTCCACAAGGTTTGGCACTACCAAAAATGGTTGTGATTGCGGTTGTAGCATAGTAGAATCTTGTTGCTTGTGGGAAGGGCTGGCAGACAAGGAACCCTTTCCCTTGCAGGACACCATGGTCCATTTTTCCTTTGTTTTAGGGCCCTCAAATTGATGCAAAGGTTCTGGCTCCTTGGGCAAGGTTTAACCCCTAAAGCAACCAAAGGGCAATCCTTAATCTCATGCTCTGAGGATTGGCACCAAAAACAAGTATTGGGAAGATTTAGATAAAGCACACCTTGAGTGTAGCTATGAACTCCTATCTAAATATCAATCATCTTCTTGAGGTCAGGAGACAAATCAACTTCAACACAAACCCACTTCTAGGGCCAAGCATGGTAAACAATCAAGTTCAACATAGACAACCTTGCCAATAAATTGGACAATGGTTTGCAAAAAAGGCCAGCAAGGCAAAGGGAGACCTAGAAATTTAATCCATACCTCAAGGAGACCTAGAAGTTTCATTACTATGATTAAAACACAAGCAGAGAAGACCAAACATACCAAGGCCCATGTTGAAAAGTGGCTCGAACATGGCTAGGCTCAGCAAAGCAAAAGAAAAAAAAAAAAGAAAAATCGTTTGTTCGGTTTTAGACGCCACCATGATAGACCCCATGAGGGGCCTAGGTCTTGGCGACCAATCCCAAAGCATGCTTTCAAGGGGAACGCTCTTGAAAAATAACCTATCAAACTAAACTGGTATGCACTATCAAAATCTTGAACAAGTAAGACTACATCATGTATACCAAAAGAGATGTACCTCGTGAAAGAACTTGGACACAAATTTTCCAGTTGTTTGTTTAAGGGTGCTATTATCATCATATACCAAAGCTTCAACACTAGCAACAATTGTTATGTTGAGGTTGACCAAGGTATTATAACAAAAGATTTGTTAAAATAAATGTGGTATATGACATTAGATGATGCAAAAAAAAAACAGATAGTTAGTTGAGGAAATCAAGACCCTATCAAAATGTAAAACCATCCCAAATAGAACTAAAAACACATTTCCAAAACTACTCCTATATAAAAAAACATATTTCTAACACTACACACACTTCTAATAAAATTGTCATAGCCACCTCATTAAACCTTCTTACACAAACCATTTTTTTCCACTAGAATTTAGGAAAACGAAGAGAATAATTATTATACCCAAAAAAAAACAAAAAAAAAACTCTACTTTCAAGGACTTCGTTTATAGTTCAAAAACTTCCGATTTGACCTCATTCAATATGGTGCGAGGTGGTCAACCAAGATACGCACAATTGCTTGCACACGAGTTGTGTTACAAACCCCATGTGTAATAAACCATTGAGAAAACTTAATCCAGCAAAGTAATCGTGGGGTCAACGGTACATAAAATATCTTCCACCCATTGAGCTTAATCTTTGTAAGAAGGTTTTTTAAACTAAACCTTTCCGATAGGCCGAATACCTCCCAACCTCCATCCCATTGAATTAATAATGTCATCTTCCAAAACCAGGCTGGCGCTTCTTGAGCCAATTTCAAAGGCAAATCTCCGAACGTGAAGGATGCCTCCACTTCCTGAGTCTATTTTGTCATTTGAAACCGCAACGAAGGCAAGAGATTGTAGTGTCCTTATCAAGGATCCCATTGTTTCCCAATGTCTACTTGACGAGTTTATTAAAGGGGAAAAAAACTAACTTCGTTCAAACAAAATGAGGGAAAGATTAGGGGAATGCTGGAAGATCGCTGTTTTCAAAAATCGCTACATCCATGGGAGGGGTTTGAAGCGTTTTGACACTCCCAGTAAACCATGTTACATTCAACATTCCTATCAGGCAAACCCTTCTCCAAATTAGAGGTTACGACTTTAGAAGAAGTTTAAAACCCTGCCAAAACAGATCTTTTCCATTGAACGATTTGCAAATGTCAGTAGTGGAATTTTTTTGATCTTTCCAGACCGCACAACATGCGTCAGTGCACGCCATTGCTTCACTTATTTTTCTTATGGCCCATCTCTACTTTGTCCTTGCGCACTTCCCCGCACACCATCCCGCAAAATATTATTAGAATAATTCGTTAATTATATTTTATAATACTAATCTATAAAGGATTGATTCAATTACACAGAGCTACTGGATTTTACTATAATTAGTAATAATTTTATTAGATATAATTAGTTATTTACTAGCATGGCTATCTTCCATATAACTATCTAAAACACAGCAATAGCCTATTTCAAGATGTGAAATACGTGCCTTGAGAATGATAACTCTCAGATGCACTTTAAGTGTTTACTTGAGAATGACATCTCTAAGCAATAGCATCAATTAGATGTATTCAAAGAGTGTCAATATCAACCAACCAATTTGTTTAGTAGTTGCAAATTATGTACACATTAAAAGGAACACCTGACTAAATCTACTAGATGTTGAATTAAAAGTAAAATCATTAAAAAACAGCTCAGTCAAAAGAGAGACTGATGTTCTCTTCAATAAATTCCTCAAGAGCAATCAGATATTTGATTGGCATATGTGGGAGAATACATTAGTCGCAGTTTACCAAATTAATGGGTGTCTATTGCTTTACATCCATGGGCATTTCCACTGTGTTGCCACCATGAAAAAGGATAGTATGCAACGTTAATGTGTGAGTGTGTATATATATGCCACATCATTTACAAATTTACGAAGACTTCTTCAAAGTGCGAATATCTAGCTCAAATGATTTCTTTATTAATATTCTGGGAAAAAAATGGTTGCTTCTCAGGATTTGAGAATTGAGACAATTAATGCTGAAGTCCTTTTTATTGGTTATAGGTATCTCTATCATGAGATGGAAAAAGTTATACAAAGCTTGCAAAAGCATACCATTTGCCTGTTGATATTACATAACCGTAGGAATGCAAGAGTACCTGGGAACCTTCTAGATGAATCCACCTCTGAGAGAAGCCATAGCCAGATACAATTATGTAGAAACGAGCAATTCTAATTGTATGTTAGAACTGCATGTTTGAGAGATCAAGAAGATGGGAGGAGGCAATAAAACAAACCAATAAAAATTCTTCCAAGTACATACAGCGTGATCAACTTGACACATGTATGCAACACTTGAAACCTGCATATGCTCAATACCTACAGTCAAAAATTTCTCAACAGGATAAAATTACCGAGTAGAAACCAGCCTGTAATAACTGGTGAAGAACCAAGAAACTCTACTTTGAATATCAAAAGAATATTTCTTTGATAATAAACACGAAAAGCATGAAAAGGCACATGAATACAAGTGCTGTAGCACACATAACCATGCCCCCCTGCTTCTGGGTTCTCTCTGCCTGCATGCCCAAGACAAAAGAAAGGTTCTGTCAGGGTTCAAAATAATAATCCAATCAACTAACTAAAATGGGAAACAGTGACAACATCACCAAACAAGAGTGTGATGGGGGCATATAATTCTGACAGATCTAGGTAGCAAAATTTTATATGCATCTGTCCCAACCTTCTCTAATTCTTTAACACCCTTATCAACTGAGGCTGCAACATTCTGAATATTGTAATCAATTCGATCAACTATAGTTCCCTGCAACCATAAAATGTATTCATCAGAATCAAAAAGAAATTTAGATGCCTTTAATTTGTCTACTAAAATATGTCCCCAAATTCACAAACAAGAAATGCCAGTAGTATGCAAGAAAGGTATTTAGAATTTTTATGGCCGAAGTATCTTTACTAAGAGATTCGTCTGTAAGAGAAAATATTAGTTTCATCAGGGCTGTGGCTCCTTCTGGCGCTTCATTATAATAGTGCCTGAATTTTGCTTCTGAAAGTGTATGACATATGCCACCACGTAGTCAAGAGTAACACCCCCTTATCTTAGTCTAAATGATGTATCTTGGTCTTGTCGAGTTATAGTATCTGCACTCTAGGCGAATACTTGTTTTTCCCTTGATGAGGGGATGCATAAACATTCTTTAATTAGACCAAGGAACTTCATAAAGTTGGATGGATGTCTTTTCTAAAGAGAGGGGGTCCAAAACTCTAAGAGGTCAAACTCCTACATCTCATGCCTATGTGTAGGGCTCTAAGCCCACTGAGATTTGAACCCCAAGTCACTTGCATGAAGACACCATAGTTTAAGACTAGACCACACATCAGAACAGACAATACTGATGGCTTGCATGCTTGGTCAAAATTATTAATAAATGTATGTGTGCGCAAGTTGACTTTTCAGGCAAACAACTTTAGGGTAAAACTCGAGAATTCTACATTGTTTAGCAGAATATTCTCAAAGAATATTGTGTGTTCTCGTCATGTTGGCACCTAAATGTTGGTCTTGAAGTGCCCCTATATTAAAAATTTGTTAGAATGAGTGACACGTCTTAAATGTATGGAGTTCATTAAAATTTCTAAACAGAGTTTTACATGTGTGCAGGTTGGCTCTTTAAGGTAAAACAGTTACGGCCAGCTACAATTCTGCTCACTACAGAGTGTTCATTTTTTTACCATAATCTAATTATTGGCACGTCTATTATTTTATGATATCTTTGTTAGATTTCTGGATCATTTTACTTCGTAGATCATTATGTAACTTATATTTTAATGCCCCTTTTCAAATTTAATACACACCCCCAACAAACCAGAAAAAATGCCCATGACCTTTCCTATGAAATGCCAAAAATATCTTTGTTAGATTTCTGGATCATTTTACTTAATAGATCATTATGTAACTTATATTTTAATGCCCCTTTTCAAATTTAATACAAACCCCCGACAAACCATAAAAAAATGCCCATGACCCTTCCTATGAAATGCCGTAATGTAACGATACATATTAACATACAGTATACACAGTAATAACATTGATATTAAGTATAAAGGATATAGGCACTGTGCATTACTCTCTAGAAGTTGATGCAAAATAAGGGGAGAGACTGAATGCAGAAGATGATGTCAAGAGATGTGAGAAACATAACGTTTTAAACCTTAAATGCAGAGACAATTGATGTTTGTTCGAGCAAACAAACTCAAAGAAGTGAGAAGGTTTCTTAAAGGGGAATAACAAAAATAATCTCAAATGATAGTAAGCTTGTGTGTTGACTCATACTGGGAAACTTTGATTATATTTCTGTATTATGCAAGTGAAATAATAGAGATCCAAAGAGAATGGTAATGTTGTGAATAGCAATCCACAAAATAAAAGCAAAATAGAGTGTAAGAAATATAGATATGAATGTCCAAAATGCAAAAATGCTGACATATCAAACTAAGATAGCTGTGCAACTTTGAGTGGTTGACCTGTAAATACAACAACTCAAGACGAAAATTCCTCAATGATTATTTCAAATTTAGTCTTATTCCATATTTAAATAGCCATAATTAGATTAAGGCAACACATAGGCACCTGATTAGGCTGACCTAACTGGAATGAAAAACCTAAGAAGCCCATTAAAGATTATTCACAGATTATGTCCGCCACATGTCAACTAATATAAAACCCAATTATACATGGTGACGAGTCAAGACAACGGCACATGTAATATTTAGGAGTACTCCAATACACACTTTACAAACTCTGCAAGTACTCTCCAAGTTGCCAAGTACTCTCTATTCTTTTGCTCGGCAAGTTTTTACAAGTTTAACTCACAATTATAGACACAAGGAAAATGTGGGTAAAAACGTTTGTGGGTGAACTGCTGGTTAAAACTGATGCAGAAGCATCCAGGGGTGTAGGGCAGTCCTACATCATCCAAAGATATTGGTATATTAATTCTCTATTAAGGTTAGGTGATTAAAAAATAAATGCAAGCATCTATAGGCCTCCATGTACCTAGCAAAGTGTCCAAGGGGAAATAGGATGTTAAAATTATTTAATATTTGTGACATGTTCAAAGGCAATTGTAATTTTCAAGAAAGGAGACATTTTCCTATCACTTGTAATGCAATAATCAAGAAAATCTCCATCTTGGCATGAAAATGGATAAAGGGAAGAGTCATGCACTCACATGTAGTGAATAGTTACATAGAAAATAAGAAAATACACCTCTTTAGGCGACCACTTCGGAAAATTGAAAAGACTCCTCTTTAGGAGCCCTCCTAGGAGAGTTGAAAGGTCATCTATTGGCTATGTGTTGCTTTTCTTGATAGCCATGTCTTGTTCATCAAGAGAGGGAGCGGGATTTCCAAGAGGTGCTAGAAATCTTACAAAGGTAGGCTTGAACTAGAAGTTATCATTCGGTGTTGAGTTCTTCTCTTCATAGATGAAAGAGGAGTAGCAGCTAAGGGATGTAGAAGAATAGCTTGTAGCTCCTTGCAAAGTTGTAAAGGCTAAGTGGCTAATATTTTGTAATTGAAAATTTTGAATTTCATTTTATTAAAATAGAAGGCAAGTTATTTATTGCAATTTTCTAAGCTATTCTCTTTGTTATGCTATGTATGAATATTGGGTGGAGTAACCCTTCATATCTATGGGCCCGTTTGGTGCATGGAATTAATTTATCCAGAATAAGCCTATTCTAGAATAAGGACCTTTTCTCGGATTAATTAATCTTGAAAATGAAAGCTCGAATAAGCTATTCTGCGTTTGGATCCCATATTGTGGAATTGGAATAAGGATTATTTTTCATTTTTTTAATTAATTTGAACAATATGTATTTTTAACATGTGTACACACATACACATACACATATACACACATCTACATATACGCACATATACACACACGTGTATATACACACACACATATATATACACACACATGTGTGTACATATACACACATATATATACACGTGTATATATACACATGTATATATACACACGTATATATACACACGTCTACATATACGCACATATACACACATACACATACACATACGCACATATACACACATATACACACATACACATACACACATCTACATATACACACATATACACACATATACACACGTATATATACACATATGTGTATATATATACGCACATCTACATATACACACATATACACATATACGCACATATACACACATCTACATATACGCACATATACACACACACATATACACACATCTACATATATGCACATATACACACATATATACACATACACATATACACACATACACACGTGTGTATATACACATGTATATATACACACATGTGTGTACATATACACACACGTATATATACACGTGTATATATACACATGTATATATACACATGTGTATATACACACATGTTTATATATACACATGTATATATACACACATGTGTATATATATACATACCCACATTGAAAAAAAAAGATTAAAAAAAAAAATTTTAAAAACAAAAAAAAATTAATAAAAAAAAATAAATTCGAATCCATAAATAGCTTATTCTTGAATAAGAAATGAATTCCAACTTTTTTTTAGAATTAACTAATGCAAGCATTGGCCCCAAAATGGGGATTAGTTTTCTAATTCGAGAATTCGTAAAATGCGCGCAAACAGAGAATTAAATTATTCTAGCGTTAACTAATGCTTATTCCAGGTTAATACCTGGCACCAAACAGGCCTTAGTGTTACAAAGCATGTGTTTAGGTGTGCATGGGGAGTCCCTATCATCAGTACTATCAGAGCAGTAGTTCCTGAGTGTGTAGACAAAGTGCTAAATGTGAGGCAGTTTGCACTAGGACCTAAGGATGAAGTGCGAGAGAGTTCACTTGCAAATGTATGTGCAAGTTGCAAGAGCAGCTATTTAGAGGATTTGAGGAGCTGGGGTTCCTGAGTTTGTAAAGAAACCACTGAGTGAGGCAGTTTGCAACAGAGCTTGAAAGTATAGATAAAAGGACCTGTGCTGAGGCTTTGAGAGGCCTTGAAAATGGAAATGAGTGAGGAAAATGACGCATTGGTTGGGTTAGAAGGATTCCTATGCTTGACAAAACCAGAGAGAGAATAAGAAATAAAAGAAGAGATGAATTTATAAAGTTGCAGCAACAAGTGAAAGAAATAGAAGCAAAGATTGAAAAGTTACCACAAAAAAGAAAAGCGGAAGAAAAAAGGTGCAGGTCATTTTTCTAATGATGTTTCTATTGCAGGAAAGAAGGAAGATGTAGCAGAGTGCCTTGCATGTGGCACAAATGAAGAGGCTACAGTAGAGGATTTGGAAGGTCCAATATTCGATGGAAACAAGTAAAGTTTACAGCAGAGACATGTCTGTTAAAAGGCAAGGAGAACGAGATGAAGGAGATTGTAGCAGAGAAGAAGATGATGGACTTTGAGGGCCCCTTGTTTGATGTCCTTATCAACGGGTATGAGGATGTCATCTTGAAAGAGGAGATTGAAAGACTCAATAGCTTCTTGGAAGCTGAACCTAAAGAGATTGCAGCTGAGGAAATTCTTTGCCATGGCTTGGAAATGTTAACAGCAGAAAAGGAAAGCGAAGAAATAGTTACAGTGGTCGATGAAATTGCAGCAGTAGAAATCAAATGGCTCAAATCAATTCAAGATAAAGAAGCATAACTTTGGGAAGGCATACAAGAAAAGTTTACAGCAGAGACATGTCTGTTGAAAGGCAAGGAGAACGAGATGAAGGAGATTGCAGCAGAGAAGAAGATGATGGACTTTGAGGGCCCCTTGTTTGATGTCCAAATCAATGGGTATGAGGATGTCATCTTGAAAGAGGAGATTGAAAGACTCAATAGCTTCTTGGAAGCTGAACCTAAAGAGATTGCAGCTGAGGAAATTCTTTGCCATGGCTTGGAAATGTTAACAGCAGAAGAGGAAAGCGAAGAAATAGTTACAGTGGTCGATGAAATTGCAGCAGTAGAAACCAAATGGCTCACATGAATTCAAGATAAAGAAGCGTAACTTTGGGAAGGCACACAAGGAGGAAAGAAAGAGGATGCAGCTATGGATGGTGTTGAGAGAGAGAGAGAGAGAGAGTTGTGAAATGTCCTTGGAGAGCATAAGGATGCAAGAGAACGTGGGCAGCTGAGTATAGAGAAGTTGGTTGCAAAGTAAGAGGTAGAAAAGAAAGAAAAGATTGTAGATGTTGCAACTAAGGATGCTAGAGAGGTGTATGTTGAGGTGTTAGAGATTGCAGATGCGTTTGTTGGAGGTGGCCAGACTTGGGTGGGTTAAAACCCACAAAGAAGAGAAGGGGAATGTTGAGTGGTGAGATAAGGAGGGATGTTGAATGGAGCAACATTTGGAGGAGGTTGCATTATGATGGAACAAATTCTACATTGAGCAAGAGAGTTGCAAGCCAGATATGGTGGAGGAGGTTGGGTTCAGGTGGAGCTAATTCCACATCGAGGAAGACAAGAGCGGAGCAAAGTAGTCAAAGAAGGAGGATGCTTGTTCCAGCTAGGTTCTGGAAGAAGAGAAAGAAGAACTAGTTGGAGGTACCTGTTACAGTGATGGAGCTTGCTGAAGATTGTTGGCAATCTAAAAGAGTGGCTCTACTTTCCAACTCTATTTTGTGAGACAAGGCTCACAAAATTTTCTTACCCCAGGTGTTTAATGCAAGGGCATAGAGCAATCCTGCATCAACCAAAAATATTGGTATTTTAATTTTCTATTAAGTTTAGGTAATTAAAAAATAAATGCAAGCATCTATAGGTCTCCATGTACCTAGGAAAGTGTCTAAGGGGAAATAGGATGTTGAAATTATTTAATATTTGTAGCCTACGTTCAAAAGCAATTGTAGTTTTCAAGAAAGGGCACATTTTGTTATCATTTATAATGCAAAAATTAAGAAAATCCCCATCTTGGCGTGGAAATGGGGAAGGGGAAGAGTCGTGACTCATATGTATTGATTGGTTACATAATAAATGGGAAAAGACACCTCTTTAGATGCCCACTATAGAAATTTGAAAAGACACCTCTTTTGGAGCCCTCGCGGGGAAATTGAAAGGTCATCTATTGACTATGTGTTGCTCTTCTAATAGCCATGTGTTGTTCATCAAGAAAGGGACTGGGGTTTCCAAGAGACACAAGAATGTTGATTTTATAGCTAGATCGGATTCTAGCATTATTAATTTTAATTAGAAATTAAAATTAATTATTCAATTAGATCATCGGGCTGGGCCCAATTATTGCTTTTATCACAAGACGCTATGTATTGATAAAATCACTTAATGATTTAATTGGGCTGGGGCCAAATTCAAATTACATTTCAATATATTTCTTGGCACCAAATCTGGGCCGACTTATGGAGAGTTTGTGGAGATTGCTCCATATATAATCAAGGCATTGTCTTAGCGAATAAGACACATAAGCACAGTAATCATTCCTTGCAGCAATCTCTCTCATAGCAATCATATATAGCAGCACAGCAAATATACACAGCACAGTAACAGCGATATACATCCAGTGATATTCAGCAATCAGGAATTATCAATACATCTGCAATTATTATCTTGCGACATCTAGCCATTCACGGGGTATAGACTTTTAGATCAGAGATCTGATTGGCGATCCACAGTTTGCATCATTTATACTTCATTAGTGATCTATCTCCTGCGATTTATATACTTCCTGAGATTGGCAATTATAATTCAATATGGATTGGTGATATTGATTGTAATTCAATGTTGATTGATTTGCTTCATTGATCGGGGATCTTCAGCAAATCTAAGACCTGCGATATTTGTGAGGTCTGTAATTGAATCTTGAAAAACAATATTAGTTGATCTAATTGTTGCTGGGTTTTTCCTCCAAGAGAGAGGTTTTCCTAGTGTAATACTTTGTGTAATCGTGCCTTCTTTATCTGTTTATTTTGTTAAATTGTTATAGTTCTGATCTGATCACTAAAATTAACATGGTACCAAAGCTAGGTTCGTACTAACAAGTGATCAGATTAACCATATACTTTCAGTCTTCTGTTTCTTTCCTTCTTTTGTCAAGATGGTGACAGGTCTAAAGGTAGAAGACAGACTGGAAGGTGCTCTGAATTTCACCTCTTGGAAAGTGTGTTCTCCTTGCACTTGAGCAAAATGATTTGCTTGAGTTTGTGCAAGGGCAAGAACAAGCTGAACCTACCGATCAGGATGAGCTACGCTAGTTTTAGAATAATGCTCTTAAAGCCAAGAAGATCCTAATTGATTCTATGAAGGACCATCTTGTTCCTATCATCTCCAAGATGTCTTCAGCTGGAAGGAATGTATGAGATCCACCTTGACTCATCTCAAAGGGTGGATCAACCATGGCTCATCCCAGAGGGTGGAAACAAAGGGCTTTCACCTTAGACTTCTCTCTCAAAGAGAAGAATGCAATAACATACAAAATAATAGATCACAGATGTTGAAACTCCTTTTCATCTAAGGCTTCATTCTCCAACATACCAAGTTTATCTCAAAAGTACACAACCTTCTCTCTAGCAAGAAACTTGGTGAGAATATCAGCCATTTGTTCTGTAGTGATAATGTACCTTGAATAGCATACTTATGTACTATATCTCTTATATAGTTTGCATCACTCTTGGTGAGCCCCAAGTTATGTAGGAGTTAGCATAAAGGCAATTCAGCCAGCACACATGGGACTCAATCTTATGATCATAGTCCTCTGACTGCAAAAACCATCTCCATTGTTGACTCCCTCTGAACCAATATGACCAAATTCCTTGGAGATCACAATGAATCAGATCCTCTAGATGCTCCCTTTAAATTTTAAGGTGTTGCAACAACCTCCTCGTCCAAGGTTGCTTTTAGATGAACTATCAGACTCCCTCTAAATCTAATATCAACCTTCAGCCAGCAAGTCGTGTCTTTGTTCTTTAGTCTACATCAAGCTATTTTCTTGAATGCCCTTTAATCCAACAACTTATCCATCTATCTAGGAATATCATGACCTAGATATCTGCATAAAGGCCTTCTAGCCCACATACACGGAACTACATCATTTGAATCGTAATCCTTTGGCTTTTTATAGTTTCCTTGTCACTAGGGAAACCATCTCAATATGACCTGCCCTTCTAAATCAAAATGATTAAGATCCTTGAAAATCAATTTTGGGAGATCCTCTAGTAGCTCCATCTGTTATGAACATGGGCCCAATCATGAAAATATCTTACTCCAAGAGACTCTCATCATCTGGGACATGATCATGTTGAAATTTTGATCATAACATTATTCGTAGGAATAGTTTCTCGTACACAAATGTACTTGTTTGATTCAATAGTAACATGAGTGAATGTAATAAACTGTGGATTTATCCCCAGGCTTGGCAACACCAAACATTCATATTAATCTAGCTTCCATCTGAAGTTCCAAGTACATGCATCAACCTCTTGACCTTCTCATCCAAGGTTGCTTCTGATAGATTGTTAGACTCGCTCTGAATCTTATGTCCATCTTCAATCAAGTTTTCTTTCCCTTGAATGCAATTTCTTATGCTTCTTGATCCGTCCTGAAAGTATTTCAAAGAGAGATTATAAATAGTCCATAAAACTAAACTATCTCAAAGGGAAATACCAATGATAGAAGTATACAAGATTTACTATCCCAATGTTATAGCATGAATTAATGACTCATTAAATTTATGATCAATATTCGAGGGCATAATCATAAAATACTTATCTCTTGTAGTCAAAGAGTAACGCCTTCTAGGCAATACTTGAACCCATTTTGAGCAACAGAGCTTTCAATTGAAATTTGGGCCAATTCTCCTGAAGATTAGAGAGCAGAGAATCTTTCTTGACAACTCTGGTTTTGACCGAGCATCATTTACCAATGTGGGTTTCCTCTCTCTCTTTTGAGTTGAAAGGACTTAATTTTCAATGTTAGCAGCAAGAACTCATTGTTTTGATATCAATGTATCTCACAAGAATTTAAGATACGTCAACTTCTCTTCATACTCAAGTTAATGCATCCTTGACATGAAACTTGACCTTTTCTTTTAATCTTGGATTAAATGTTTTCACCACTTTTATGTAATGATGCCTTTTATAGTATAGCCTTTGTATATTGTTGTTGATGGAAATTGATGCACAATATTAATGTCGCCAAAGAGGCGATATCGCAACAAATAATACTAGCTTCTTATTGAAGAAATCACACCTCTTTGCATATGGTGACGTGGCTGGAGAAAATCAATGCCTCTTAAGGCATATATCTCACCTCTTGTGTATATCAGTATAGATGTTTTCATTTAATAACAGCCTTACAATATTAAAAAATATTGTTCCTTGTAAAATTGAAGTTAATAACACGTCGCCACCTTTGTACCTTACGCGGCTACTCATTAAATGAGATATCGATGCTTACTCTTTAATATAATGCAAGTATTAATTAGAAAGGGGAGGCTCAATGTGGTGAAGCGCTGCCAATATATCCCTTCTCCAATAGTGATATCGCTCCTCTCTGATTATCCGCTCCTCTAATTATCGAGTGTTGATGTGCTTTCTTTTATAAAGTTTGCTGCAATTCTGTATTCTGTATTTTGATTATTTAAACAGATCGCTTCTCATAAAATTGTCGCTGGTGTTTAATAATGAAGTTGTCCAGGCATAAGGTCGGCAATATAAAAAACAATGGCCGTTGTCTCCAATATCGTAATCATTCAGGGAGTTGCTTTATTACTGTTTTGGCATCGCAAGGGATCGATTTTCTCCACAATTTGATCGCTGCCATTGTAATTCTTTAAGACATCACTGACTTATGTAGTTGGCTTTTAATAAAAAATCGCTCCATTAAAAAAGTTCTTTTCACTAATCACTGTCCATGAATCGCTTTCGATATTACATCTCGCCTCCTTTGAGTTATGTGGCACTTCTCTTTGTTGAGTTGTCATTCATGTTTCTTCATTTTATCTGTTTCATATCTTCTTGCTAATCGCTGTGATAGCTGAACAATAAACCCGATAATAATGCCAAATGTGATTGTGTTTTACTCCTCAATAGCTTCATTGATTTCTTTATAAGCCATATCGCTGACGGTGACATGGAATCGTGATTGACCGTCTTGCTATGAAGTCGTCCAGATAAAGGACATTTGTCACTGTTCATATATATTCGCTGTTCCATTGCATATATGTGTCGAGTCTTTGGATTTATATATTCACTGTTTGAAAACAGCTGACTGCTGCTAATTGATGAATCGACCACCATTTATATTCGCTGTTTGGAACCGGTCTTTGTCTTTGACATTGCGTATTTCATATCACGCATCGCTGTTTTCTTTAGACATGACCGATGTCTTTAAAAAAAAAATGTCGCTATTCATTTGATCGCAGTCAATGTAGTCATTTATTGCTGATTAAAGTGTTTCAGGTATTACAATTCTTCACCGCTGAAGAAGTTTCAAAAAATGGAGCACGAAGGAGCTCGGCTCATCCAAGACACCCAATGCAGTCCAATCGCATTGACACCCAGCACAGGCTCAGGAATGTAACATCGCTCTGATACCATGTTGTAATATCTGACTTGAGATATGTAATATATCTTGTATATAATCTGAGCTGGATTTAAATTCCAATACTTGCACTTTTCATCTTTTGTGTGTTCTTAGAATTTCTATCCATCTCAGAATATGTATTATCTTGAGGAGGCATGTCTCTCCTCTTCAATAACAAATTGATTAGAATAATTTAATCAACTTTATAATGTTTTCATCAATCAATCATATATTAGAATAATATAAGTTTGCATAATATATATTTAATAAATATATAATATAACATATATATATATCATATATATATATATATACACAAATACAATATATTATTATTAATCAATATCTAAGTATTATATGTATTCTAAATGATCATACGACTGAAGCTACAAACATTAACACATCTCCTAGTGGATTTTTGTATTATGTAATTTTTATAGATGACTACTCTAGGAAAACATGGATCTACCTTCTAAAGTGAAAAGAATCTGATGAGGTTTTGAATAGATTCAAAGAGTTTAAATCTTTAGCTGAAAATTTATCTAGGAAAAGAATTAAAATACTTAAATCTGACAATGGAGGTGAGCACACCTCAAGTAGTTTTCATGATTTTTGTGTAGAAGCAAGGATTAAGAGGGAGTTCTGTGTTCCCTACAATCCTCAGCAAAATGGTATTGCTAAAAGAAAGAACAGATCCATAATTAAGGCATCAAAGGCAATGATCCATGATCAAAATCTTCTAATGTTTCTATGGGCTGAAGCAGCTAGGACTGTTGTTTATATTCGGAATAGGTGCCCTCACAGTGTTTTGAAGGATATGACTCCGGAAGAGGCTTTCACAGGAACAAAACCAGACATCAGCAATTTAAAAATCTTCGGAAGTCCAATTTACATTCACATCCCTAAGGAGAAGAGAACAAATTGGAACCTTCAGGTAAGAAAGGTATACTTGTGGGTTATAGTGAGAATTCCAAAGCATTCAGAATTTACAATCCAGGACAGAAATACATTGAGGTAAGTAGAGAAGTTATTTTTGAAGAGAATATTGCATTAAAGAAGGCTAAAGGTTCATCAATGGAAGAAGAAAATGATGTCATATCTAGGCGCTGCTATTAAAGGTAAGCCTAGAGTGTTGGTGGCTCAGTTAAGGACGGGCTCACACCATCTTAGATGCGAGACCGGTAGATGGAAAAGACCCAAAGAGGAGTGGGAGGAGAGGACTTGCAAGTTCTGCGAAATAGGTGCAATTGAAACTGAATGGCACATTCTCTTTGAGTGCACGGCGTATGATGACATTCGAGTTCAATACAGTGATATTTTGGAAGAGGGCAACATGTACAATCTATTTGAGGAGGATAAGATAAAGAAGACAGCTAGTATGATTATCAAGATTCACAGCAGGAGATCAGATATGGAGAAGTCTATGGAGTTAGTTTAGGGCTGTGATCCGTGGTCCCTTAGACTGTTGGTCTCGTGGACATCATTAAAACTCTTCATTCATTCATTCAATGATAATCAAGATATGGATATTGATCATAATGTTGAGATTCAAAGGGAAACTGGAGGACCTTCAGAACCTTTAGATCATATTGAGCCTATGGATCCTAGTGATGGGCCAAGAGACATTTTAGTGAGCAGAAAATACCACTTTGGGTAAGGAACATCATCCAAGAAGCTAAAAAGTTTGCAGCCTCCCAAGGCACCTACAGGGAAAGTAGGAGACCTTAGAAGTTATCCAACTACGTTGCATTGATGTGCAACCTTATTGAGATTGAACCATCTAGCACTAAAGAAGCCATGGACCAGAAAGTATGGAAAGACGCGATGGATGAAGATTATGATTCCATAATCAAGAATGATGTATGGGAGATTGTGCCAAGACCGAAAGGTAAGTCTGTTGTATCCTCCAAATGGGTATTTAAGATTAAACATTATGCTGATGGTAGTATTGACAAATATAAAACTAGATTTGTAGCTCGTCGTTTTTCTCAAAAGGAAGGCATAGATTATCAGGAAACATTTGCACTTGTTGCTAGATATACTTCTATTAGATCTATTATAGCTATTGTTGTAGCTAAAGGTTGGAAGTTACATCAAATGGATGTAAAGACTGTTTTTCTCAATGGTGTCATTGAGGAAGAAGTTTACATTGAGCAGCCACAAGGTTATGAGATTCATGAATGAGAATCTCGCATATGTAGATTAAAGAGAGCTCTATATGGACTCAAATAGGCCCCTCGAGCATGGTATGAAAGAACTGACAAATATTTGGTAACCTTGGGATTTCGTAAAAATGATGTTGATCCTAATCTTTACTTCAAAGTGTTTAATGATGAAATGTTAATCCTGGTTTTTTATGTGGATGATTTATTTCTAACTGGTAGAGAATCTTATCATTAGATGCAAGAAAGAATTAGCTTCTAAATTTGAAATGAAAGACTTAGGACTAATGCATTACTTTCTTGGCTTCGAAATTTGGCAAAGATCTAATGAAATTATTCTAAGTCAAGGAAAATATACAGTAAATATTTTGAAAAGATTTGGAATGATGGATTGCAAGCCTATGTCTACTCCTATGGAAACTAATTTGAAAAAGTTGAGTGTATGTGCAACTAACTCTGATTTTGCAGATCCAACTAAGTACAGGTAATTGATTGGATCTTTGATGTGTCTAGTCAACACTAGACCGGACATCTATTATGCAGTTAGTGCTCTCAGCCAGTTCATGAACAAACCAAAGCACATTCAACTCATTGCAGCCAAACATATCTTGAGATATCTGCGTGGAACTATTGGCTATGGATTGAAATATTCTCTCAACACCATCATTACCTTGGAAAGTTATTGTGACTCAGATTGGGCAAGGAGTGTTACTGACAAAAAGAGCACTTCGGGATTATGTTTCAGTTTGGGATACGCCATGATTTCCTGGGCCTGCAGGAAACAGTTCTCAGTTGCAATGAGTATTGCTGAAGCAGAGTTTATTGCTTCAAGTGTTGCTTCAAGGGAAGCAGTGTGGCTTCGCAAGCTTCTCACTGGGTTGTTTGGACAACCTTTGGATCCTACTGTCATTCATTGTGATAATCAAAGTTGCATAAAGATGTCTGTCAATCCTGTATTTCATGACAGATCAAAGCATTTGGAAACTCATTATCATTTTGTTCGAGACATGGTACAGAGAGGTACCATACAGCTGAAATATATCAACACCGAGGAGCAGATAGCAGATGTTCTCACCAAGCCTCTTACTCGAGTGAAGTTTGAATACTTTAGAGATAAGCTTCGAATTGTGGAGAACACAGCCCTTGGTGAGAGGGAGTCTCAGCATCATTGATACATTTAGTTGTATCTCCCACCCTCTGCGGGCAATGCAAGGTGGTATGTATTTGTGGTCTACTTTGAGAGAAGACTTGAGGCTTTAAACCTCTTCCACCCTCTACGGGCAATGCAAGGTGAATTTCACCCTCTACGGGCAATGCAAGATGGAAATCATGGAAGGAGTCCATGATACTCTTTAGAATCCTCCCTAGCTAAGAGGGAGTGTTGATTTTAAAGCTAGATTGGATTCTAGCATAATTAATTTTAATTAGAAATTAGAATTAATTATTCGCTTAGATCATCGGGCTGGGCCCAATTATTGCTTTTATCACAAGACGCTATGTATTGATAAATACACTTAATGATTTAATTGGGCTGGGCCCAAATTCAAATTACATTTCAATATATTTCTTGGCGCCAAATCTGGGCCGACTTATGGAGAGTTTGTGGAGATTGCTCCATATATAATCAAGGCATTGTCTTAGCGAATAAGACACATAAGCACAGCAATTATACCTTGCAGTGATCTCTCTCATAGCAATCATATATAGCAGCACAGCGAATTTACACAGCACAGTAACAGCGATATACATCCAGTGATATTCAGCAATCAGGAATTATCAATACATCTGCAATTATTATCTTGCGACATCTAGCCATTCACGGGGTATAGACTTTTAGATCGGTGATCTGGTTGGCGATCCACAGTTTGCATAATTTATACTTCATTAGCGATCTATCTCCTGTGATTTATATACTTCCTGAGATTGGCAATTATACTTCAATATGGATTGGCGATATTGATTGTAATTCAATGTTGATTGATTTGCTTCATTGATCGGGGATCTTCAGCAAATCTAAGACCTGCGATATTTGTGAGGTCTGTAATTGAATCTTGAAAAGCAATAATAGTTGATCTAATTGTTGCTGGGTTTTTCTTCCAAGAGGGAGGTTTTCCCAAGGTAATACTTTGTGTTATCGTGCCTTCTTTATCTGTTTATTTTGTTAAATTGTTATAGTTCTGATCTGATCACTAAAAATTAACAAAGAATATTGTAAAAGGGAGGCTTGGGTAAGAGGTTATTCATTCAGAGTTGAGTTCTTCTCTTCAAAGATAAAGAGGAGTAGTAAGTACGGGGTGTAGAAAAATTAGCTTGTAGCTCCATCTTGCAAAGTTGCAAGGCCTAAGTGGTTGATAGTTTATGATTAAAGAATTTGTATTTCATTTTATTAAAATAGAAGGCAAGTTATTTATTGCAATTTTCTGAGTTATTCTCTTTGTTATGCTATGTATGAATATCAGGTGGAGTCATCCTTCATATAGTGTAATAAAGCAAGTGTTTAGAACTTTAGATGTGTTTGGAGAGTCCCCATCATCAAAAACATGTTTTTCACACATTTTTTTGCCATAAAACTATGCATTTTCTCTTTTGAGGTGTCAAGTTTTAATTGAATTTTGCAAAAGAAATGTTCTTAAAAAAAATTAAGAATTTTCAAATTCTCAAAATTTTGCCGAGTATTTGCCAAGTCAAAAAAATTGGGCTTGCCAAGTACTCCCTGAGTCTGCATTTGCAAACTATGGTCCAGTATATGTCTAAGATTATCTTATAAAGTATCATTATTCATAACTTCATTCAATGGTTTCCCATTAGCAAGTGTTGTTCAAATTTGCAGGAAACATTGCGCTACCTGATCAATGACAAGAGTTGATAGGTCTTTCATTATTTGCTGCAGCTGATTTACTGATTCAACAATCTGCTTGGGATACCAAGACAAAATAGATAATTTAGTTTCTGATAGCAATGCAACACAACGGTTGGCAGAGAGCAAATATATGAAGAAAATACAATTGGAAAGAGTGAAATCAAAGTCGTATCACCTGAAGAATTTCCCTTTCCCTTTCAGCTGTTAGCACTTCTGTTTTCTTCATCCTTGCTAGCTGCTGTGTACTGAAAGCCTGTGAAAAAAATTGTAACCAAAACTCAAAACTCAGAAAGTGATACATCATTGCATAATATAGGCATATCTTGAAGCCAATGAGAACAGAACTTATTCAAACTGTCGAAATTCCGAAACTTAGTGAAGTCTTCAAAAATAATGAAAAAAAGTGAATCCTCTTTACCGAGTCAAAAGATTGATCATCTTCATATCTAGTTTTTGGACCATTCAGATTCATGCCCATGTCAACTGCATCTGATCCCTACACAAAAAATATTTTCAAATAAACCCATTCAGTATATGGCACTATTATCCATTCTCAAACTAGACATGCATCCTAATAGGATTTAGTGAATGGCACCACACATCTTTTTGCTGCCGTAAGCGCTGTAGATAAGCATTTTGTTGTTTACGAAACTCCATTGAAAGTGCCTGGAGATCAGTGGCAAGAGATCTCTGCATATAGAATACATTCATTTGGTAAGTACAATGGTAATGAGATTCTCCATACCGATGCCTTTGAATAGAACCTTGTTTATTGATTTAATCTCTTAATAATTACTCACATATTCTAACAATTGTATTTTATTGGCTAGAAGACACACCTGAACATTCTTCTGAACATTTGCATCCTCAGATAGGCCTTGCCCTGAAAGCTTTTGTAGCATCTGCTCACTTCTTTTCAGCAAGCGTGTTATTTCTTGGGTCAGTTCTTCAATTGCATGCTGATCTGCCGTCGTGTCACCAAATGTTGGCATCAATGCCTTAGCATAAGACTTTGTCAGCACAGAAATTTTACTCCGTGCCCGTTGCATGTTAGTTGCTATCTCTTCTGATATATCCACCCATGCTGGAGGTAGGCCAATAACTACAGCATCTCCTCTATGAAACACACAGATGCATTTAAGGGTTAACATACTAGTTTTCTAAACATAAAAGAATTTTATCAGTACATGGATTCCACACCAGCTCCAACAACACCAAAAGAAAAATATGAGTTCGATATAAACAAAACACTGCTATTTTTAAGTGCAGGAATCTATACTTATAGTACAGGCTAAGCAAACTACTCCCAATAACAAATTAAGAACCTGTTCCATGGTGAAAAGAAAAATAACAATTTTAGAAGATACTATTTCATATCTAGAGAAGAAAATACAGGAAATGCTTTGATTTCTTTTTATTTATCAAACTTCTAGAAGTATCCAAAAAACAAACAGAAGATATTGCCTAAAAAAAAATTGACCAAAAGAAAGTGCCTTGGCATCTATTTTGTACCCAGTGGATTGCTTCCCATGTTGCTTGAGAAAATGAATGTCTCACATCTGTTTTTGCACCTGATTGGTTGTTCAAATTTTAGCTGCCGGAAGAGGAGACCACTTGTGCTGAAGAAATATTATTAACCATCCATTCTTGCGTGTGCCAGATATTTTAGGCGTTTTCATATATTTTCTTATTATGATGAGTAATGAATAATCTTCTTGTCATCCACCTACTGTTGATGATATAGCTGTGGGAGTTATCTCTCTCCTGTATTCGAAATAAATAAATATATTATTGAAGCCAACTCAACATATAATATCATCTGTTGATGATATAGCTGTGGGAGTTATCTCTCTCCTGTATTCGAAATAAATAAATATATTATTGAAGCCAACTCAACATATAATATCATCTTCTTTGTAACGTCAAGGCAATGAAGGGTCAAGACAAAGAAGGGTCTTCACTTTGTAACGGCAAGACAATGAAGGGTCAAGACAATTTTATATATTCTTCCAGGAGGAATTTGTATGATGATAGATTGATATCTTTTATTTTCTGAGAGATTGATACTAAGAAATTATTATGATCTGCATATTGATAGATGCTATGATCATCACTTCAGTTTAGCCTAGTGTTTGGGCAAATTGTAAAGCAGTCTTCTACTCTTTCATTATATATATATAAGTGATATTTGTGACTGGGTTTTGTCTCTCTCAAGTGGGAGGGTTTTCCCAGGATAATTTGTTGTGTCCATTGTTGTTTTTGTTGTGGTTTATTGTTCATTATTTTTGTTTGTTGTTTATCTTCATTTCTGATATGAAACATTAACATGGTATTAGAGCTAGGTTGGATAACAGAAAATAAGGGTTTCAAGCAATTATCTTCATTTTCAGCTACCTGCCATTTGGATAAGTTTCTTTTCTGTTTTTGCCCTTTTGTTTGTTCTTTTAAACATAATCTTTTATAATGAGAAAATTAATTTTTCCTGGTTGATGTATTAAACAAAATGAAGTATAATGGTTGTAACTTGTTGGCGTAATGAACTGTTTAGAGAAATCCCACTAAGGGTTTTTTTTAAATTTGTTTCTGTAGCTATATGATTTCCAGGTCGGGCTCACTGGAGTCTCCTATGATCACCGTTGCATGTAGTTTGAACTTTGTATTGCTGTGAAGATTGTAATTGCAGACTGGGAGTTTTGAAATAGAAAACTTCTCATCTAATGCAGAGCTATTGAAGACTTTCAGTATTTTCTGAAGATGTCAGTTGCTAGTTGTGGTGCCGTTCAAGGTTGAAATGACTGTTTCAGCTCTGTAGTTCATTCCCGATATATGTAAACTAAAAATCTAGGGGAGGAAGTTTGTATTGGAAGACTTCCCAGCTTGGGGTCTGCCATGATTTCATGGTGTAGCAGGAAGCGGACCTCTATGACACAAAGTCTGTGGAAGAAGTTGGATCATACACGAGAACAGGGGTTGTGAAATACCATTTGGGTACATCGTATGATAGACCTACAAGGGATGGTAAAAGAATTCATCTTTCTGTGGTTGCTAATCTCAGTCATTTGGGAGTAGCTGATCCTGTTGTCGTTGGGAAGCACCTTGAGGGACAAGAGGCTCCTCAAGATATGGACATATCTCCTAATGATACCTCTAAAATTCAGAGGGAGTCTAATGTATCATTCGAGTCTACTGATCTAGTTGATGTACCTAAAGATTTTGCTTGGTGTTGTGGAGGTTGCTGCTCTTGCTGAGAGGGAGTCTCGGCATCAATGACCCTTACTATGTGCTAAAATTCATATTTCTCTGAGACGAAGAAATATGAGGTGAAAGCCTTTGAGAGATATTGTTCTTTCCACACATGGGAGTAGCCATGGTGGAGGTCATGTTGAGAGACTCCATGACAACATCACATTGAGTGACTCCCTGATGAGTACTTGTGCACATGCTTCTTTCCACACATGGGAGTAGCCATGGAGGACGTCATGTTGAGAGACTCCATGATGGCATCACATTGAATGACTCTGTGACGAGTACTTGTGCACATGCTTCTTTCCACACGTGAGAGTAGCCATGGTGGACGTCATGTTGAGTGACTCCGTGATGTTATCACATTGAGAGATTCTATGATAAACTCTTTTTCACAAATGGGTGTAGCCATTGTGTGTGTCATGTTGAGTGACTCCATGACATTATCACATCGAGAGATTCCATGATAAACTCTCTTTCACAAATGGGTGTAACCATTGCGGGTGTCATGTTGAGAGACTCCATGAAATGAATATCTGGAAAGATACCTCCCTAGCTGAGAGGTAGTGTTGATGTTATAGCTGCGGGAGTTATTTTTCTCTCTTGTATTTGAAATAAATAAATATATTATTGAAGCCAACTCAATACGTAACATCATCTTCTTTGTAATGTCAAGGCAATGAAGGGTCAAGATAACGAAGGGTCTTCACTTTGTAACGGCAAGACAATGAAGAGTCAAGACAATTTTATATGTTCTTCTAGGAGGAATTCGTATGATGATAGATCTTTTATTTTCTGAGAGATTGATACTAAGAAATTATTATGATCTGCATATTGATAGATGCTATGATCATCACTTCAGTTTAGCCTAGTGCTTGGGCGAATTGTAAAGCAGTCTTCTGCTCTTTCATTATACATATAAGTCATATATTTGTGGCTGGGTTTTTTCTCCCTCAAGTTGGAGGGTTTTCCCAAGATAATTCGTTGTCCATTGTTATTTATGTTGTGTCTTATTGTTCATTATTTTTGTTTGTTGTTTATCTACATTTCTGATATGAAACATTAACACCTACTACCATAGTATTGTTGTGAGGTTTTGCACACATCACCCCAATCCTTGGGGACCCCCTCTGAGATTTCGAAATTGAAGAATTGCTGGGCATCCTTCCCTTAGGCGGAGTTCTGATCTCTACAGGACTGATTGTCCTATCCACTTGGAAATTCCGCTCATTGTAGAGGGTGATTCTTGGGTAGATGGCTCAGTGTTTGATGGAGTCTAGGGGGATGTTCTATGCTTAAGGGGTCATGTCTTCCCTTGGGCGGAATTGTCATGTCTATGGGACAATTCCGCCCAGAATGATGACCAGCTCTTCACCCCCTCTCCTAGCATTTTCTCTCCAAGTTGTGGATGAGTAGTTAGACCCCCCCCCCTTTGACTTTGAAATCTGAAGATAAACATTGGTTCTAGGAGGTTGTAAGTCATTTTTAGAAGAGGAAATTGATAGTGTCCTATGACTAGGCGGATTCCGCCCAGCCATAGGACAAGTTGTCCTATACACCTCTAAATTCCGCCCAACCTTGAGTTGGGAAGCGGATCTAATTGATATAAAGAGGGGTGTTTAAAGTGTCTTGGATGTCTTGGAGATGGCGGATGGTGTCTTGCCAAGGGAATCCTTCCCTTGGGCGGAAATGTCCTGTCTATGGGACAATTCCGCCATGAGGTGATGACCAGCTCTTTCCCCCTCTTCTCCAAGCCTTCTCCTTCTAGGTATTGCAGAGATCTTTGTCAAGGAGGCCATGGTTTAAGCAGGAGCAACATTTGATGTTTGAAAGTTGGAATCGAATTTTGAAAGTAGATAGTGTCCTATGACTCATGAAATCCCGCCCAAGTGGAGGGATGCTGTCCTGGCCTTCTTAGCCCTTGCTGATCTGAGATAAAATGCTTAATATGAAAGCCATAGGATGTTGGGTCAAGTGTTGGAAGTCCACCAAGATTGGGATCACAGAAAATTCGCATGTGTCCTATGACTGGGCGGATTCCGCCCAGCCATAGGACAGATTGTCCTATGTGATTGAGAATTCCACTCCACCTTGGAGCCTTGGGGGAAATCTAGAAGGGGGGCAAGTAGTATTTAAGTGTTTTAGGAGGTGGATTTC
>MU224174.1:861068-878129 GCA_018584345.1 Thuja plicata
AATGTTTGATAGGGATCTATATACTAGGCCACTAGCATCCTAGCGGCTTGTTAGGAAGCCTTGTGTGGTAATCTAGTCCAATTTCCCTTGAATCATTGCATCTATGGAGGTAGCGCCGCTAGCAAGCCTTCATTAGGTTCGATCCCCATCCATTTGCTAATCTTTCCATTCCATAGGAGTAGTAGTAAAACAGCGAGTAACTTAGTAGTTGGAGTTTGATGAGCAAAGTTGGAAGTGATATAAATTAAGGAGAAGAAATCAATTGAGTATACATTGCAAAGCTAGATCCCATCATCATCATAGCAAGAATCTGACATCCTTGAATGAACAACATAAGCCCGCCTACGTGATTAACCAGCAAATCACATTAATATAACTGAGTTAGTATCCACAGGTGTAAGGAACCTTGGAGTTTTCTCATGTTCTTCCTGAGTATTTACTTTTCAAGAGAGGGTTGAGTGTTTGATATCCTTTATCAAATATTCAATTCCTATATGTTATGTAGTGGTACAAAACTGAAATCAACAAGTATATCACTGCATCATATCACATCAATAACAAAAAATTGATTCCATTGCATTTGAAAACTTGGCAGCTAAATAGACAATCACTTATGGTCACTTAAGATAATGATTGACTTTGGAAAATCCCAAGACATGAAGATAGCAAATTGATTTCTGAATATAAAGCAACTAAAACTGTGAGAATAATCAAGATGTCAACCATAAGCATGAGAAAGTCATGTGGTGACATTGCAACTTCAATAAGATTATAAACAAATCAAATAGCTGGAAACATGTGCTAGCAGACAGAAAATTGTGTACGAACTTGAAACTGCCATGAAAACATGTGTAAGATGCAACAGCTACCTTTATGGCATGGTAAAAATGGACAAGTGTACCTGATCTTGGGGCTATCTAGAAAAGGGGATTATAGGGTTGCACCTCAGATTTAATGAATATTGGCAAGACAGTTTGAATTAGACGTAGACTTGATGAAAAACTCAGGCATAAATATAGTATAAAAGATCTCTTTTTTTATTATTTTACTTTCAATTATCTTCCTGTTGTTAACTTGTTTCTGATTTTTCTGATTTTCTTGCAGACTCAACTAATTTGGCAATTATTTGAATGACTACCTCTCCAAGTTTCAACACTATGGCTCTAACATACACTGGACTAGGGTATCCCATACAGAACAAGTGATAGACCCTATAAATTAAAAAAAGGTAATTGATAAAAAGCTATGCTCCACGGAGTTTCTGGGACGGGGACGTTTTAGGGGACGGGGACGTGTTTCCGGTACGGGTACGGCTCAGAGCCAACTTTTAGGGGACGGCAGGGGACGGCTATTAAAAAAAATAGGGGAATCTTTATATATATATAGAAAGAATTCAAATATGCATATCATAACATTGATAAATCATTCACCATAGACATTTTAGAAGCTCAAAACAATGAATACATAGCAAATTAACAAAGTTCAAATACTTTCATTGTAAAAATATGGTGTACATATAGCGAAAATGCCCGAAGGCTCCAAGTTTCATGCATGAAATGACATAAAGAGAAGTCCAACTAAAATACTAAATAGTAAACATAGAAGTTCAACTCCATAATTAGATGTCCATAATAATCAAAATCAATAACGTATCAGCAAATAATATATGTCAAATATATGACTGTCCTCTACGAAAGCTTTGTTGCTGCTCCTCTTTCTTCTTCTTTTTGGCAAGAATGAATGAAATGAACAAATGAAAGAGAGTTAGGCTTTTTATGTTTTTAGCATCCATACTAGGGTTTAGTATCTTTTATTTAATATTAGAGTCCATGTGGGGCCGGCCGAAAACCAAACAAATTAAAAAAAAAAACTCGCTTTTTAGGACGGATTTGGGTACTGGGGACGGCCAAGCCGTCCCCTGACCGTCCCCGATACCCAAATCCGTCCCCTATTTAGGAAACTTTGTTTTTTTTCAGTTTCCAGAATGTCCCCGATTTGGGAACGAAAAGGGGACTGTTAGGGGGCGTTGAAAATCCGTCCCCGCGTCCCCATTTTGTACCCGGGACGGGAACGGGGGTACAAGGGTAGGGGACGCGTCCCCGTGGAACACAGATAAAAAGCCTATTTTAAAAGTAGCCTCCTCCTAGTTCACAAGATAAGAAATACTTTGTAACTTAAATTGCATGGTTAATGGATATTCATAATTTTGAAAGTACAAAAATAATTTTCCACATTATACAGTGCAACCCAGGGACATGTCCTTAGCATGCCCCATAAATATCTCCTCCTTGTCCCCAAATTTCTGCAAAAAACATGGGCGCCAGAATGCCCCACAAAAATGAAACACCTAGGGGGCAACTTGACATCCACGAGGTCCATCAACCATCCCAACCTGCTTTACATAAAGCAACAAAAAAAATGTTTTTCATGAAACTGATTTGCTTAATCTTCCACCCGTAAGTGGTATGACCTGGTATGTTTTTACAAATGGTACAGATTATTATCATGGGGAGTGAAGTGAGGCTAAGGGTGGGTAAATTTTCTGTTGCAATCTCATCTGAAAAAAGACAGCAGTAAAAAGAGTGGAGTGAACTTACTCGATAGTTTGTCTTCATGAGCATATGAATGTAATCTTTTCGATAAAACGTAACCCTTTGATGAGACAGAAATGAGAGAGCCATTGTGGGGAAGGGGGCTTATACTTTATACACTGCCTGATCATGCTCCATATTCTATGAAAGGCAAATCAATTTCAATTCTATCCTTGAACAACCATATATGATTGTGATTAATAGAATAATCTGCTTACACTGATGTGGTTGATTAAAACCCTGTACCATGTTACCTAAACCTTAGAACCAAAATCATGAAAATCATATTATGATTATCAAATGGATTATTGGAACAATGAATTGTCGTTGCAAATTCAGCTTCTTTTATTTTTCATTTTTTTAACCTAATGAATTTTTTTTTAAATCTGTTCCAAAGCTCAAGAAATTCTGATATTATTTGTTGCTAGGAGTGTTTACACATGTACACATGCAGACATACAAGACATCCACATACATGCACATATACATGTGCACACACACACACAAACGCATGCAAGCTCACACATGCAGAGGCATGCACACACTGTATGCACCCGCACCCACACCCACGCACACATGTACATGCATGCATGTGCGCACTCAGAGAAACACTGATATTATATGTTTCTGGGGGTGTTCCACGCACACATGCATGTGCACACATAGACACACCCAAAGGTGCCTAAATACATATTATATTAAATTTTGGGCATTGTACCAATTATATTCTTACTGGCATCTTCCATCTGTACTAGCCTGATAAATACTCGAGTCCTTTAAAAGACACTTCCACACACTGGTCTTCAATGGCACCAACTACAAAGTTGCCTGTTTTAGAATTAAGGAGGAGATCAAAGACACGCACATAACAAGCAGCAAGAAAGCAACAACCATAATTGCTAGGAAATGGTTTAGAAAAGAAAGATGAAGGCAATGATGATTAGCATACAAGGAAACGGGATAACTTATGAGGAAGAGGGTATTTCAGAAAGAATTGTGAATATCCAGAAATACTGACTAAGTAAAATATCACATATCCACAAAGCAGATGTTGCAGCTTTGCGGAAGCAAAAGCTAAGTTGTAAACTGAAACACCACAAACAGAAAACAAGTTGACTAAATACCAAAAGGGAAATTATAGAAGATAGTAAGCAAAATATTTTGAAGACCTGCACAAAATAGCTACTCTAGAAGACCATAGAAAGTCTTACTGCAAAGATTGTATGAGCAGAACATACAGGAATAAACATAAGTAGAATTGATAGAAACCTGATCGGATAGTGTCCACTGAATAAATATAATTTGGCATGTAAATTAAATGCATTCTCCATATTCAGGAGCAAAAGGAGTAAAAGTTGCAGGGAGAAGGAATGAAAGATGTTACTGTTGTTCTACTAGAGGTTTGTTCTTTTCTGTATTCAAGCTATTAAGTCTGGTTCGGCCATATACAGGCCTGGTCTGGGTCCGGTTTGAACCTGGTTTGGGTCCGGACCAAATACACCAATGGGTCCGGACAGGGTCGTTGCCCATAGGTTGTGGTTCAATGTCAGTCGAGCCACGTTCGAACCCAAGCAAACCACGGCAAATTTTGTGGAACCCAGAGCGAACCAGTCCGTAAAAGTGACTGGCTAATTTATTGCAAATTTTATATAATTTTGAGATCCATAACCCTAAAAAGGTGTTTAAAACTGACTTGTGTTGGGTTTTATGTCTCATTTGGTGTACAAATAGATTGTTCTCTTGAGGTGAAGCAAATAGGTGGTTGAGCAAAAGCTTGGTTGAGCAAGAGGGAGTTGGAAGACTGATTTGTGAATCTTCATCAAGTGTTTGTATCTCATTCATACACCTTTGCAAGCTTCTAATGGTGAAAGAGGTGAGTTTTTTTTCATTTGATTTTGTTTTTGTTTAAGGTTTTAAATTTTTTTCATTTCTCTTTAATTGTCCATAAGATATTTAGAATATGTATAACATTTCTTGTCATAGGAACTACAATGGCATCTACCTCTTCCTCTATTGGCAATAATGAACAACAAAGAATAGATTCAAATTCTATTCTCCTTTGTGGAAGTATGTTGATATTATAAGACCCCTTCCAGGAGGTGGTGAATTCCATTGGAAATGTTGAGGTTGTGGTGTAGAAAGGAATGGTTCATATTATCAAGTGGTAGGCCACTTGTGTGGCTACCTTGGAAGAGGAGTCAAGAAATGCCCTGGAAAAAAAGATGCACCTATACCAAATGAAATAGTATTAAAATATATCACGGAGCATGAAGAAGCAGAAGAGAGAGAAGCACATAGACAAAATTTGCCCACTAAAAAAATCGAAGGGAATACAAACCCTATCTTCAAATATTGTGATAGAAGACCACCTCTTTTATACTACTGCAGTTGAGCATGAAACTAAAGCTCAAGCACCCATTCCATGCATAAGAAAAGGACCTTTGGAAAATTCATTTCAAAATGAGAATTGGGACATTGCCGACCAAGATATAGCAAGATGCATATATGCATGCAAGTTGTCTTTAAGTGTTATTCACTCCCCATACTAGGAAGAAGATGTTGAAAAGTGTAAATGAAGATCCAAGAGGGTATAAGGGCCTTGGTTATGATAAAATATGCACCACCTTGTTGGAAAGAAAGGTCAAGGGGGTTGCGGATGCATTGAAGCCTGTAAAGGATTCATGGATTGAGACAGGGGTATCGATTGTTTCAGATGGGTGTAAAGATGTAAGAAATCGTCCCTTGATCAATGTCATAGAAGTGTCCCCTAAAGGGGCAATGTATTTGAAATCCATGGATTGTGAGGGGAAAGTAAAAGATGGGCAATTTATTGCCAATATTCTCATCTCTGCCATTGAGTCAGTGGGACATAGAAATGTTGTCCAAATTATAACGGACAACGCAAAGAATTGTAGAGCAGTTGGTTTCTTGGTTGAAGAGTGAATCAACATATCTTTTGGACATCTTGTGCGGTCCACTCGCTCAATCTTATGCTACAAAAGATTGGGAACAAAATTGGGTGGATCAAAGAGGTGTATGCAGAGGCTGAGGACATCCAGATGTTCATCACAAACCACCACGACTCAAGGAATTTTCAGATTATGCCCAAGTTTGGAGCTATTGAAGGTAAGTGAACTTCAACTTGAAGTAGTAATTTAATTTTAAAAAATTAAAATTAGTATTTTACATTTTCTGATTTTCATAAATTGATTGTGTAATGTGTATTCTTTTTTAAAGTTTGTCTATTTAATTGTATTTTTTTGCTCTAATTTCTATTACAAGTTGTTGAGACCTGTTTTGCATCAATCTTAATCGTCTTGAGACGATTTGTGAAAGTGAAAGTGAAAGTGGCACTTCGCAAAATGGCGATCACCAATAATTGGTCTATGTGGAGGCAAAGCAACATTGAGAGGGCAAAAAAAATTAAGCAAAGGATATTGAATTACTCATGGTGGGAACGTGTGGAGTATCTCCTTCGCTTCACCGAGCCCATTATGAGTGTGCTTCGCTACACTGACATAGATAGGCCTTGCCTTGGAGAGGTGTATGACGACATCGACTCAATGCTTGAGAAGATGAAGAAAATCATAAATGACAAAGAGCAAGACCCTAAGGAGACCTTCTTCAAACAATTGCAAGCAATTGTTGTAGAATGATGGAACAAGATGACCACTCCTCTACATTTGCTTGTCTATACATTGACACCATAATACTATAGCAACCAATATTTTGATATACCAGGAAGGCTGCCACCATATAGAGATTTAGAAGTGTTTGATGGGTACAAGGCAGCATTTGAAAGACTCTTTCTTGATGATGATATGTGAGATTTGATTACGGATGAGTCCATAGAGTTTGTGAATGCAAGAGGCCTAAGTGATGATGCTCTTCGTCATTGGTTCAGGAAGGACGCTCATAGTTGGTGGTACTCCATGGCCAACGATTCCAATTGCTGCAGCCCCTTGCAATCAAAATTATATCACAAGTAAGTTTTATTTATAATTTTCATTTACTTTGTCTTCATATGTTGCTAGTAATTTTATAACTTTAATAATTTTATTTTAATTGCTTACTTTGTCTTATCTTCATAGGTTGCTGGTTCATATGCATCAGGTAGAAATTGGAGCACGTATTATTTCATCCACTCAGTAAAGCGCAATAGGTTGCAATCAAAAAGAGTGGAGAACTTAGTATATGTGCATTCCAACTTGCGTCTCCTTTCCCACAAGTAGAATGAATACAAAGAAGGGGAGACGAAGATGTGGGATATAAATGTAGAGCATACAAACTTGGTTGCTTCTAGTTCTCAACTTGCAATTGATGCATTGAATGACTTTGACAGTGATGATATTATTGGTGCAGCTGATCCAATAGACCTTGACATTATTTGTGAATCAACTAAATGCCATTGGCATTGAAGAAGAAGAATAAATTATTAATCCATTAGTGAATTTGAAACTCAAACAATGATACTTGAACTTGATGTTATGATTTGTCATTTGACTTTTTAATATTTTGATGTTGAACTTGAAGTATATGATGCTATGATGGTATGATCATGATGCTATGATTACAAGTCTATTGTGTTTTTGTTGTTTATATGATATTATGTGACATTCTAATCTTAATTCATGCTTATAGGCTGCGTAACTATATATATATATATATATATATATATATATATATATATATGTTTTTGTACTAACGAACTCAACCCCATTTCAAAATTTTGCCATATCGGCTAACCGGTTCTTTGAACTCGTATCTGAACCCGAACCCGAACCCGAACCGGCAACTTAGTATTTAAGCACTACTTTTAACAATGTATCCTATATTCATATTGTGAAGTTATCATTTATAGAAATTGTTGTACTGAATGGTGCATAGAAATTATCGTATGTGGATATTTTATCAAATTTTGACCCTCCTGTTAATATTTTGCTATATTACCATCCAATAAAGAGTATAATGAATGCAGACATGGTCATCTGAATAGTTGGATTTATAAATGACAAATGCTCGAAAAATTCTGATAGATGAAAGTATATAGAAATTTATAGCAGTGAGTAATAAATGGGTCTGTAGTATATTTCAGCTTTAACAATATAAAAAACTTCAGTTATGTTACCAAAAGCCTGAAAATAAGAATATTAGAATATCAATAGAGTTGAAGTCAGAAGCACAAAGAATACAATTCTAGCATAACAAAAAAACGAGTTTGGAATAAGTTGTCTGAGGTCATTCGCACTTTGCAGAGAAATCCAGAATTGCAGTTTGCACTATCTATCATACAGCAACCATAAACAATGGCTGGGCAAACATTAACATCTAACATGAACCTACATCATATGATGAGTCTACAAATGGTAAAATGCTTGTCCAAATTTTGGGAAGCTTTGTTAATCATTAACCATAAATTTATATGCAAAAGTTTAGAAATATTTGATCATGACATTAAAACTAAGAATAGTAAAAAGAAAAAGAAAAGGCCTAAAAATAAATTTGATAAAGATTGTAGATGGCTATAAGCATGTTTATACTTCAGGAATTGTTTTTGGAAACAAAACATATGGATCAAGGATTTAGAGGATGTTCGCCAGTATTGACACTATAAATGAAGACACTGTCCATATACTGCCTTCTACTTAAAAGTCTCAATGTTAAATGATTTAATATTGGGTTTTCATCCCTGAGATTTTTTTTTCTCTAGTGGCTAGACCATCAACCTACAGAGTAGAACAGTCCCAATCTTTGTTTAGTGTAAATGATGGTATATCCCCTATAGAACAGTGTTTAATATTAGAATACAAGAAGTACACCCTTACAATGAATAAGCCCACATCCTAGAGAGCTAAGGATAAAAGTATTGGGTCATAAGAATATAAATAAGATAACTAAGATACTCGGGAAGATAAGATCTTGAATGAAACCAACCCTCCATTAAAATATAATTGTAGCCCACATAAAACAAGAACTTTTGGCAATTCAAGAATCTTGGAGGATTTTTTACCTTTTACAAAACATTTTCAAACAAAATAAAGCTGTCTCCATATGCAAGGTTTTTTTCCCTTTTCATGGTACTCTTAATTTCCTTTAGTTGTAGTATTACTTGTAGCATCATGTTTTTCAAATAATTTTTGCATGCCACTCCCTCCATGCCATTTTTCCCATCAAAATTTCATGAGCTTAACATTTTAGCAAATTAAGTCCTAAACACAGACGATACAATCCAAAACTCCTAAACTCCAGGTGAAGGGGGAAAGGACAATTTTGTCAGGTGGGAAAGAATCCAAATGTTAGAAGGCAAGTATGGTCACCATTAGTGAACCATATGATTTTAAAAAGGTAGGCAACTCCCTTCCAAGAGGACATTAGCTATAAAGAATCGAAATGAAATGACCTATCGCCATTTATTACACACGATTGGAAATACGCTTACACTGCTCATTGCATTAAGACAGGGAGAAGTTTTGATGTTCCTAAAGGGTTTCTGTTACGCAATTTCCTTAAATTAAATCTACCTATTTTGAAGAATAGAGTATCAAACAACATTTTCTTCCAACCCAGAAGATCTGATCAGTAGCACTAGAAAGTGTTTGAATTTCAGAAAAGCAGTTTATTGTTCTAGAGAAAGGAGAAACAACAGAATATGGAATTTTCCATTATATTTTCTGAACCTAGGATATTGAGTTTAATGAAATTTGAGAAACTGGATGCAATATTAATCAAGCTAAGTTTGACTAAATCTTGTGAATTTCTCACACTTTGATAGAATTCAGACCTTGGGTCCAGCTATTTCTTTTGGACTATAGTCTATATAATGTTAATTTGCTAATGCCCATAGACAATCTTTTACACAAGTAAAGTCATTAAAAGTCATTTCCACCTGTTTCATTGCAAAGGCCCCTTCATTACCCTCCTTGTCATTAGCCACAATTTGAAACTCAATTGTTACATCGATAAGATTGTGAAATGAAAGCAGTGGAAAATTTTGAAAACAGCAAACTGTATTTCAACCCATTATCTCAAAACACCCTGACAGCAATTCCAAGCTTTTGTTGAAGTGCAAAAGAATTAAATAAAACCTTTGTAGTGACCTATTCCTATTGGCTTCATCCCAAGCAAGCATCACTTTCTCCATTATTGCTTAAATAATGTTGGAACTAGATGAATCTCATTGGTCATTGTCAAACAGCTCTAATTGAATATAAACAAATAATATTAATTCAAAATAATCAGGATTTCTTGACCCTCACTTTCTAAAAACAGTAATCGAAACCAGCTGCTACGTCTGAGATGTTTGTGAAATAGATTCAAAGATAAGAAATAGAAAAAACATGTCGCAGCAGCTACATTGACAGCTATCACATTTATATTTTGTTGTATTTTTAGTCTTTGTCAGTTTGATTGTTTAACTTTGGTCCTTATCATCTGAACATTCTGCATTCGGAACAAAACAGATGACTTAAGGTTTTTCACCCATAGAGGATGGAAGCAATCAAGTTATCACGGATCCTGGTGCCAGATATGGGCTATTATCCTTTGGAAAAATGGAAAAACGTTTTGCTGGCAAAATTGATGAATTACTCTCTAATTTCTGGCATATCAATATTGTGGATACGGCATTCAAAGCTGTTTGTCTTTCAATGTGATTTTACTTGTTTTCTTACTATTATTTTAAGGATTTTTCGCTGCAATTTGCAGCTTAGCGAGGAGTCAAATTTGAAGTAGAGGAAGAGCTAAGCTCAAACCCCATATAAAACTATAACGAAACCCTAGCAGTTTCCTCTCAAAGGTCACAGAATGATAAAAGGAGTACTAACCTGTTTGTATCGGCGTCATCTGTGCTGAGGGGTGTATAATTATGAGCGTGCTGTCGCAAAAAAGGGGCAGTTGACAACTGAATAACAGGGCCGCTCCCACCATACCCAGATGTCGACGTCGACGCTTCCGATGACGAGGAAGGCTTTTTAACATCGCGCAGTGCATCCCTGTACTTCTTAAATAATACTGTTCGATTTCGTGTTGCCATTTTCGACAAAATTCTAACGCAATTCTACAGTTTCAGCTCGCCAATAAACTCAAATTTAAGCTTCTTAGGTCTCCAATTTGCATTAATTTGGCAGCAAAACAACGATTTTCCACCTAATGGTTAGGTAGTTCAAAATTGAAGTCTTTTGCTCAATATCAGCGTGGAAAAATCTATTGCTTCGCCCGCACGCGTCGATTTCCGTGCAATGCAAAGATTGGGAGCTTCGTCGATATCATTTCGAGGTTAACCTGCAACTTGGAGAAGAAAAAAGGTAAAAAATTCAAACCCTTGACAGCCCATCGTTGGCTTAAACAGACAAATAAGAGATTTCTTCTCTCAAATTTTAAATATATAACAGGTGATACGTTGGCCACTTCTCGACATGTTTTTGCCTGTAATTCGACATCGCAGGTTGTTTCTATAAGAATCCTTGAAATTGGGAAACCGAGTTGGGTCTTTAAGCTTAACTTTGGTGCCTGTATGGCCTAATTTAGTTATTTTTATTGTAAAATATAAGTAAAATTTTGGGTTTTCAGAAATCATATAAGACCACAAACGAAAATATTTGATCTATGATATTTTTTATATTTAAAAGGATATTCTTTGCAGAGTCATTTATGAATTCATTTTTTTATTTGATATACCATTTCAAGAACAATATTAATGAAAAATGTTATGAAATATTAATTCTACAATCTCATCACTATCAACAATATTTTATAGAAGATTATTCATTATCCTTCACCTATTTCTTACCTACTTTCTAATTATAGTCATTCATTATACCACCTTTTAATCTCTACTCTTGGTTTTTATGAAGACTTCTATAAAAGAACATTTTCTCTTTTTATTTGGACCACTATGCTTTTCTATGATCTTGCATGCTTGTGATCTTTGATAGTCTTTGTCATCTCCATTATCATCTTATTACCATCATGATCATCTTCATAAATTCATTATCTTACATCAATCAACCACACTCCATTCCTTTATATGCCTTCTTCTCATGTGCTTAAATATTTGAGAGAAACCCAATTTAGTACAATATCTTAAAGAATGGGAGAACAATGGAATCAAAAAAAATTTGAATGCATAAAGATGTATCTTTGTTTGTTCCATTTGTTATGTATTCATCAAGAAGTATTTCATTGGTATGATGTTGGTTAGTTTTGTGAATCTAGGTCTTGTGGTTGGACTTCATTAAGTTTGCAATTAGGTTGTCCATTTTCATCATTGTCGATCATAAAACAAGTGTTATGCTTGTATTTTTAACAATGTAATAAAAGTAGAATAACATAATTAAATGTCCAATTTATTCGTTATTGGGATTGAAACATTTTTACATGAAGATCTAGAAGAAAATGATTGAATAAGACAACTTAAATTGCGTTGCTATTTGACATTACATATTTAAATTTGTATCTACAAAGGAATTTGCATAACACTATAAAATGGTTCATATAGTGATATATTATTTAATTTTTTAATTTTTAATTTATAATATATAATTAAATATGTTAATTAAATTATATGTACACTATTTTATATGTATACTAAATATATGTAATTTATATTTTATTTTTTTAGAATGTCAATGTTTAAAAGAAAAAATTGATGGTCTACAATAAATAATAACTACATTGAATAATAAAGTTAAAATAAATGAATATTGATTTAAAAATAATAATAATATATTAAGTAACATAATACAATACTACTATCAATATAAAATATATTGAAAAGTGTGTAGATCCAATCATGATCCAAAATCAAATTAACGAGGGGTTAGTAGCACCGATTTGCAATGGGGGAAAACAATCATAAATACTAAGAACAAATCCACGGACAATAAAATAACAAGCAATCATAGAGGAAAATAAATGAATGTGAACCCCAATGCTTGAAGCTTCTATTGCTTCTCTCTACTCCTTTTGAAACGATGTGTGTATGGTGCTCAGTATTGGTATCGACAGTGTTTATGACTTGGGAGTGTTGAGAAAATGATATTGATTATGATCACAAGAATGCTTGGTGCTTCTGGCAAGAATCCTGCAGAGTAAGTGTGCACAAAGCTTGAAATCTTGGATCCTTCAAATGGTTGAGAAGGGTTGATTATACAGAATATGAAATGATATGGATGGATGAGATCAATCCCAGAAATTGGAGAATGAATGGTTGAGATCAAAAGGAACTGGAGAAGCAATCAGTAAACTCCACCTCTTCAACTTGGAGAGAAGAGGGGATGTTTTAGTTAACTAAAGAGTAACTAGTAAACTCTACCTCTTCAACTTGGAGAGAAGAGGGAATGTTTTAGTTAACTGAAAAGCAACCAGTAAACTCCACCTCTTCAACTTGGAGAGTAAAGGGGATGTTTTAGTTAACTGAAAAGCAACTAGTAAACTCTACCTCTTCAACTTGGAGAGAAGATGGGATGTTTAGTTAACTGAAAAGTTTATCAATAGTTACCTTTTTGAACTTGAGAAAGGATTTATTTGAATATTTAATTGATTTTTGAATTTAAAGTATTCAAACATGAGATAATTAAATTCTTTTTTATTTAGAATAAAATTATTGAGTGAAATTAAATTAAATTAATGAAATTGATTTAATTAGAATAATTAATTAATAAGTTTAAATATTTAAATTTAAACTTTAGGAAATTGAATTTAATTAATTAATGAAGATTAATTTAATAAAGTTAATTAATTAAATAAAATTAATTATTTAATGAATTTTGGGGAAATGATTAAATGATTTGGGGAATGGATTTAGAAGAAGTAGATGATTAATTAATGATTAAAAAATCATTAATTAATAGATGAAAATTAGTGTTTTAATGTAAGGTCGCAAGTATGTCCATTTTAGGGTGTCTACATTTGCCCCTCTTTGATACAATATGGCTTGTCACGTTGTGTCAAAGAATCTTCTATTTTAACCCTACCCCAGCTTGCCTCAGTGACAACAGGTGGACTATATGCCCCCTCAACAAATTAAGCATAAAAAATGTGTCAGATGAGCATTAATTTGTTGATAATGTTGAATCACTATATGATGATGATGAATGCATTCCTATGTTGAATGCATTTCTATTTTAGTTATGATGTTATTGATGATGGATGCATTGATTATATGATCTACTATGCACATGTTTTTTTTATTTTTCTTATGCAATAAATGAATGCAAACCTAAAATGCACAATGTGTCTGAGTAAATGCATGTGTTAGTTAGAAGGAACTTAATGATAGATTGGTTGTGATAGGTGTTAGCACTTTTTCTTGCGAAATTTGTATAAGCATCAATGCTTGACTCTATGACTCCCAATTTCTGATTCCAACAAGTAAAAACATTAATTAATGAGGATTTGATCCTCCTACTTCGAGCTCCACAGACTCGGGCAGGTGTACCTCTGTAGACTCATTTCTTCGCAATAAAATCCTACAGTGAATTAGGGGTTCTTGCAATAATCTACTAATGTCTTTTGTTGCAACTGATGCAGAGCTTAGAAAGCCAATCCATGATATTAACATAAGTAAACAATTATTGCAGAAAAAATGCCAAATGTGATAATAAGGATATTCAGTCTTCTTCTCTTCGAGTTTGAAACTCAGGCAGGCTAACCTATTAGATTCAATTCTCAAATGAATCACCAACAATGTCTGTACTATTCAATACAGATTCTAGACATTCATGCTCTTAAAAAGGAAATGGAAAATGGTTTGATTTTCAATGATTGATGGTAAGGACTACATAACCAGCAAAGACCAGTGCCTTATCTAGTGGGCAATAGAGTCATACAAATGTACATCAACAAAAATTACTTAATGGAAACACAAATAGAATGTTTTACAATCTATATGCAGCTCAGATAGAATGCCTTATAGACTATCTTATCATTCCCATACTACTGTATCAAATCCTCATACAAATGCTTATCCCTCTGAAATCACTCATAAGACTGACTCCTTCCTTGAAGGAAACTCACAAGTAATTGCATAGTTACCTTGTAACCAGCATATTCAGAATGTCTTACAAACTAAACATACAAGAGCATCAACAAAATATAAAGAGACAACAATAATATGGAATAGGAACTGCATTGTGTTTTATTAAGATATTTATGCTCCAATACATCCAGAATGACAAAAAAACTCAAAAAATTTGACCCTAGAATTAGAAAGTTGCCTTGCGGCATTAATTTCACCATCCCTGTTACAATGGAGAAGAAACCAGATATAGGAGAAAGAAAAAACAAAATTAGCCACTGACAACTGTTTGTCCCCAAAAATACACTAGTACATTTGAGACCTCTTTTCGACAGCTATGCATCACTTTTCTGACACTGTCCCGTCGACCTAGCGACAGAGACCAGTGTTGCAGTTTTGGTGTCAGAATTAACGACGGTTGTACCGTCTATCGTTATTGTGATGGTACTAACCATCGCAATACGATCCAGCTATGATGGTTACCATGTTGTCGTTACATATTTTAGTTGTCGCTATTACGACATGTAGGCGTCGCATCTTGTCTGTCGCTATTACGACACGTAAGCGTCGCATCTTATCTGTCGCTATTACGACACATAGGTGTTGCATATTATCTGTCACTTTTTCAGACGTGCGACAAATTTTCTATACATGCGACGTCGAGCCGTCGGTAATTTCTGATAGCCCGACGTCGCATGTATAGCAAATTCATCGCATGTCTGCAAAAAGCGACGTCTAGGTGTCGCAATACGAGCCGACTATAATGTTTATCATGTTGTCGTTACATTTTATCTGTTGCTATTACGACACCTAGGTGTCGTAGAATGAGTGTTGAAATTACGACAGACGTGCGACAAATTTGCTATACATGCAACGTCAAGTCGTCGGCAATTGCCAACGACTCGACCCCGCATGCATTTTTTTAGTGTCACTTTAGATCTTTTAAGAGTTTAGTGTCCTAGAGTCGCTATTTTCAGTTATTGTGGTTTTACTTATTTTGGAACCATGATTTCATGTGCTAAATATTTGGGATAATTTCATTAGCGGTTGGCCAAATAAATATAAAACAATTGGTATTACCAAATTAGTTCATCCAAAAACTAGAAGATTGTGACTGTCTGATAAGTACAAGTAGGATATGTACTTACTTATGATATGTACATGTTCATTGAAATTGTACTTATGATATGTACATGTTCATTAAATTCCATAACACACGAGTGTTGAAAAACTTCTACCGTATGAAGTATTATAACTTTTGAAAAATAAATGGGAGAGTTGTATGTAATGCCCAAAATTTATAACACGAGATTGGACATTAAACAAACTATTTATACCACTCTAAACATATCTAATTTGCAATATTTTTTTTCTTTCTAAACAATGACATACTACATTAATACATAGTGTCAACCTATTTGTTATATTATTTAACTGGAATCTAAAATGATAATAAATCTACTTAAAACAACAAAGCTTATTACGATGTCCAAATAACCAACATGACTTGCAACTGCATACCTGAATTTCTCTTTCTTGCCTGTGTATCATATTCTCCTTGCCTCTCTATTTCCTGCACCTGTATATATGACTACACAACTAGATGCATGCTATAAAATTCATAGTTTATTATATACAAGATCGTAAGATAAGCTACATCAATAACTTAGCTAAATCAATCATAAGGTATTTGAAACTAGTTTCGTAAAGAGATGCAAAATATGTAAGATATTGGTAAGGGGTGGCAAGATTAAGGAAGAAATCAAAATTAAAAGACCTAAGGGCCAGACCTAATGCCTCGGGGGCTTATCATAGATAGCTTGCCTACGTAACTCACAGAGACATCATAGTACAGGTTTAACTTTAAAACCAATCTTTTAAAGGATGGTAGAAGTGGTGTCGATCCTCTTTATCCAAAGGGTATCAATGGCATTTCTCTCTAAAGATTTACATAAGTCACATGAGTCACCTGATACATATGTTAAATATTGCATAGTAGACAATAAACAATTAGAGCTACATAAAACTGAATACAACATGACATGGTAGTAGTGAATAACCCACCCTTGAAGAGAGAGATATGGTACTTTTTCAATGTAGAAAGTGGAAGTTCTTATTGGTCAATCTAGATCAATTGGGTCCACTAAAACCTCATGAGATTGAACTTGTGTTAAGGCTATTCAATAAGGAACACTCACGTGTCTATGGTAGGATAAAGCATCTATGACCCCTTGGAAATGATTTTCTAATAGTGATGGTAGGATGTCATATTTATGTTATGAAGCTTCTTTATCCAAAGGGCATCAATGGCATTTCTCTCTTCATTGAAATTGAGGGTGCAAAAGATGCTTTGCATCGTTTGGGTATACCACTCAATTTCTATACCCAATGGATGCAAAGCAACCTTCTGCACCCCTTATTCTATTGAAGATAAAGGACATTGATCCCCTTTTG
>MU224174.1:903179-918947 GCA_018584345.1 Thuja plicata
GTGAATCAGTGACCTCAAAAATTTATCCTTTAATCTTTAACCACCAATTAATACACCTCAGATTATTAAGTCCCTACAAGATGCATGCCATGAAATACTTGAAATAATAAATTGTCTGTCGGTTTACCTTGTCTAGCCTTATTCTCCTTGATAACCGATAAGATGTAAAAAATATTTACCGATACTCAGTAAATATGCAGAGTATACCAATCAATCTAGAAATGCATATGTGAAATGTAAAACAATAAAGTAATAAACCATACACACATAACAGATGAATTTTAACGTGGAAACCTTGTTAAGGGAAAAACCACTGGGATCGGTACCCCAAATTTTCACTCTTCTGAAGTGAGTCCTATTAGGAGCCAACCCTGTTAAAGGTTACAAACACACTATTAAGTGCGACCTTGTTAGAGGATTTTTATACATAGGTTGTCACTTAGTATTTGGCATCTATTTTGCTACCATCCTTGAATCAGCCTCCTTCTTAGACTGTCAATAGGCTTTAGGAAAATCTTGCTACCATCCTTGAATCAACCTTCTTCTTAGGCTGTCAATGGGCTTTATGCAAATTCAATGCTACTTTCATGAATCAACCTTTTTGGAAATTTGTTAGGATATACCTCAATTATAGAAGACGGTTAAGTCTTGCTTTGTTAAGAGACTTTATGCTTCAATGGTTAAACTGAAACATTATGACCTGTTTCTAATGCAACTTGACTTGCATATTTTTAGATCTATTTAAGTACAATGCCTCTCTGATCAATGTATCAATTCAATTCTTTGTGCTCCACACTTTCTGCTTTGTGATGCTATGCTTCATTGTTCATCGGTGTCCACAAAATTCTTTAGCTCTCCTTCAGCTTGATTGATCAGGACTGTATGAAGTTATCCTTCATTAGTTTCTCTTCAACATCCTCTTTCTATTCACTCCCCTTCCATGTATCTGATGGTTTGCGAAAATGAATTATGCTTGTCTCTTATATAGACATGATATTCCTTAATTCTTGATTCTTGGCGTGAAAAACAATCTAGCCAATCTGATTTACAACTTTAACTCCTGATTTATCTAGTAGTTATATTCTTGCCAACTGTATAAATCTTATTTAAATCAATTACTTAACTCTGGGCGAATAAAACAAATAAAACAACCAGTTAAGTCTATCCTTAAGCTCTGTCAGCTAGATATTTTGTCATTTTCTAAACTCTCTGTTCTGTCAGTCAACTCTGCAGTTCGTCGTCTGTGACAACTGCTAGTTCCATCGGTGCAACTTCAGTTAGCTTCGGGATCTCCATCCGTCGGGCAGCATAGGATTTTTCTTCATCGGGCAACACTGTCATCAGCTCGTCGGGCATCACTGTGATGTTTTCTTTGCCTTTACTGATGGTGTGCACTCCGTCGGTGTTGTTTGTCACTTAGTGAATAGTTGACTTTTATGTATTTCTTAAAGCATAATCTCTATTCCATTGATTCTCTGAATTCTTTTGCATTATGTACATGACCGTATAGATGATATCAAGTTGACATCAATGACAATACAAACCATTAACTATTTTAATGTCTTGCATCATCTTTAACTTAACATTATCAAACATTCAATCATTTAAATATCATCACATTGGTCATTTCGATTCATTAGAGAAACAAATTACCAGGAAAAACCTAGCTCATCATTAGGGCCCTCTTTTGCTTGCATGCCACAACTCAATCACAATGCCTAATACATAAAAATAAAAGAAAATCAAATGGTTTCCTATTACTGCGGATTTAAAAAATCAAATGGGTGTTGGAGATTTTTACTCACCTTGTGATGAACTAAATCATGGGCGACATATCCTCGGCAAGCAGCTGAGCATGGTTGTGTTACCTGGAAAAACCAAGCTCATCATTAGGGCCCTCTTCCGCTCGCATGTCACAGCTCGATCACAAATGAGCCTTTTTTTTTGTTTATAATCAAGAGTGTCACAATTACAATGATATTATCGCTATTACGATAGCATCAGGGGCACTTGAAAAAAAAAAATCACACACAAATGGTAGCGCCGTTGCAAATTGGCGTCAAAATTTGACCCCAAATGTTGTAGTGATATCTACAACTGCTTCAAACTACAACTGCAAGAATCTGATATGATCTGGACTCAAATGGTCTATAAAATCAGAATCCTCATTATGAGACCTTTCTGGTGATATATGATACTTGGTATTTTGGACAAAATTTTCCCCCCTGAACATTTAAACAGACTTTGCCTTCCCATGCACATTTCTTGAATAATTTTGAAATATTTGTGCCTTTTTCAATAGTCAAACTATTGAATTGAAAATGATTTTATTTAAAAATCTGCATATTTTACCTTTTATCCTTATTTCACCTAGATTTAATCAGCTTGTGACACTTGTCAATCAGGCTTAATAGCTTAATGGTTAGATGTCATGCATTTTCCTTTTAAGCCATTAATTCCACCATTAGCTTCTTTTCAACTTGCAAGTTATTTAACCCCTTCTTTTTTTAGATGAATTTAATTTTAATATTTCATATTAATACCTTTTCTCTCACACTGCAGTAGATTGCGCCACTTGGCAATCTCCTATTGGCTCTCTGTGTCCACTAGATGCCATGTCACCTGCCCTATGCCACGTGGCATCCTCTGATTGGCTACCTCTACACTGCTCCATAATGCGCCATCTGTCTACCCTGCCACATGTCACAATCCCCTTAATGGCTTAATGATATCTTCCTTGCAACTTTCTCATTAAGCCATTAAGTCATCTATTAATCTTGGTTTCCTCAAGATTTGTGCCTAAACCTGTTATATTTTTGCCAACTCACCTACCATGTCATACTCGCGGGTCCCACAAAAATTGTGTGTTTTTCCTTTAGGCATGCATCCCAATGCACCTACCACCTACATGTGCATAGCCTTCTCTTTGTTCTTCATATCATCTATTGTGTGTTGTTGCATTTAAACACTTCAATTTTCCTTTGTGGGGGCAATGTGGGATTAAACTCCTTTGGCTTTTTAAAGTCATTCTTGTTTTTGCTCCAAAATAATGGGGCCCACCACGCACTTAACTATCAAGCCAAGAGGCCCACCAAATGGCCTCTTGGTTCTTTCTTCACATTATAATGTAAGTTCTTTAGTATATAAATACTAAAATATTTCGCAGCCCCATGCATGTGGGATAAATCTCTGTGTATTTTTTCAATCTTTCTGAGACTTCCTCCAAGTGCTGCTCACCAATGTCCATATCTTCTTGCTGGTTAAGACTTCCAATCTCTTTTATAGTTTTGGGCGTCCCTTCCTATGGATTCACTTTTGCAATTTTAACTTAAAAACTTTAAAAAACTTCTCCTCTCTTGCTAGGCGCAGCATGCTGATTTTGTCTTTGTTTTCAAGCTTCTTGAAAGCTTCCAGTAGTTGTTGCTCATCTATGGCACCATTTTAATGCTGTTAAAGACATCCATATTTCTCCATGGATCTGGGCGTCCCTTCCTATGGATGCACATTTGCATTTTAGAAACTAAAAAAAACTTTAAAAACCTCCTTTCTTGCTTGGCGCATGACTTCTAGATTGCTGGTTTGTAATGCATTTTTAAATAAAAAACATTAAAACAACTCCACCCAAGGCTTGGGCGCACCAATCTATGGAGTCACTTTGCATTTTAAAAGCTTAAAAATCTTTAAAACCCTCCTCTGAGCTGGGCGCAGCCAAGACATGCATTGCTGGTTTATATTTTGCATTGTAAAGTTTTAAATAAAAACTTTAAAACTCCCCATTCCATTGCCGTGGTTGCTGATTTGTCTTTTAAAAAAAAGATATTAAAACCCCTCTTTCGCTGGTTTCCATTTGCATTATAAAGTTTATAAAAAACAATGCAATCCTCCCTCCAAAGAAATTCATTTCCATCCTCTGAATGCTGGCCCCATATGCTTTTGTCCATTTGTCGATTAAAGCTTTTTACAAATACATTTTAAAATGTTGATTCTAAAATACTCTCAAAAGTTCACCGGCTTTAGAAAATGCTCTTTGTATGCCGGTACAAACCATTTTATAATCAACCCACAAAGTAAAACAATGACGAACATTTAAAAAAACAAAAAACTTTCAAAGTTTCGCAAATCGACTTTAATTTTGGCAAATAGCCTCCAGATCAACCTTTGAAAACTGACTAAATAATGCTTTGCAACCATGGGGTCTGTACAATACATTATTCTCCAACATATGAACAATTATCATTAAGTGGAAAGGCTTTGAAAACACTCGGGCCCAAAGATTATAATATGCAAAGTATACCACTTCGTTATATTCTGCAACTCGCATAATTCAGACTTGTGCCAACCCTGCCAAAGGTGCCACTTAAAAAGTCGTCAGATCACCACTTGAAGATCTTTCACTTGGTGAAATAATTTATTCATCCTCATCGAATACACATGGAAAGGGCTTGGCCAGATTCATCCTTAGGTAGAAGATGTAACTATTCAAACTTAGCAATTCAGAAAACTATGCAAATGAGAAATGTTGAATCAACATAAACTTCATCTGGATCAGTCATTGAAAGATTAGCAAGATATGCTCTGAGACTTCACCATCAGATAAAGTAGTACACTTACATTCCATGATAATGATTACATAATTGGTTCTTGAAAACAACTCTCATAAAATGACTATTCCATTTACTCCAATTCTGCTCTGTACTGCAAACTGCACAAACTGCCTGTCAAAACTTACTTTGAAAACTCATCAACTGAAACCTTCATGAACCAGAATCTTGGGTATTTATTCACTCCCATAAAAGGAAAATGAATCCACAATTATCTCACTCATAAAACCATAAGGTGATAAACCAACAAACACCAAAGTCATCCTATTAGAAACATTCTGGAATAAAATAGTGAAATATGCAGAAGTCTGGTTTGGAAATGGATTAAGAAAGTGACCAGATGGATTGGTTAAGGTCCAATAATATCCAGGGAAGTACACCTCCAATTCTAAAATGAAAAAAAAATATCAATTCTTCTTGACTTTGAACCGGGTGCAAACTGGGAGACCTCCAAGCAGGCTACTTGGAAAACTGCATTTCATCATTTGGCAAATTGATAGAAAATGCAAATGGAATGGGCTTAGAAAACTGACCAAATGGACTTGTCATGACCTGAAGATGGAGACTTAAGAATTATTTGACCTATATAATATAGTACAGAAGGAATTTTTTTAATTAGGTCACAAGGTCAAAACTTACAATTGGTCAAACAGGGCTACTCAAAATTCAGGGCAGAACAAAGAAACAAGATATCTCTAGAAGACCAACTTTGAGGGATCAAAAAAGCTATCAAACCAACTCAAAATAACTTGGGATTTGAAATATAGGCTCTTTGATATACATTCTCAAAATTCCCAAAATGCTGACGCATGAAACTCAATTAGATGCAAGTTGGGCCCGTTACAACAAATTGACACTTAGGCAGTAAATGCAGAATGGACAAGTGCTTAAAACAAGACATCACTAACTGACTCAAAACTTGAAAATGATGAACTGAGATGTCTTCATATTCCTAAACAAGAGTGATAAACACCTGACATGCATGAAAAATTTCAGAATTTCATCTAGGGAAATAGGCTAAAAAGAACTTATAGGGGGTCAAAATGCAAAGCACTAAAAAGGTACTCAAAAACCCTTGTTGTATTTTTGAGTCCCAATAGTAGCTCTGACTGGGGACGCGTGCCCCATGTGGACATGTAGAGAATCTCAAAATCATTGGTAGAAGTAGACCACCCAAAAATAAAATCAAACTTTCTTTTCTCTCTTATTTCTCCTTTCTCTCTCGAATCTCTTATTTCTCTCCAAAACATGAAACCTCTTATTCGAAAGCGAACACACCACTCAACTGAAAGGAAAGTGATTATACAACATGTACATTATTTACAAAAATCCTCAAACCTTTTCACAACTGAAATCAACACTTTCCTCTATCAAAAATCTAATTGTCTCCTTGGCATACAAATATCAGAATAAAAATGTACTTGTACCGTTGCTGTTCAAATTCATAAGGAGTCATAAAAATGAATAATACCTTATTTGGAATTCCTTTCATGCCTTTAGAAGTTCTTCCATCGGATTTAGCATAACCAAAAGTATGAAAAACATTCTTCACATCAACAAATATCAGAGAATATGAACCATGACAATGAGGAAATGCATCATCATAAGAAACATCAAACTCCACTTGCATTATCCCTTCATTAGCCAGCTGATCCATAAAGAAGCTAAATGAATCATACTCACATAGACCATGGATACAAAAGTTTGGAAATACTTCACAATGGAAAGACATATCAACATGTTCCTCAAAACATGGATTGGAAACCTCTTCCACTTGCAAATTACCCACAAGACCACAAGGAGACAACTGATCAACATCATAGTCCTTCTCACTACATGGAACAATGGAATCATCAAATGCACATTCAAACTCACAATCTCTTTTAGCCCAGGAAGAGATACAATCTGATTTCTTACTGGATATTGACACATTTTCAACATTAAAATACGTATAAACCAAATATGAAAACTCCATACATTCCTCAAACAATGGATTAACAACATCGTGTTTTTCTCCTATATGAACATGGTAGCAAAGAGATAGTTGATCAATATCAATGTCCTCATCAAATTCCTCATTAGTAAAAACTTTGAAGACATTAGTACCCTTGCTGTCATAATCACTTTTAGCATATGATTCAAAATCAGAGATAGCACTATAAGTAGATTCAACACTTCTATCATTAGGCAAAGAAGTGGATGACAAATTCATACTACCTTCTTCAACTGGAGGAGATGGGAAAGGACACCAATCGTCCTCAAGTTTCTCATCATGTGTAATATTTTCATTACACAAACAAACCATATGCTTTAATTGATCATCATTAAATGAAGGGATTTTAAAAACACACTCATCTAGCACTTTACCCTTTTAATGAAAGGAGTCAACTAACTGATCTTCACTCTGATTTTCATCCATAATATCATGATAAAGTTGCAAGATAGTATCATACTCAATCTCATAAGGAAGACCATCATTTATTATCCCTCTTTCCTTAAGTTTTAACACCAAATCCACTTCAAATCTCTTGATACCAAACTCATTTGTATCATGCTGATGTAAAAGATTATTTTCAGAATTGGTGAAGATAATCTTACCTACATGCTGATTTGCATTCACCTCCACGAATGCTCTTATCTTCCCATGCTATACTCGGCTTACACAACGGATCAGAATTATCCAAAATATCATTCTCTTGCGGGCCATAGGTTTCAACATCCTCTTGATCCACATAAGAGTGTAAAACAAATACATCCTCTTCAGCATTAAAAACATTGTTAGTATCATTGCATCTAGGATCAAAATGAGAGGGTGTTTCTGATATAACTTTGTAAGGCAAAGATTCATTGAGAAATCCAGCATCATAAGTATTTGAAACATCATTCATTGCTACCATTTCTTAGACATATGTATTGGCATCTTCATTAGAAGTTTCTTCTATATGCAACAAAGGATTATTAACCATACATCTATTCAAATCTGAATTCAAGACCTGATTAGAAACCAAAGTAGAGGTATCAATACACCTACTTGGAGATGCAAAATTTTCACAATACTCTTGTCCATTCTCAAATGTATTTTGCCAGAAAATCCCTCTAGAGAAATGGTTTTTTGTCAATCCATACTTGGCATTGTTTTCAATCTCTATCGTTGTCCTAAAAGCTTGATGCAAAGTCTTAGTTTCCTTGTCTCTCAACCTATAACTCATCTTCTTGTCAAATGCATCAAAGCAAACCACAAAAAATACATGATCTTGAGGTCTATTTCTTTCAGGTATTTCATGCAAAGCTCTTGTAAATATGATATTGAAATCAGGAACTAATTCATCTTCTTTAATCTTAAAATTCAACCAATCAGTAAATACATCGCTCAAATTCATTCTCTCACCAAATTGTTCCATGAAGGCAACATGTAATTCATCCCAAGAAGAAATTGAACAAGCTGGTAAAAAAGAAAACCAGTCCCTAACATCATCTTTCAAAGTTTGGACAAACAACTTTAGGTATACATCTTCATACTTTATTTCAAAGTCACCCAATAAATCAATGAACATTTGAACATGATAACTTGCTGAAACAACTTGATCTCCACAAAATTTTGGCAATTAATCTATGATTTCATGAGGCACATCATGTGGGAAATCTTTAATGCCATCAAAACACAATGGCTCATACCTCTTGGTATGAAAAGATTTTGAAAAACCCTTGCTGGTCTGAACTTTAGATGAAATTTTTTTGACATCTGACTAATTTTAACACACCTCTTTAGTAGTGTTGAAAACACTCAATAGAGGTAATCCATTTAAATCACTTAATTCTCATGAAATAAAAACACATGAGAAGCAGAATACCTTTGTTGTTGCTTCTGAGATACTCTTTCACAACCATCAGAAGTAAACACTCTCAAACAACCATCTGATATTTAGCCCTTCCTTGCCAAAACAAACTAACAAGGCTTCAAATCTGCAAACAATATACTGCAAAATCTCTGAAATTTTACATGTAAATCAATGCTACTGGGCTGCACAAGAATTCAGAGTCGCCATCAACAAAGATATGGGAAAATATTCACAAGCTGGTTCAGAAATGGTAAACAAATGATTAGCTCCTATGAGCTTATAACCTTCACTTCTCCAGCAGATTATAATTTTTGGGGTATTTTGATTTATAACTTTTAAAACCAGAGATATTATGAAAGTTTCAACAAGATTTTGTAATCTCTATCCGTAGCAGAGTTGCCAATTTGTTAGCATGACTTGGGTGGGAAAACTCAATCTGAAATTTGATTTAACTTTTAAAATAACACTAAAGATTTTCTGAATAGCACAAAAAGACTATTTCAGCTTTATCCCCAATAGAGTCACCAATTTGTTAGCGCTTTTTCTTGCAGAATCTATATAAGCATCAATGCTTGACTCTATGACTCCTAACTTCTGATTCCAGCAAGTAAAAACACTAATTAATGAGGATTTGATCCTCCTACTTCGAGCTCCACAGACTCGGGCACGTGTACCTCTTTAGACTCATTTCTTCACAATGAAATCCTACAGTGGATTAGGGGTTCTTGCAATAATCTACTAATGTCTTTTGCTGAAACTGATGCAGAGCTTAGAAAACCAATCCATGATATTAACATAATTAAAAAATCATTGCATAAAAATGACAAATGTGATAATAAGGATATTCACCCTTCTTCTCTTCAAGTTTGAAACTCAAGCAGGCTAACCTATTAGATTCAATTCTCAAATGAATCACCAACAATGTTTGTACTATTCAATATAGATTCTGGACATTCATGCTCTTAAACAGGAAATGGAAAATGGTTTGATTTTAAATGATTGATGGTAAGGACTGCATAACCAATAAAGACCAGTGCCTTATCTAGTGGGCATCAAAGTCATACAAACGTACATCAACAAAAATTACTTAATGGAAACACAAATAGAATGCCTTACAAGCTATATGCAGCTCAGATAGAATGTCTTATAGACTATCTTATCATTCCCATACTACTATATCAAATCCTCATACAAATGCTTATCCCTCTTAAATCAGTCATAAGATTAAATCCTTCCTTGAAGGAAACTCACAAGTAATTGCATAGTTACCTTGTAACCAACATATTCAGAATGCCTTACAAACTAAACATACCAGAGCATCAATAAAATATAAAGAGACAACAGTAATATGGAACACAAACTGCACTGTGTTTTATTAAGATATTTATGCTTCAATACATCCACAATGACAAAAAAATCAGAAAATATGACCCTAGAATCAGAAAGCTGCCTTGCAGCATTAATTTCACCATCCCTATTACAATGGAGAAGAAACCAAATATAGGAGTAAGAAAAAAAAAATCAGTCACCGACACCTGTCTGTCCCCAAAAATATCTGCAACTGCTTCAAACTGCAACTGCAAGAATCTGATATGATCTGAACTCAAATGGTCTGCATAATCAAAATCCTCATTCTGAGACCTTTCCGGTGATATATGATACTTGTTATTTTGGAAAAAATTTGCCCCCTGAACATTTAAATAGACTTTGCCTTCCCGTGCACATTTCTTGAATAATTTTGAAATATTTGTGCCTTTTTCAATAGTCAAACTATTGAATTGAAAATGATTTTATTTAAAAATTTGCATATTTTACTTTTTATCCTTATTTCACCTAGATTTAATCAGCTTGTGACATTTGTTAATCAGGCTTAATGGCTTAATGGTTAGATGTCATGCATCTTCCTTTTAAGCCATTAAGTCCACCATTAGATTCTTTTCAACTTGCAAGTTATTTAACCCCTTCTTTTTTTAGATGAATTTAATTTTAATATTGCATATTAATATCTTTTCTCTCACACTACACCAGATTGCGCCACTTGAAAATCTCCTATTGGCTCTCTGTATCCACTAGACGCCATGTCACCTGCCCCGTGCCACGTGGCATCCTCTGATTGGCAGTCTCTACACTACTCCAAATTGTGCCATGTGTCTACCCTGCCACATGTCACAATCCCCTTAACGACTTAATGATATCTTCCTTGCAACTTTCTCACTAAGCCATTAAGTCATCCATTGATCTTGGTTGCCTCGAGATTAATGCCCAAACCTCCAGCCTTTTTGCCAACTCACCTTCCATGTCACAGTCACGGGTCCCACCAAAATTGCATGTTTGTCCTTGGGGAACACTTCCCAATGCACCTACCACTTGCGAGTGCATAGCCTTCTCTTTGTTCTTCATATCATCTATTTTGTGTTGTTGCATTTAAACACTTCAATTTTCTTTTGTGGGGGCAATGTGGGATTAAACTCCTTTGGTTTTTTAAAGTCATTCTTGTTTTTGCTCCAAAATAATGGGGCCCACTGCGCACTTAACTATCGAGCCAAGAGGCCCACCAAATGGCCTCTTGGTTCTTTCTTCACATTATAATGTAAGTGCTTTAGTATATAAATACTAAAATATTTTGCAGCCCCATGCATGTGGGATAAATCTCTGTGTATTTTTTCAAGCTTTCCGAGACTTCCTCCAAGTGCTGCCCACCAATGGCCATAACTTCTTGTTGGTTAAGACCTCCAATATATTTTATAGTGTTGGGCATCCCTTCCTATGGATTCACTCTTACAATTTTAACTTAAAAAATTTAAAAAACTTCTCCTCTCTTGCTAGGCGCAGCATGCAATTTGCTGGTTTTGTCTTTGTTTTTCAAGCTTCTTGAAAGCTTCCAGTAGTTTTTGCTCATCTATGACACCCTTTTAATGTTGTTAAATACTTTCATATTGCTCCATGGAGCTAGTCACCCCTTCCTATCGATGCACATTTGCATTTTAGAAACAAAAAAAAACTTAAAAAACCTCCTTTCTTGCTTGGTGCAGGACTTCTAGATTGCTGGTTTGTAATGCTTTTTAAAATAAAAAACATTAAAACAACTCCACCCAAGGCTTGGGCGCACCAATCTGTGGAGTCACTTTGCATTTTAAAAGCTTAAAAATCTTTAAAACCCTCCTATGAGCTGGGCGCAGCCAAGACATGCATTGCTGGTTTATATTTTGCATTGTAAAGTTTTAAATAAAAACTTTAAAACTCCCCTTTCCATTGCTGTGGTTGCTGATTTGTCTTTAAAACAAAATATATTAAAACCCCTCTTTTTCTGGTTTCCATTTGCATTATAAATTTTACAAAAACCAATGCAATCCTCCCTCCAAAGAATTTCATTTCCATCCTCTGAATGTTGGCCCCATATGCTTTTGTCCATTTGTCAATTAAAACTTTTTACAAATACATTTTAAAATGTTGATTCTAAAATAGTCTCAAAAGTTCACCGACTTTAGAAAATTCTCTTTCTATGCCGGTACAAACCATTTTATAATCAACCCAAAAAGTAAAACAATGGCGAACATTTTTTAAAAAAAAAACTTTCAAAGTTTCACAAATCAACTTTAATTTTGGCAAATAGCTTCCAGATCAACCTTTGAAAATTCACTAAATAATGCTTTGCAACCATGGGGTCCGTACAATACATTCTTCTCCAGCATTTGAACAATTATCATTAACTGGATGAGTTTTGAAAACACTTGGGCCCAAAGATAATAATATGCAAAGTATACCACTTTGTTATATTCCGCAACTCGCAAAATTCAAACTTGTGCAAACCCTGCCAAAGGTGCCACTTAAAAAGTCGTTAGATCACCACTTGAAGATCTGTCACTTGGTGAAATAATTCATTCATCCTCATTGAATACACATGGAAAATATCTTGGCCGGATTCATCCTTAGGTACAATATGTAACTGTTCAAACTTAGCAATTCATAAAACTATGCAAATGAGAAATGCTGAATCAACATAAACTTCATCCGGATCAGTCATTGAAAGATTAGCAAGATATGCTTCGAGACTTCACCATCTGATCAAGTAGTACACTTACATTCCATGAGAATTATTACACAATTGGTTCTTGAAAACAACTCTCATAAAATGACCATTCCATTTACTCCAATTCTTCTCTGTACTGCAAACTGCACAAACTGCCTCTCAAAACTTACTTTGTAAACTCATCAACTGAAACCTTCATGAACTAGAATCTTGGGAATTTATCCACTCCCATAAAAGGAAAATGAATCCAAAATTATCTCACTCAGAAAAGCATAAGGTGATAAACCAACAAACACCAAAGTCAGCCTATTAGAAACAGTCTGGAATAAAATAGTGAAATATGCAGAAGTTTGGTTTGGAAATGGCTTAAGAAAGTGACCAGATGGATTGGTTAAGGTCCAAGAATATTTAGGGAAGTACACCTCCAAGTATACAACGCAAAACAACTCTCAATTCTTCTTGAATTTGAACCAGGTGCAAACTGGGAGACCTCCAAGCAGGCTACTTGGAAAACTACATTTCATCATTTGGCAAATTGATAGAAAATGGAAACGGAATGGGCTTAGCACACTGACTAAATGGACTTGTCGTGACCTGAAGACGGAGACTTAAGAAGTATTTGACCTCTATAATACATTATAGAAGGAATTTTTTCAATTAGGTCACAAGGTCAAAACTTACAATTGGTCAAACATGGCTACTCAGAATTCAGGGCAGAACAAAGAAACAATATATCTTTAGAAGACCAACTTTAAGGGATCAGAAAACTATCAAATCGACTCGAAATAACTTGGGATTTTAAATATAGTCTCTCTGATATACATGCTCAACATTCCCAAAATGGTGACCCATGAAACTCAATTAGATGTAAGCTATTCAAATGCAAACTGGGTCCATTACAACAAATTGACACTTAGGCAGTAAATACAGAATGGATAAGTGCTTAAAACAAGACATCACTAACTGACTCAAAACTTGAAAATGATGAATTGAGATGTCTTCATATACCTAAACAAGAGTGATAAACATGTGACATGCATGAAAAAATTCAAAATTTCATCTAGGCAAAAAGGCTCAAAAGCACTTATAAGGGGTCAAAATGCAAAGCACTAACAAGGTACTCAAAAACCCTTGTTGTATTTTTTATTCCCAACAGTGGCTCCGACTGGGGATGCGTGCCCCATGTGGGCACGTAGAGAATCTCAGAATCATTGGTAGAAGCAGACCACCCAAAAAGAAAATCAGACTTTCTTTTCTCTCTTGAATCTCTTATTTCTCTCCAAAACAGGAAACCTCTTATTCGAAAGCAAAGACACCACTCAATTGAAAGGAAAGCGACTATACACCATGTACATTATTTACAAAAAGCCTCAAACCTTTTCACAACTGAAATCAACACTTGCCTCTATCAAAAATCTGATTTTCTCCTTGGCATACAAATATTAGAATGAAAATGTACTTGTATTGTTGTTGTTCAAATTCATAAGGAATCATAAAAATGAAGAATACCTTATTCGCAATTCCTTTCATGCCTTTAGAATTTCTTCCATAGGAGTCAGCATAACCAAAAGTATGAAACTCATTCTTCACATCAGCAAATATCAGAGAATATGAACCATGACAATGAGGAAATGCATCATCACAAGAAACATAACACTCCACTTGCATTACCCCTTCATTAGCCGACTGATCCATAAAGAAGCTAAATAACTCATACTCACATAGACCATGGATACCAAAATCTGGAAAGACTTCACAATGGAAAGACATATCAACATGTTCCTCAAAACATGGATTGGAAACGTCTTCCACTTGCAAATCACCCACAAGGCCACAAGGAGACAGCTGATCAACATTATAGTCCTTCTCACTATATGGAACAATGGACTCATCAAATGCACATTCAAACTCACAATCTCTTTTATCCCAGGAAGAGATGCAATCTGATTTCTTAATGGATATTGACACATTTTCAATATTAAAATAAAAAAAACCAAATCTGAAAACTTCATACATTCCTCAAACAATGGATTAACAACACCATGTTTTTCTCCTATATGAACATGGTAGCAAAGAGATAGTTGATCAATATCAATGTCCTCATCAAATGCATCATTAGTAAAAACTTTAAAGACATTAGTACCCCTGCTGTCATAATCACTGTCATAATCACTTTCAGCATATGATTCAAAATCAGAGATATCACTATAAGTAGATTCAACACTTCTATCATTAGGCAAAGAAGTGGACGAAAATTTCATACTACCTTCTTCAACCGGAGGAGATGGGAAAGGACACCAATTGTCCTCAAGTTTCTCATCATGTGTAATATTTTCATTACACAAGCAAACCATATGCTTCAATTGATCATCATTAAATGAAGGGATTTTAAAAACACACTCATCTAGCACTTTACCCTTTGACTGAAAAGACTCAACTAACTGATCTTCACTCTAATTTTCATCCAGAATATCATGATAAATTTGAAAGATATTATCATACTCAATCTCATAAGGAAGACCATCATTTATGATCCCTCTTTCCTTAAGTTTTGACACCAAATCCACTTCAAATCTCTTGATACCAAACTCATTTGTATCATGATGATGTAAAAGATTATTTTTAGAATTGGTGAAGATACTCTTACCTTCACATGCTGATTTGAATTCACCTCCTTGAATGCTCTTATCTTCCCATGCTATACTTGGCTTACGCAACAGATCAACATTCTCCAACATATCATTCTCTTGCGGGACATATGTTTCACCATCCTCTTGATCCTCATAAGAGTGTAAAACATATACATCCTCTTCAACATTCAAAACACTATTAGTATCATTGCATCTAGGATCAAAATGAGAGGGTGTTTCTGATATAACTTTGTAAGGAAAAGATTCATTGAGCAATCCAGCATCATAAGTATTTGAAACATCATTTATTGCTACCATTTCTTGGACATATGTATTGCCATCTTCATTAGAAGTTTCTTTTGTATGAAACAAAGGGTTATTAACCATACATCTATTCAAATCTAAATTCAAGATCTGATTAGAAACCAAAGCAGAGGTATCAATACACCTACTTGGCTACAAACTTTTCACAATACTCTTGTCCATTCTCAAATGTATTTTGCCAACAAATCCCTCTAGAGAAATGGTTCTTTTTCAATCCATATGGTGGTACCCTAAATTTTGAGAATTTAGAAATCCCAATCCATTATCAAGAAGCAAGTTTCTCCATACTAAAAAAATTAAAGGAAGGAAGCTTTATGACACAAATAAATAGAACTAACTAATCG
>MU224174.1:923063-973942 GCA_018584345.1 Thuja plicata
TCTTATCTATCTGTTCATTTCAAATTACATACACATTTACTAAACATTCTTTCAATTACTTAAAGTATTTTAATTTACAGTTCATGATATATTGATTTCAATTATATTTATTTCAAGTTCCTTGCCATACTTTGAGAGACGGAAGTTTGAGTTCCATACATAGGTTATCTGCTAGAAAAAGCTTGTTCAGGTGAAGGTTCACCCGCCTTGGTCCTGTAGAGCCAGAAGCGTAGGGGAAGAGGATCATAATCGATCATGCTCGTTAGTTGGCCAAAAATAATTGGATTTCCCATCATTGGATTGGAAAGTCTAAAGGAAATTCAATTCAGCATTTTTGGGCACCAACACCATACTTGGCATTGTTTTCAATCTCTATCACTTTTCTAAAAGCTTCATGCAAAGTCTTAGATTCCTTGTCTCTCAGCCTATAACTCATCTTCTTGTCAAATGCATCAAAGTAAACCACAACACACACATGATATTGAGGTCTATTTCTTTCAGGTATTTCATGCAAAGCTCTTGCAAATATGATATTGAAATCAGGAACTAATTCATCTTCTTTAATCTTAAGATTCAAGCAATCAGTAAATACATCGCTCAAATTCATTCTCTCACCAAATTGTTCCATGAAGGCAACATGTAATTCATCCCAAGAAGAAATTGAACAAGTTGGTAAAAAAGAAAACCAGTCCCTAGCATCATCTTTCAAAATTTGGACAAACAACTTCATACTTTATTTCAAAGTCACCCAATAAATCAATGAATATTTGAACATGATAACTTGCTGAAACAACTTGATCTCCACAAAATTTTGGCAAATAATCTATGATTTCATGAGGCACGTCATGTGGGAAATCTTTAATGCCATCAAAACACAATGGCTCATACCTCTTGGTATGAAAGGATTTTGAAAAACCCTTGCTGGTCTGAACTTTAGATGAAAAAAAATTTGACATCTCACTAATTTCAACACACCTCTTTCCTAGTGTTGAAAAAACTCAATAGAGGCAATCTGTTTAAATCACTTAATTCTCATGAAATAAAAACACAAGAGAAGCATAATACCTTTTTTGTTTCTTATGAGATACTCTTTCACGGCCAGCAGAAGTAAACACACTCAAACAACCATCTGATACTTTATCCTTCCTTGCCAAAACAAACTGACAAGGCTTCAAATCTGCAAACAATATACTGCAAAATCTCTAAAATTTTACATGTAAATCAATGCTACTGGGCTGCACAAGAATTCAAAGTCGCCACCCACAAAGATGTGGGAAAAGATTCATAAGCTGGTTCAGAAATGGTAAACAAATGATTAGCTCCTATGAGCTTATAACCTTCACTTCTCCAACAGATTATAATTTCTGGGGTATTTTGATTTGTAACTTTTAAAACCAGAGATATTCTGAAAGTTTCAACAATATTTTGTAATCTCTATCCCCAGTAGAGTCGCCAATTTGTTAGCGCGACTCGGATGGGAAAACTCAATCTAAAATTTGATTTAAATTTTAAAACAACACTAAGGATTCTCTGAATAGCATATCAAGACTATTTCATCTTTATCCCCAATAGAGTCACCAATTTGTTAACTTTTTTTCTTGCAGAATCTGTATAAGCATCAATTCTTGACTCTATGACTCCCAACTTCTGATTCCAGCATGTAAAACCACTAATTAATGAGGATTTGATCCTCCTTCTACTTTGAGCTCCACAGACTTGGGCAGGTGTACCTCTTTAGACTCATTTATTTGCAATGAAATCCTACAGTGGATTAGGGGTTCTTGCAATAATCTACTAATGTCTTTTGCTGCAACCGATGCAGAGCTTAGAAAGCTAATCCATGATATTAACATAAGTAAACAATCATTGCAAAAAAATGGCAAATGTGATAATAAATATATTCACCCTTCTTCTCTTCAAGTTTGAAACTTAGGCAGGCTAACCTACTAGATTCAATTCTCAAATGAATCACCAACAATGTCTGTACTATTCAATACAAATTCTGGGCATTCATGCTCTTAAACAGGAAATGGAAAATGGTTTGATTTTAAATGATTGATGGTAATGATTGCATAACCAACAAAGACCAGTGCCTTATCTAATGGGCAACGGAGTCATACAAACGTACATGAATAGAAATTACTTAATGGAAACACAAATAGAATGCATTAAAATCTATATGCAACTTAGATAGAATGCCTTACAGACTATCTTATCATTCCCATACTACTGTATCAAATCCTCATACAAATGCTTATTCCTCTGAAATCACTCATAAGACTAACTCCTTCCTTGAAGGAAACTCACAAGTAATTGCATAGCTACCTTGTAACCAACATATTCAAAATGCCTTACAAACTAAACATACAATAGCATCAACAAAATATAAAGAGACAACAATAATATGGAATAGGAACTGCACTGTGTTTTATTAAGATATTTATGCTTCAATACATCCAGAATGACAAAAAACTCAGAAAATATGACCCTAGAATTAGAAAGCTGCCTTGCAGCATTAATTTCACCATCCTTGTTACAATGGAGAAGAAACCAGATATAGGAGAAAGAAAAAACAAAATCAGTCACCGACACCTGTCCGTTCCCAAAAATATCTGAAACTGTAAGAATATGATATGATCTAGACTCCAATGGTCTGCAAAATCATAATCGTCGTTCTGAGACCTTTCTGGTGATATATGATACTTGGTGTTTTGGACAAAATTTTCCCCCTTGAACATTTAAATAGACTTTGCCTTTCCGTGCACATTTCTTGAATAATCTTGAAATATTTGTGCCTTTTTCAATAGTCAAACTATTGAATTGAAAATGATTTTATTTAAAAATCTGCATATTTTACCTTTTATCCTTATTTCACCCAGATTTAATCAGCTTGTGACACTTGTCAATCAGGCTTAATACCTTAATGGTTAGATGTTATGCATCTTCCTTTTAAGCCATTAAGTCCACCATTAGATTCTTTTCAACTTGCAAGTTATTTAACCCCTTCTTTTTTTAGATGAATTTAATTTTAATATTGCATATTAATACCTTTTCTCTCACACAACACCAGATTGCGCCACTTGGCAATCTCCTATTGGCTCTCTGTGTCCACTAGATGCCATGTCACCAGCCCTGTGCCATGTGGCATCCTCTGATTTGCTGCCTCTACAATGCTCTAGATTGCGCCATCTATCTAACCTGCCACATGTCACAATCCCCTTAATGGCTTAATGATATATTCCTTGCAAATTTCTCACTAAGCCGTTAAGTCATCCATTGATCTTGGTTGCCTCGAGATTCATGCCTAAACCTGCAGTCTTTTTTCCAACTCACTTTCCATGTCACGCTCACGGGTCCCACCAAAATTGCATGTTTTTCCTTTGGGCATGCTTCCCAATGCACCCACCACTTGCGCGTGCATAGCCTTCTCTTTGTTCTTCATATCATGTATTGTGTGTTGTTGCATTTAAACACTTCAGTTTTCCTTTGTAGGGGCAATGTGGGATTAAACTCCTTTGGTTTTTTAAAGTCATTCTTGTTTTTGCTCCAAAATAATGGGGCCCACCGCGCATTTAACTATTGAGCCAAGAGGCCCACCAAATGGCCTCTTGGTTCTTTCTTCACATTATAATGTAAGTGCTTTAGTATATAAATACTAAAATATTTTGCAGCCCCATGCATGTGGGATAAATCTCTGTGTATTTTTTCAAGCTTTCTGAGACTTCCTCCAAGTGCTGCTGACCAATGACCATATCTTCTTGCTAGTTAAGATATCCAATCTCTTTATAGTGCTAGGAATCCCTTCCTATGGATTCACTTTTGCAATTTTAACTTAAAAACTTTAAAAAACTTCTCCTCTCTTGCTAGGCGCAGCATGCTGTTTGCTGGTTTTGTCTTTGTTTTTCAAGCTTCTTGAAAGCTTCCAGTAGTTGCTGCTCATCTATGACACCATTTTAATGTTGTTAAAGACTTCCATATTTCTCCATGGAGTGCGCCCCTTCCTATGGATGCACGTTTTCATTTTAGAAACTAAAAAAAACTTTAAAAACCTCCTTTCTTGCTTGGCGCAACACTTCTGGATTGCTAATTTGTAATGCATTTTTAAATAAAAAATATTAAAACAGCTCCACCCAAGGCCTGGGTGCACCAATCTGTGGAGTCACTTTGCATTTTAAAAGCTTAAAAATATTTAAAACCCTCCTCTGAGCTGGGCGCAACCAAGACATGCATTGCTGGTTTATATTTTGCATTGTAAAGTTTTAAATAAAAACTTTAAAACTCCCCTTTCCATTGCTGTGGTTGCTGATTTGTCTTTAAAACAAAAGATATTAAAACCCCTCTTTTTCTGGTTTCCATTTGCATTATAAATTTTATAAAAAACAATGCAATCCTCCCTCCAAATAATTTCATTTCCATCCTCTGAATGCTGGCCCCATATGCTTTTGTCCATTTGCCGATTAAAGCTTTTTACAAATACATTTTAAAATGTCGATTCTAAGATAATCTCAAAAGTTCACCGGCTTTAGAAAATGCTATTTTTATGCTGGTACAAACCATTTTATAATCAACCCACAAATTAAAACACTAGCGAACATTTAAAAAAAAAAAACTTTCAAAGTTTCGCAAATCGGCTTTATTTTTGGCAAATAGCCTCCAGATCAACCTTTGAAAACTAACTAAATAATGCTTTTCAACCATGGGGTCTGGATGATACATTCTTCTCTAGTATATGAAAAATTATCATTAACTGGATGGGCTTTGAAAACACTCGGCCCCAAAGATAATAATATGCAAAGTATACTACTTCGTTATATTTCACAACTCGCAGAATTCAGACTTGTGCAAACCTTGCCAAAGGTGCCACTTAAAAAGTTGTCAGATCACCACTTGAAGATCTATCACTTGGAGAAATAATTCATTCATCCTCATAGAATACACATGTTAAAGGGCTTGGCCAGATTCATCCTTAGGTACAAGATGTAACTGTTCAAACTTAGCAATTCAGATAACTATGCAGATGAGAAATGTTGAATCAACATAAACTTCATCTAGATCAGTCATTGAAAGATTAGCAAGATATGCTCTGAGACTTAACCATTAGATCAAGTAGTACACTTACATTCCATGAGAATAATTCCATAATTGGTTCTTGAAAACAACTCTCATAAAATGACCATTCCATTTACTCCAATTCTGCTCTGTACTGCAAATTGCACAAAATGCCTCTCAAAACTGACTTTGAAAACTCATCAACTGAAACCTTCATGAACCAGAATCTTGGGTATTTATTCAGCCCCATAAAAGGAAAATGAATCAACAATTACCTCACTCAGAAAACCATAAGGTGAAAAACTAACAAACACCAAAGTCAACCTATTAGAAACATTCTGGAATAAAATAGTGAAATATGCAGAAGTCTGGTTTGGAAATGGCTTAAGAAAGTGACCAGATGGATTGGTTAAGGTCCAAGATTCTTCTGGGAAGTACACCTCCAAGTCTAAAACAAAAAAAAACTCTCAATTCTTCTTGACCTTGAACCGGGTGCAAACTGGGAGACCTCCAAACATGCTACTTGGAAAACTGCATTTCATCATTTGATAAATTGATAGAAAATGCAAACGGAATGGGCTTAGCAAACTGACCAAATGGAATTTTCGTGACCTGATGACGAAGAATTAATAATTATTTGACGTCTATAATACAGTACATAAGGAATTTTTTCAATTAGGTCACAAGGTCAAAACTTACAATTGGTCAAACAGGGCTACTCAGAATTCAGGGCAGAACAAAGAAACAAGATATCTCTAGAAGACCAACTTTGAGGGATTAGAAAACCCATCAAACAGACTCGAAATAAATTGGGATTTGAAATATAGGCTCTTTGATATACATGCTCAACATTCCAAAAATTGTGACCCATGAAACTTAGTTAGATACAAGTTATTCAAATGTAAACTGTGCTCGTTACAACAAATTGACACAGGCAATAAATGTAGAATGGATAAGTGCTTAAAACAAGACATCACTAGCTGACTCAGAACTTGAAAATGATGAACTGAGATGTCTTCATATGCCTAAAAAAGAGTAATAAAAACCTAACATGCATGAAAAACTTCAGAATTTCATCTAGGCAAATAGGCTCAAAAGCACTTATATGGGTCAAAATGCAAAGCACTAACAAGGTACTCAAAAACCCTTGTTGTATTTTTGAGTCCCAACAATAGGAAGGGAATGAATGAAATAAGAAATGATGAAACCAAGTCAATGTCATGTTTTCCAATTGTATTCATCATTGTACCATATTATGAAAAGGAAGAGACTCAAATGCACCCAGATATTGACCATCTGGATACCGCTATGATCTCTGATAACCAGAAGTAGAGAAACTGAAAAGAAAGGTAATCAAATGCATCCAGATATTAACCATCTAGATACCGCTATGCTCTATGATAAAAAGGAGAACCAAATGCACCCAGATACTGATCATCTAGATACTGGTATGATTTCCATTAAGAACAAGTAAATTACCAAAGAGATAACCAAATACACCCAGCTATTGACGATTTAGATACCGCTATGATTTTTTTTATAACAACAAGCAGATAACAGATAAGGATTGTTCAATTCTTTTCCAAGGGTTAGCTCGGATCATGGAACTGTATGGCTTCCAGATGTGTGACAACTCTTACCACATTTATCCTGAATCATCATTGCCCCAGAATCAAATTGAAACACTCCATAATTAGCGAATAAAGAAAACAAGATCATGATCAATCATAGCTACTCTCATCACTCTATGGTATCCTTGAGTAGCGTAAGAACATAATTGTGAAAGATAAACTGACAATAGACTGACATGAATGACCTAGTCAACAGTTTGTTGTTCCTTGATTTGATTGATTTTGATGCTTGATTGTGTCTAGTTTCAAGAATGGATGACTCATATAAGACCAATTTGTCTGGTTTTGAGTATATCTGTCACTGTTTAAGACAATTGATAGCTTGATTTGATGATTGATTGAATCATTAATTATTGAAATATTGGGTTGTTGATAAAGCTGAGTCATATGAGTCCATTGCCAATTTGTGAAACTCGTAATTTTGATATTTGATTGATTGTTTGATCGTCATTCGCTTGTGATATCAAAGATTATTTGTTGCTGAGATTTTGCAATATTTGATTTTTTTATGATGATTGATTGTTTTAGGACATTTTTCTCTTTTTAGGATTTTTTTATGACTTTTTAAGATTTTTTAGGACTTTTAGAATTGCCCTCTAGTTTGGTGAACCAATACAAACCATGGATAAGTGTGATGCTTAAAGGGGATTACGCTTCTAAAAATAAGCTTGGGTACTCAATCTTGCATGCAGGGAGCACAAAATTAATATTTTTGAGTTCATTGATGGCGAAGCGGGACCTTAACACTTGGTGCCTATTTACCAGGTTTTCACCAAGGTACCTGCTAATCCAATCTTGATCCAATCTGAAATTAACGAGGGGTTAGTAGCACTGATTTGAAATGGAGGAAAGCAATAAAAAATACTAAGAACAAATCCATGGACAATTAGATATATTCCTTTGGCCTGTTGACCTTAGGCATAGAACATTTTGAGGTGCATGTTGTTGATGTGACCAGGGAGTTGATCTCCTTCTTGAGTTGCCAGTTGATATGCCCCATTGTTGCATGATGTTATGATGACATAGGGTCCTAGCCAATTAGGCTCAAAATTTCCTGGTGTAACCCTTTTTGCTTGGTTTTTTTGATTCTCCATGAGGATGAGATCTCCTACCTCAAAGGTTCGTGATTTGACCTTCTTGTGATAGTTTCTTCTAAGGTGATTCTGATAGCCTTGTAATTGATTGAGTACATTCTCTTGTCTCTCATCCAATAATTCTAGTTCATTGAGTCTTGCTACTTTGTAGTATTCATCTTAAATGATGTTCTTCAGTGAGATTCTAAGTGAGGGGATTTCAACTTCGAGGGGTAGGACCGTCTCTGATCCATTTACTAGTGAGAATGGATTTTCTCCTGTAGGGGTTCTCACACTAGTTTTGTATGCTCACAATGCGGGAGTGAGCTGCAAATGTCAATCTCGCCTAGATTCATTGACCATTTTCTTTAAGATCTTCAAGATAGTTTTGTTAGTGGCTTTAGCTTGTCCATTCCCTTGAGGATAGTAGAATGAAGAGAAACCTTGCTTTATCTGGAACTTGTCACAGAGATCTTCAACATTTTGATTTTGAAAAGGTGTACCATGATATGTGAGTATGGTTTGAGGGATTTCATATCGACAAATGACATTGTTTAGTATGAACATGGAGATTTTCTTACCAGTGATGTATGTGAGAGGAATTGCTTCCACCCATTTGGTAAAGTACTTCGTTGCTACAATGATGTACTTGTGACCATTATAAGATGTTGATATAATCTTACCTAGTAAGTCAAAACACCATTTTGAAAATGGCCATGGTGAAGTGATGGGTTTGAGTTCTTGAGCTGGGGCATGGTTAAGATCTCCTTGAATCTGACATTGTCAGGACCTTTGCACATATTTGTTAGCATTTGTCTCTACTATGGGCTAGTATTATCCCAGTATGATGATCTTCTTTGCCAAGTTATTGCCACCTATGTGGGCCCCACAAATTCCCTTATGTACCTCTTACAAGGCTCTCTAGGATTCCGTGGAAGTGAGACATCATAAAAGCATTCCATCTAGACTTATTCTATATAGAGTACTAGTGAGAAGGGTGTACCTAGAGGCTTGTCGGATGAGGGACTTCTTTTGATTTTTAGACAGGTTGGGTGGTAGGGTACTATTTCAGAGGTAATTATATATGTCATGGTACCATGGGGACTCATGGCCAACAAGGATGCACACTGACTTTGTTGTTAGAGCTTTATGTGTCGGCATCATTAGTTGTTCTACCAAAAATCAAAATCTGGTTTCATTACTTGGCATGTCGATCAAGGATTCTATAGTAGCCATCGCATCTACTTCTTTGTTTTGAACTCTTGGAACCTGCTCGAATATAATGAAATGAAAATAATCCCACAGCTTGTCCATCAACTCTCTATATGGGATCAGTTTCTCATCTTTTATCATGTAGTCATTGTTTACTTGGCCGATGACTAATTGGGAATTACCATAGACTCTCAAGTTCTTTATCCTCCATTATATAGTTGTCTTCAATGTGATGACCAGAGCTTCATACTCAACTATGTTGTTTGTGCATGGAAATTTGAGTTGGAAAGACTTAGGAATTGCATCATTATTTGGAGTAATAAGTACTATCCCCACTCCTGCTCCATGGTTTGCATATGACCCATCAAATAATAGTTGCCAGACCTCTATTATCGGTTGTACTGTGAGGATAGATTCATCTAGAAAGTTATACACTATAGGTTGATGATCTTGTATTGGTGTCTCTGCTAGTTGGTCTGTAATTACTTTCCCTTTGATAGCCTTTTGATCCATGTACTCTATGTCAAATTCACTTAAGATCATGACCCATTTGGCGAGTCGACCCGTTATTGCAACTTTCTATAATAAGTACTTCAATGGATTAATGTGTGATATTAGCTTTGTTTGATGACTCAACGCGTAATGTCTTAACTTTTGAGAAGCAAAGACAACTGCAAGACATGACTTTTCAATTGCTGAATAATTTAGCTTGTAGCCCACCAATGTTTTGTTGAGGTAGTAAATGGCTCTTTCCTTGCCCTGGTCATCATGTTGTGCCAAGAGAACACCTAGTGTTGACTCCGTTGCTGAGATATATGAGAGGAGTGGTCTACCTTGAATGGATGGCACCAATACAAGAGACTTTAATAGATAATCCTTGAAGGTTTTAAATGCTTGCTCATATTTTTCTATTCATATAAAGATCACATATTTATGTAGTAGGTGCTGGAATGGGTGACACTTGTATGGCAGTTGGGCGATGAATCACTTGATAGATTGTAGCCTACCTTGTAGACCTTGTAGTTGCCTAAGATTTGTTGGTGGTGGCATGTCAAGGATGGCCTTGACCTTTTCTAGGTCTACTTTGATTCCTCTATGTGATACAATGAATCCAAGGAGCTTTCCAGCAGTAACTCCGAATGCACACTTCTTTGCATTGAGTCTGACCTTGTACTCTTACATTCAATCAAATATCATACCCAAAACTTATAGGTGATTTTCCCTAGGCATTGATTTGGCTAGTATGTCATCGACATAGTCTTCCATTGCTTTATGAATTTGATCATGAAAGATCATGGTCATTTCCCTTTGATAAGTTGCACCTGCATTTTTAGGCCAAATGGCATCACATTCCAGCAGTAAGTTCCCTAGGCACATGTGAATGTTGTCTTGTGTTAGTCCTCTGGTGCAATCCTGATTTGGTTATATCCAGAGAAGTCACCCATGAGTGATAACATTTGGTGCCCTTTTGTTAGGTCAATTATCATGTCGATGTTTGGTAGAGGAAAATCATCCTTGGGACAAGCCTTGTTTAAATATTTGAAATCTGTTCATATACAGATCTGACCATTGTTTTTTTGTTCTTGGCACTAGATTAGATATCCAATCTGCGTATGGAATTGGTCTTATGAATCCTTCATCTAGGAGTTTCTTCAATTCTTCTTTGACAAGTAAAGCAATGGGCGAATGTATCTTTCTCAACCTTTGTTTAACAGGTTTTGCATTTGGTAACAATAGTAGATGATGTAGCACTAGCTACGGATCCAAACCAGGCATGTCTACATAATACCATGCGAAGTTGATTTGTCTTTCCTTGAAGAAACTAATGAATCATTCTCTTTCCTCTGGTGTAAGAGATTCAGCCAAATATATATGTTTAGGGTCCATTTCATCCCCTATATTTACTTCCTTTGTTTCTTCTAGTAGTAACATTGACTTTTCTTCTGTTAAGGGGAGGAGTTCCAGCTTTCCATCCTCTGGCACCTCAGTGAGGTTTTCACCAGAAGATACATCCTTTATTATTTTCTCATTTTTATTATCAAAAAGTTCCTTTCAATTTTCACTTACCGATTGTTCTTTTTTGCTTTTGCTTTTTCTTTTGCAACTGGAAAGAGGAGCCTCCTCCCCAAAGTATGTTGATCTTTCTAGGTTAATGGAGAAGCCTTCTTTGTGGTCTCCTGATGGTATGCCTTCTCGAAGTCCCATGAAGTCCGTGACAACTTCATCATTCTCAAAAAGATCTATGTCAGGTTGTCGTTGCTGGTCCCATTCTATCAGTTCAGGGTATATTAGACAAAGGTCCGCATGGGAGGATGACTCTGCTTGGGTGAATGAGATCACGATGATAGTTCTAGAAAATTGGGAATGGGACGTGGATGCACCACCTAAGGAATTTACATTGGTATGCTTATCGATACATGGTTGGTCTTCTATGGTCATTTGGTCAAACATTTCATCAAGGTGTATAGTACTAATGAACCGAGGGGAATAGTCAGGGATGGGCGACTCAGAATTACAGAGAGATAACCACTCATACTCATGGGAATTGGTCATGCTAGAATGCTCATTAGATGTCTCACTATCTACATCATCATGGATAGTCTGATTAAGGTTCAATTGGGAATTAGAGGATTCCACTTCTGATGGCAATAATCACTAGAGTATACTGCTGATTAGGGCATGTTCCAAATTTTGCCCCTGATTTAACTCTACAATTTGTTCTGTGTCTATGGGTATATCTCAGATGGTTGTACTGATTCTATTTTGTCCATAGTCTAACCCTCTTTTGTTTCTTTTGGTTGGCGGTAAAGAGAGTTCCATTAAGCCTTTTTGTCTTTCCCCCAGACCAGTCTCACCATCATATCCGAATTTCTGCAGCATAGTGAAACCAACTCCATATTATGACAAAGGTATCTGTGCTTGAGGTGTCTCTTGAGAATCTTTATACAACCAAGTGTTGATGTCTAGATTGAAATGGTTTTCTTTAGCTATGGCCCCCCATTTGACAAATGTGGTTGGTAGACATTTGAATAACATAGGTTCTAGAGTTTCATGTGTTTCCATCAGTTGGGGCATGCCATATGATTTGGGATTTTTAGGCATGTTAGTGATGGTAAAATCTTCCTCATAGCTATACTCACCACACCCTTTGTCTTTGATTGATGTCTTCCCCACCTTTCTTTGTATATCTTTGGGAATAGAATCAGAGGTAGGAGGAAAGCTTGCTTCTTGATTTGAAGGCACTTGATTATCTGTACTGCTTCTTATGGTGTTACATTATTAGAATGGGTTGGGATATCCTTCAATAATTATCTCTGCCCCTTGGTATGGGAATTTGATGCACTGGTGATAAGTTGAAGGGACAACTTGCATTTCATGTATCCATGAACTTCCAAGTAACATGTTATATCCCAAATCAAGGTCTAGGATTTGAAATGGGGTGTTCTTTATGACTAGACCAATCCTGACCGGTAGCATGAGGATACCTTTTGATGATCTTTCCTCCTTGTCATATGCCCTAATATTTATCCTCCTGGTGATATCAATGCTAGATTTTGAATAGACCAAGGTTTTTATCACTTTCAGAGTACATATGTTTAACTTAACCTCTCCATCAATGAGGACTCTCTGGATTGTGTATTTATGAAGTTGGATAAGCAAATGCAGGGGATCATTATGCAGAGGCTTATGCAATGACACATCATGGTCTGTAAATGTAGTTTTCTTGTTGGCAGTGATGTAATTTACCATGGTTTGGAAATTCTCTGGAGTTATGTCCCATGGGACAACTTCATTTTGAAGGGCTTGATCTAGAACTTGCTTATGTTGCATGGATATGCGCACTAGGTCAAACATGGAGATCTGGGTAGGTGTGCACTTTAGCTGATCCACTAGACTAGTTTGTGGATTAGAAGTTGTTGTAGGATTAGCTGGTGTAGCTGAAGTGGAAGGCATTCCTTGCAAAACAACCTTAGAACATCATTTTGTGACAACGCATTTGGCATTGGGATCTCTGATAGTAATAATAGTAACTTGACTATCTGAAGGATTAATGCAATTTATGGTGCCATCAGAGTTGGCATAGGTATATTTCACTTGATTAGACTATCCACCAGATTTGGAGGCTTTCCCTTTATTATGATCATGGAATGTATCATTGAAGATTGTGTGATCGGTTGTACCCTTGGATTGGGTATTTTTCACATCAATAATCCCTTGGTCGATTAGATCTTGTATGACATTTTCAATTGGTAGCAATTGGGTGTCTTGTGTCCTTTTACCCGATGATATTCATAAAAGTCATTATCATTCCACCACTTGGGTTTTATAGAACCATGTTTGTACTCTCTGATTTCGGGTAGAGTGATATTATTGGTTTGAATAAAAATTTTCAATGTCGACTCTATCAACTCTCCTAATGGCGTGTAGTCACGTTTAGGAAATGGAAACCTTTGTGGGCATTGTGCATTGGCTTGGTTGTTGGACATAGCTACTACTTAAACAATGGGTGTTTGAATTTGAGTATTTTTTTGCTGAGTGTGCACCATGGGTTTTTGATTTATCATGGGTGATCCTTGTAGTGAAACTTTGGGTTGAGCATAGTTGACTATTTTGATGTCAATGACACCATCATTGGTGACATTCTTGTTCTTATTCCACCATTTGGCCTTATCCGTTACATTCTTGTTCGTGTTTGTTTGGGTAGGATCTGCAAGGATTCCTCTCTTGATCAATTTTTTCTCACATCGATCTCCTCATTCTATGAGTTGCTTGAAATTTGGAGCGAGTTGAAGCTCTGTTGTGAATGACATATCTGGTATCAGATTATCAATAAACATGACTATTAGGTCTTGTTCAGGCACATCATACATTATTCTATTTGCAATGTTCCTCCATATTTGTGATAATTTAACAAAGGATTCACCATCTTTTCTCTTAATGTCGCAGAGGTCCTTGATGTTGACCTTGCTTTCAATGTTATGATGGAAGTGAGCAATAAAATTTTCGGCCAATTCTCTCCAATACTGGATGGCATGGGGTAGGTGTGAGAAGCATTCCATTGCTGGTCTAACTAGACTCTATGAAAATAATCACATTAGGTAAGTTTCATCTTGTGCAACCTCAATGCAACTAGCAAAGAATTCTCTGATATGCTCTATAGGATTGGTACTGCCTCTGTATTTGTCAAATTTTGGTACTAAGAAGTGAGTGGGAAACAAAGACATGTGCAATGAGTGATCAAATGGATATGGGTATAAGTCCTCTGTTGTGTAAGACTTGGTTTGCCCTTGATTTTGCATGTTTTTCATTTGTGTTTGTAGACTTTGTAATTGGTGTATTAGCATATCTGTTGGAGATTGAGGAATGTTCCTGGAACTGAATCTCTATGTCATGGTAGGTATAAGGCTTTGCCTCTGTGTTCCTTGTGTTGGGACATATGATCTAGTCCTTGGGACTCGGTATTTATTTCCCAGTGTGATTCTGATATTTGGGAATTTGATTGATCCAAGATTGCGATTATTATTGTTGTTGTTGGGATCCTTGTTGGAATAAATGTGTAGCCTTTGGTGGACGTTGACTGAATTTCAGACCCACAGAGATTGATCCATGTGGGAGTGAAGTATTAAGTCCAAAGCTAGTAGGGATAGACTACAGTGTTTGAGTAGTCACAAATGGGTTATTTCTCAATTGTGAAATTGATGACACAATTTGAGTGCTTAATGTAAAAGGCCATGGGGCCGATGCTTGAGATAAACTAGTGACCAGGGGTGCACTCAATTGGGAGCCCATCATGTTTTGGGTGGATGATGTACTAGCTTGATTGGAAGAGCTAGTTTGGGTTGACACAATCTGCGTTGATGTCATAGTCATTGATGATGGCAAAGAAAAAACTTGAGATATCACAGGATCCATTTGAGAGGTTTGAGTTGTGCTTTGTCCTGCTAGTGGGTTCTCAGGCCATATTGTTAAAACATTGAATTTATCCAGGATTTTGAATCCCTTTTTTATCAAGATGGTTGTAAATCTGTCAAGGTTTCTTTCCACAACAAAATCAATTAATTGTGCAGAATCAGAATCTCTCTCTATGTCTTTGAGCTCTTCCTCTCTGACACCTTGAAATATAGTTGGTATATGAGAACCTTTAGGAATAGTATGCACATTATCAATGTAAAGAGCAGGATCAGTGTTTCTGAATGGGTCATCCTCTCACTCTTTTTACTACGGGGGAAATTGGTTAATATAGGATTCATCAGGTTGGGTTCTAGCCTTCGACCTAGTATAAGGTCCTCCATAGGGTGTGAAAGATATGGTGTTATCTAGGTTTTGAACTAAAATGAATGATATAAAGCAAACAAAAAGGGATAACTTCTCGAGGAGAGCCTGCGTACCTGTTTTGACAAGGGTAATTCTAGGAACAAGTTTTGATTTCTCTTGATCTCAGAGATTGGTGATATAAGATTTTGATTTTGACTCTTGCCTTTGATGAGACAAAGTCATTGATAAAGATTTATGAAGCTGAGATAATGGGATCAAGATAATCTAATATGAAATTTTGAACTATCAATGGTAAACAATAGCCAAACTGTCAAAGAGGGATGATCCTATATGTTTTGAGATTCACATAGATTCTTCATTATTTCCTGGGATGTGCACACTGACCTTTCATATGAAATGGGGAATCTTTTCTAAGGTTTCAAAATGATAAAAATGTAGAGTGCTGACAGAGGAATCCAAATTTGTTGATAGAAAGAAATGCACTGGCTGATAGGTCGATTGCGGCAAAATTCCACCGATCAAGGTAAATTGCGGTAAAATTTCAGTGATTGCAAAAATAAAAGGATAATTTGCGACAATAAAAGGCTTGATTGCAGTAAAATTATGTCAATTGTGGCAAAGTGTGACCGTCTTGAAAAATGATAGCAATTTGGGAATCTGTCTGATAAAAATGATCTCTCTAGAACAATGATGTGATTCAAGAACAGATTCTAGTTGACACCCTAGAATTCAAACACTTTTTTGACAATTTGAGATGTTGGTTTTACATTTTGGAAACTGATCATACAAGCAAGCACAATAGACACAGTGTTTTGAAGATCCAAGAATGAAATGTGTATGTTCTACAACTTTTGTAAGTTGCAATGTTTTCACGTGGTCAAAACAGAGACAGTCAGATTAATCTAGTTCAATTGGCTTCAAGATGCATTATTATAGGCCCAATGCTTTGATGTTTGTTGGCTCACACAACAATCGTCACGCTACTAGGACACGAAGATCCATGATGTAGGTGCCCTTGTTTTGGTCATTGCAAGATATTTTTGTCGTACTAATGAAGATCTCTTTCATCAATAAAATATCCTGGAACACATATGTTGGGAATCTTGGGGGGAAATTCTGCACCCCTTACACTATAATAAGACACTTGTTTAGAGGTAAAAATGGGTAGGTCTCTAATTAATGGGTTGTAGTAAGGTTTGTGGAGTCTATCTAATCAGTTTGTATGTGTGTGACTCACTTAAGAGCCTAGTTGACCATGCTAGCCACTTAGGGATACTTCACTAGATCCAAACTATCATCAACACACCTCGCTTGAGCTTGGATATATATAAAATAGAGCTTTGAATTGCGTCTTGCTTAGATACCGATCGGAAGGATTACCGGTCTAAGGTCGTCCTCTGAGGAAGAAGAGCTTTCCCTAGACAAGCCTCTCTAAAAAAGTATAAAGGTTTTTAATCTAACATATTTGTGCAAGTAAACCAATGACTCAAGACACAAGTTTAATTGATTAAGTGCCAAAATTTCAAGTGTGAACTAAGCTATCATCCACACATGAACGTGAGTTCAGTTTTAAACCCAAAGTAGATGATGATTGCTTGTCCAATTTTATATGCACCAAATTCATAGATTTTTTTTTGTCTTTGTTCAATTGTTAACCACCATGTCCATTTTAAGCACCAAAATGGAAAAGTGAGATTGTGATGTTTTGCATACACTTTTCTTTTTAAGCATCAAAAAGATAAATGAGTTGATTTTAGGTTGCTTTGTTGAAACTATTTCCATGCCACAAGATGTCAAAAAGTGATTAGTATTGAAACCTCCTAACAATCAAAATGAATAGTATTTAGCAACTCCAAGATTATTAAGACTGTTAAGGCTAATGGTAACCTTTTATTTGGTTGCAAACGCTTGAGAGAATCGAGATACCTGTTAAAAGATTCACTTTGATCTTCAGTTGTGATTGCCAAGATTTCCCTTTGTTGTGTGCGGTAATTAGTGGTTCTTCTTATGACTGCTCTTAGTGATCTAGAACCCAGGGTGCGTTTGATTATCCCTTTTTCCATATGTCATTTGCTCATTCCTGCACAGAAATCGAGGAAAAATCAAATTTGATTAATAAAATGATAAAACAAGAGCAACTGCAAAATTATTTTGTCAGATGCAAAATTCTACAGGCGATTGTGGTAAACTATTGTCAATTGCGGTAATATTTCTTTGATTGTAGCAATTTGCTAGCGATTGCGAAATTCTTTTAGCGTTTGTGAAATAGATCGGTCAATTGCGCCAAAATACCAGAAATAGAAACTAGAAACTACATAAAATGATTGTGAAACACACAAATCAATTGCGGTAATAAACCAGTCGATTGCGGCAAAGTTTCGTCAATTGTGAAATTACAAAATTTATCGAAAGATTAAAAAAATGAAGTCGCGGCCGTACGACCCAGGTCGGGAAATTATATTTATCATCTTCAAGCGATTATTGGGTTGTTTGATTCACATCAGGTTCACCAAAATATGTAGATCCAATCCTGATCCAAACTTGAATTAATGAGGGGTTAGTAGCACCGATTTGAAATGGGGAAAAGCAATTAGAAATACTAAGAACAAATCCACCGACAATAAAATAACAAGCATTCAAAGAGAAAAATAAATGAATGCAAACCCCGATGCTTGAAACTTCTATTGCTTCTCTCTACTCCTTCTGAAATGTTGTGTCCAGTATCAGTATTGGCAACGTCTAGACTTGGGAGTGTTGAAAAAATGATATTGATTATGATCACAAGAATGCTTGATGCTTCTGGCAAGAATCCTGCTGAGTAAGTGTGCACAAAGCTTGAAATCTTGGATCCTTCAAATGGTTGAGAAGGGTTGATTATATAGAATATGGAAATGATATTGACAGATGAGATCAATCCCAAAAATTGGAGAATGAATGGTTGAGATCAAAAGGAACTGGAGAAGCAATCAATAAACTCCATCTCTTCAACTTGGAGAGAAGAGGGGATGTTTTAGTTAACTGAGGAGTAACCAATAAACTCCACCTCTTCCACTTGGAGAGAAGAGGGAATGTTTTAGTTAACTGAAAAGAAACCAGTAAACTCCACCTCTTCAACTTGGAGAGAAAAGGGGATGTTTTAGTTAACTCAAAAGCAACCACTAAACTCCACCTCTTCAACTTGGAGAGAAGAGGGGATGTTTAGTTAACTGAAAAGTTGATCAAGAGTTACCTTTTTGAACTTGAGAAAGGATTTATTTGAATATTTAATTGATTTTTGAATTTAAAGTATTCAAACATGAGATAATTAAATTCTTTTTTATTTAGAATAAAATTATTAAGTGAAATTAATTTAATTAGAAGAATTAATTAATAAGTTTAAATATTTAAATTTAAACTTTAGGAAATTGAATTTAATTAATTAATGAAGATTAATTAATTAAATAAAATTAATTATTTAATTAATTTTGAGGAAATGATTAAATGATTTGGGGAATGGATTTAGAAGAAATAGATGATTAAAAAACCATTAATTAATAGATGAAAATTATTATTTTAATGTAAGGTCGCAAATATGTCCATTTTAGGGTGTCTACAAAAAAGAATTTAATAAAATTGTGTATTCAATTTTTTTATAATTTTATGAGAATTTGGCATTGCCTATAATATTGTAAAAATGATTGATTAATTGTTACTAATTTATCATTTAAATTATATTGATAAATTTATTTAACGCTTATATATACAATTATAAATATATTTTAATTAAAATATTAATATTATAAAAATTGTAACCCTTCCATAAAAATAAAGTTAATAAAGGGGTGTAAAATGGAGTGGGAGCAAGAGCGGCGAGAGCAGGAGTTACGATCAATGTAGGAAAACTTTTGGGCAGTGTGTGGTGAACCAAGCAATAAGAATTGGTGACACAATCAAAGAAGGGACTGGAGGAGGAATTTTGATGCTAGGGAATTGGTAGAAAAGGTTGAAAGAGAAGTCTCTCTAGATGATCTAAGGGCAAGGTGTGAACAATATAAGAAACATTCAGACAAAAACTATGTTCCCCCTAAATGCAGGCCTCAAAAATGGACCAAAGAAAATTTCTGGAAGGCTTTGGGTAGAGGTGATCAATGGCCATGACAAAATTACCTTAGAGAAAGAAGATCACATAAGGCCAATCGAAAAACTTAGTTGTAAGTCTTTAAAACAAGGTCAAATCGCATCTCGTTGGGGGATCAACCTCGGCAAAGACAATCTCTAACTATTAAAAAAAATAATAGTCGGTGAACAACACTTTGGAAGAAAAGAGGAAAGAAAGGGAAACCTTTTAGAAACTCATTTGTTTTGAAGGCAGGTGTTGGTAGGGACAGTTTTAGCAAGAAAGAGCTTTGTGGATAGGAGAAAGGAAATTGATTCCCTTAAATTAGGGAACTTATAAGGATAGAGACAAAAGAGTGGACAATGGAGGAGATTAGATAGAGCCCTTGATCATGGAGCAAAAATGTTCACATCAAAAACTATACCAAACCCATGGTTCCCTTTAAAGTGCTATATTTGGACAGTAAAATTATTTGAAATGAAGTAGCTAGGTTAAAAGAGAAAGGGTTTTTTTATAAAATGGGGAGGAGGACAACCTATCTTGACAATGATAGATAGATGGTGCAAAAGAAAGTAGGGACCAATCACCAAGTTAAAATCCTTTCCCAATGAATTTGTTTTGGTTGAATGTTTGTTGAAGGATATCAAGAAGAAAGTTATGATGCAAGGCCCACACATGATGGACAGATCAAGGTTGTTCATGAAGGATTAGTTACCAAAGTTTCATCCATGGAAGAAGGAAATACAAGAATCTCTTGTTTAGATTAGAATGTAGAACCTCCCAATAAAATATTGGAATAAGGAAGTGCTCAAGAATATAGGGGATACAGTTGGAAAATTTGTGAAAGAAAATGAGCAACTAGAAGATAAAAATATGGGGTATACATCAAGATTTGTGTGGATGTGTTTCTCTTCTCCCTAATTCTACATTCGATAGAATTACACTCGGACTATGGAATTTAGAATCAAGTGATTGAAAGAGAAGATGACTTAATTTTATGCCCTAAATATGGATGAAAGAGCAATCTGCCTTGGATTTCTAGAAAGAAACATATGATTAGGATAAGGTTATTGAAAGTACACCTACTATGCAAGAACATAAAAGGAGAAGAATTGAGGGAAAAAATAAGAAGACAAAAATCAAGATCTTGAGAAAGCCAATGAAGAAGCCAATAAATAAGGGATAAACAGTGTTGGGATTAATGGGAAGTAGTACTGAGAGGGGAAGGGTGAATCAGTACCTCTAAAACTTTTAACACTTTTCACCTTTCATCATTGGTAAACAATATTTACTGTATTACCGACCTTTTCTGATATTCCTTCTTATGCATGTAGTATTAATTCATAAACTTAATTGTATGCAAAATTCATAGAAACATTCATGAAAATAATAGACACATAATACAAGATATGATATCGCAGAAAACTCCTGTTAGGAAGTAAAAACTGCGGTGGGGATGGCACCCACAAAACTTGATTATTTGCAGAATGGAAGGGAGCCGGTAAAGGCTTACAATTGATCACTTCTGATGATCTAACTTGTTAGGAGTATTAATGTGGAGACCTATTAGGATCTACTCTATTAAGAGCTTTTAGCAACACTAATAAAGTGTGCACTCAGTTAAGAGATTTACAATAGGATTGTTAAGTCCACCTTCCTTGAAAGGATTTCTTAAGTGTACCCCACTTGTTAGAATGTGTACAATATGGTTGACCTGATTGTATGCAATCTATAATTGCTAATTATAGATCCATTAAATCTCTCAGAATATGAATATCGCCTATAGTGATTGATTAATACCTTTTTTTGCTCGTCGATAGCCTGTGTTATGTTCTTGACAACTGATTTGATCTTTGTCTGTGTTTTTGCATGAATTCTCTTGTCTGATCCTTAGATGCTCTCAGTGGCTAAAATCATCATTGAACAACATGTTCATAATTGATTGAGCATCTATTTATACAAGTATTTGACCTATTTTAGAATCATGCATTACAATGTTAACTCTTGATCCAAGGTATACAACTTGACCTTGATCCTTTAGTTTGCATGTTTTAAAATAGTTATACTGATAAAAACAATAATAATTACATTGCTTTCTCCGCACATAATGGATTTAAAACAAATCAAGAAGCTAAATATAAAACTTTAGTGATTTATCTGACATGGAAAGTTAGATCCACTTTTTTCAGGATGTAACTGACTGTCGGTTCTTGATCATCGGTGTTCCTTCATTGAACTGATTTTTGGGTTCCCTTCATCTGTCGGGTTCCACTCTTTGATTGTTTCATTAGGTTGCACTGTCGGTTACTCATTGGGTTCCCTTGTCCTTTTTGTCATCGGGTAACACTGAATAGTGTTTGTCAGGATGCTTTGTACTTGGCAGTATTGGTAACCTTGGTGTCAGGTAGTGCTATGCCCTATCTGTCAGTGTAGTGTAAATTAATGGTGTAGATCATGTTTTCCTTTCATATACTAATGGAAAAATATAATGGCTTCAATATCCCCCTTTGACATTAGTATCAAAAACTGATATGTGCATAATACTAAAGTGTTTAGTATGTACACCATGTATATATCCTTGTCATTATATGAATCCCCCTAACTGTATGCATCGGTATAATATAAGTATATGTACATGTATACTTGCCTTTATACTATACATTCCATGTTCTTTGTTCTTTCAAATGACTGACTGTACAAATCATTTCTTCCTTTTATTTCCCCCTTTTACTGCTGACTGTACATATCATTTCCCCCTTTATTTGATACTCATGACAAAAATGTACAACTTATAAGTTGTCAAAAATGTGACAAAAATGTGTAACTTACAATGTGTCAAGAATGTGGGAGTGGGTATTCTTGATATATTTGAGCATTTTCTCCCATTTTTCTTTGAGTAGTTCTAGTGCCATGTGCTCTATCTCAATTCAGACATGCATATCATAAATTTTGTCTAGGACAGACATTTCTAGGGTGGAAATAAGTGCTCTTTCCTCTATCATATGGTTTTGCAGTAATGAGAGTGTTAGTAAGAGTTGAGCTTGAAGCTCATTTACCTCATCTCTGAACTTTGTTTCTACAATCTGAATGTCTTGCCTCAGCTTTCGAGCTTGCTTGAGCTGCTCATTGTGCAATTTGATTGCCTCTTCACTGTTCGTGAGACTTTGTGCACTTGTTTGAAGATCAACATCAATCTGTGCTATCTTGTCGGTATACTCCTTCGTGAGTTGATCTAACATGCATAATTTCTTTATCAAGGTTATAGATTCTAAGATAATTGGGTCTACTGTGCTTACCAGTTCAAAAAGCTTTACCTTTTGCAGTGCCACTTCTTGGCTTATCTTTTTAGGTAACTTGAATTCATACTTCTTCTCAAGTCTAGCCTCCATATCTTTCTCAGCATCTATGTTCTGAGATGTGATTGCATCAGTGAGAACCACTAATTGATCAAGCATGGGAGTTGTTTGATCAACATCTATTTCAGGTACAATTTGCTGAAGTATTCCTCGTGCAACTTCAAGTACCTTAGCTTCCTTGGTGGCTTTTCTCAACTTGTCCTACATGGATTTACTCTCAAAATTCTTGCATACTTTGTCAATTCAATTGGATCTAATGTCCTAGGTTCACATACTGGAATCTCAATAATTTCATCCAGAGTGACTGGATTCTTTTTCTTGCTCTTCTTCTTCCTTCAAATTTGTGTAGAAGTAGATGTATGAACTACCATTGCAAGTTCATTTGTCTTCTCCAAGGTGCTCGGTGAAGGCTTTGTTGAAGAAGCTTCTTGTGTTTTCTACTCGGGGTTCACCTGTCGGTTTGGTGAAGACGTCTCTCCATCAATTGGTTGTTTCTGTAGATTTTTCTTCTATTTTGTTCTCCTGGTCATTTGTCTTTGCCTCTTCACCTTTTTCCTTTTGCTTTCCCTCTTCTACTTATTTATCTTCTTCTTTATTCTAATCAGTAGACTTGTCTTTCTGATCATCAGTTGCAGCTTGTTCTGCAGTTGTATCTTTTTGTTCATCGATTGTGTCTTTTTCCTTTACATCACCCTTATCTTCGGGTATGCTTGTATCTGCTGCATTTGATTCTTCATTTCCTTGGAACAGATTGATGACCTTCATCAATACTGGCATGTTATTCTGTGTGCCCACTTGTGTTGCATCTAGAAGTGTGTCTTGCTCATTGGTTTGATCTTGTTGAGCAGTGACATCTTCATCTTTTTGTAGTTGATCTGCAGGGTCCAGACCCGTGATATCAATAATTGAAGTGTCTGGCCATATTTCATCAGCAACATCCATGTCCTTATTTCCTTGGGTCTCCAATGCTTGTTGCTTGGTTTGATCCTTAAGACATATACAAATTACATCATCTTCTTTCTGGGGATCTTTATCTGAATCATAATGAGTGATGTCTTGAATGTCAAGATCATCCATGACTTTGTCTAGGTCAATTGGCTCAACATTATCTACATTATCCAAAGCAATGTGCTTAGGACTTGCTTTGTCTTTTTCCTCCTTTACATGAGGTGTGTCGATGAGAAGTAATTGATTCTCACAACTTGTTGACTCTACAGGTAGATCTAGGAGTTGTCTCCATTTGGTCTCAGTCATGCTATCCAGCTCTATAAATTTATCCTCTAGCACTTTGTAAGCTCTAATCTTTGCTACAAATTTACTTGAGTGCTTCTTCATTATTTATGTGATTTATTCCATCTTTGATTCGGGAGGCATACGTGTGAAAATTACCCTCTCCCTTGCTTCATTTTTGGTGTGTAGAGCATATGACCATTGTTATGAAATTTTGTCTCCCAGTTCTTTGGGTATTTGGCCTATAAATTCTACTAGTATATATTTGAACTTGACCATTGCCCTGATTATTTCATCTTGTATCTTGTGTTGGTCCTCTGGCTCAAGTTTATCCCACTGTCTAATTTTCCTATCAGTCATGGTACTTGTTGTAGCAATTGACTCAACAATTTCATCAATTCTTCTAGTGAGAAAACTTTTCTTATTTACATCAAGCTCATCCTCTTTGGAATCTTCAATGTTAGCTTTGGTCCTGACCAGTCTTTTCCTCCTTTTTGTAGGTGTTTGTTTCACAGTGTGTTTCTATGTTTGTTTTTTCTCTTATAGGTCCTCACTTGATCTTTCTTGAGAGGTGTAGTGGATTTTACTATTTGGCTCCTTGTTCTTTGAGCCCCTATGGTTCTTGGTTTCTTTGTAGGAGGTGGAGGTGTGTCAAATTCAGTGGCCTCGGAATCTGATTGTTGCTTATCTTCCTCTGCACTGATGGTACCCTGTTCCTCAATTTCCTCTATTTGTTCTTTTTCCTCCTCATTGACCGACATAATATTTTCAAGATTCTTTACCATTTTGTTCTTCTTGTTGACAGTCTTCTTGATGACTAGGCCTATTTTTATCTTAGACTTAGCCTCTTCATAAGTTCCAAATCTTGGTTTTTTGCTATCAAGTGGCTCATTTATCAATGTATCAATTGCATTGGTTGCTTGATCTATGTTAATCTCATAGTCAAGAGGTGCTAACCAGGTTATCCTTGGTACAACTAGTTTAATATGAGTAAAATTTGTATCTACCATAAAACATATTTCATCCCTATGTTGTTCAATCAACTGTTCAGGGATCCTCACTCTTTCCATCATCTTTTCCTTGAAGTCAAGGAAGTATTCAGTCATCACTGAATCAAAATTATCTCCTAGTGACTTGATAAGTTCACTAATCTGCAATGTGACTAGTTTTGTAGTATCCCATTTTACTTTGCCTACTGAAGGAAAGTATTCTTGAAAGTAAAATAATATACACATGATGAGTGAACTGAACTTACATGTGTTAGTCTTTGCAGACCTGATTGTTGTCATATTCTCATCAAGTTGTTTCCACAGGATCTCACAAAGATCCATCTGTATTCCCTTTGTGACAATTTTCTAGGTTGTGCTTACTGTTGTTGATGCAATATTGTTTAGTATGCTTGCTTGGAAGATCTTGTAGCCTATCACACATGCACCAAACATTAGTTCCTCTTTAGTGATGGTGTTCACCTTGAGACCTCTGTTATACCACACAAGATTTTTGAGTTTTTCAACTTCTGGTCAGGAGGGATGCTTGTGTGCCTTAGGCTTGTCAGTTATGGGGTAACCAGTTACATCATGTAACACATCCTTAGTGATTTTATTAGGTTCATCTAACCACAACTTCTGGTCATGCATTCTGCTCAAAACTAACCTAATCTAGTTAGTTTTGAAAACCCTCAACAAATATAGGGCATTAGTTATCCCTTTAACTTGCAGATGCTTATGTTCTTCTTTCAAGTTTCCTTAGTCATCACACAACTTCTTGTAAGCTTGATCTATCTCTAGATCACCTATTTCAATGATCTTGCAGTGAATGTAGGACCGTACATCCTCTATCAACAAAACCCTAGGTGGAATTTTTGAAAATGCACCAGAATCATCAGGTTGCTATGCAATCTCTGGGCATATCTTGTACTTGGGTTCCACACAAGTGTTGTTCTTTATTAACTTAACTACATTCTTCTTATCATTCTTCAATTTCATGGTTCTTGAAGTGGTTGCCATCGTATTTCAAATTTAGGGCTTTTTCGTAAATGATAACAGAGTTCTTCAGTGTGCTCAGTACTTACTTTGATCTGTGTGGTTGGGGAGTGATCTATTTGGAGTGTGTTGGATCATGTCAAGGTCACTTTGCTAAATTCTCTCTTACCACCCTGTATTCACTCTCCTCTTTCTTCTCAAATTGCGTGTGCAAAATGAAGTGCTCTCGTCGAGTATTTATAGACTTTTTCCCTAAGTCTGTCATAAATGCTCAATAACTCATCGGGTCATGAAGATAGAGTTCATTGGGAAGACTTTCAAATAACATTATCAGTGTTGACATGATGCTTGGGATGGTTGTTAAGATTTTTGCTTTCACCGACGTATATCAGTGTTGTGTCAAGACAACTTTATAACTTTGCTTCCTTACCATCGGGTGTCGGGTTACATTAGCAACTTAGCCATTTTATGTGTTGACCAACAATTCTCGGTAAGTGTAAATAGCTCATCCTTTATATTCACCGATGATTTTCGGTATGTGTTTACCGACGGGGTTGATTTCTCAGTTTTGTAACAAGTGACATAATATGCATCTTTATTCATGCAAATTTTGACTATCTATAAATTGTATAATGGAACTGATGCAAAATATGACTTGGTGTAGTGCAGTTCCATACTTACTTGTTCATCTTTAGGTGGGGGTGGTGATGTCACCAGATCCATGGGATGAGGTGTCACCTACTGCATTGCTTGGTCTAGCTTCTTCAGTGGTTGAAGCTTTCCTCCACATTTTCTTTCTCATTTTGTTGACGTCTTCAATGGTGTTACCATTTGAAAAAGTGGTGGCTTTTGTTATTCGGTCTCTGTAGTCCTTCTTTAGATGTCCAACCTTATGATAGTGCAAACATGCCATTCCTAGGTTGGTCTAGCCTCTAGACCTTTTGATCCATAATCTCATGCAGTTTGCAGCTATGTGACCATATCTACCACATGCTGTGCAATTTATCCATGTATTGTAGTCCCAAACATATGAATTACCGACCCTTCTCAGTTTATATCCATTTTATTCTTTTTTGGGTTTCCATGCTTCAATTTTCTTCTTCCTGCATTCAAGAGATGTGTGCCCATGCATTTTTCAGTTGGGACAATACTTGTCCATATAGGTTTCCTTCTTTGGTTCTTTCACCTTTGATTTACATTCATGTGCCTTATGTCCTTTCTTGCTGCAATTATAACAATGTCCAATGAATGTAAATGTGGATTTAGGAATACCTTTTTCTTTGCTCCTGAAGACATTTGAGGTGTGGCCTTTCTTTCCACAATGATTGCTTGTCAGATTTCTTGGTCTAGGATTGGTGTAGGGATCTTTTGGATCAACTTCATTTGATGACTCTCCATGCTCCCTGTACCCTAGTCCAGTGCTGGTGTTGGGTCTTCTTTGTGCATTCAAGAATTCATCCATCTTTTTTGTACTCTCTTCAGCTCTCTTAATCATTTCATTATGTTGTTGTAGAATTCTAGACTCATGCTTTAGTTTCTAATTCTCTTCTCTTAGTTCACCGATAATTTGTATTCTTTCAATGAGTTCCACATCCATTCTATTTTCTTCTTGACTCATAAGAATAATCTGATTAGTTACCTCATGGTGATGGTCTATAAGTCTTTGTGTCTCAGAATCCTTTTCTTGTATCTTTTCTGTGATCTTTCTTCTATCATCAATAGCTAGATTTATTTCTTGTTCAGCTTGCCTTGCATTATTCATGACATCAATCATTCTTACAATCTGTGTCTCTTGACCGATTTTCAGAGATTTGAATTGCCCAACCAGATGTAGATTGATCTTAGTTAGGCTTGTGATGCTTTCTTCGTATGTATCTGATGCCTTGCTTGTATTTGATCCTGAAGAATCAAAGAAATATGGAGTCTCTTCCTCAAGATAATCTATCTCATTATAGCGAGAAGCCATATTCTTTCTTTCATCCAGCAGCTGTCTCATACCGATTCTAGCTTCTTTATACTATTCATAGAACATCTGAATTTCAAGATTTTTATTCTCAATATTTTTATCAAGTTTGTACTTCTACATTGTATGATCTTTTCTCTTAAGAATTTAATATTTCCAAAAAGAGACTTAGCTCTGATACCAATTGTTGGGATTAATCGGAAGTAGTATTGAGAGGGGAGGGGTGAAACAATACCTCTAAAACTTTTAACACTTTTCACCTTTCATCATTAGTAAACATTCTTTACTGTATTACCGACCATTTCTGATGTTCTTTCTTATGCATGTAGTATTAATTCATAAACTTAATTGTATGCAAAATTCATAGAAACATTCATGAAAATAATAGACACATAACACATGATATGATATCATAGAAAAATCCTGTTAGGAAGTAAAATCTATAGTGGGGATGACACCCATAAAACTTCACTATCTGTAAAATGGAAGGGAGCCAGTAAAGGCTTACAATTGATCACTTCTAATGATCTACCTTGTTAGGAGTATTAATTTGGATACTTATTAGGATCTACTATGTTAAGAGCTTTTAGAAACACTAATGAAGTGTGCACTCGGTTAAGAGATTTACAATAGGACTGTTAAGTCCACCTTCCTTGAAAGGATTTCTTAAGTGTACCCCACTTGTTAGAATGTGTACAATATGTTTGACCTGACTATATTCAATCTATAATTGCTAATTACAGATCCATTAAAGCTCTCAGAATATGAATATCACCTATAGTGATTGATTAATACCTTTTCCTACTCGTCGGTAGTCTATATTCTGTTCTTGACAACTGATTTGATCTTTGTATGTGTTGTTGCATGAATTCTCTTGTCTGATCCTTAGATTCTCTCAGTGGCTACAATAATCATTGAACAACATGTTCATAATTGATTGATCATCTATTTATACAAGTATTTTACCTATTTTAGAATCACGCATTACAATGTTAACTCTTGATCCAAGGTATACAACTTGACCTTGATCCTTTAGTTTGCATGTTTTAAAATAGTTATACTGATAAAAACAATAATAATTACATTTCTTTCTCCGCACATAATGGATTTAAAACAAATCAAGAAGCTAAATATAAAACTTTAGTGATTTATCTGACGTGGAAAGTCAGATCCACTTTTTGTGGGATGTAACTGATTGTCGGTTCTTGATCGTCGGTGTTCCTTCATTGAACTGATTGTCAGGTTCCCTTCATCTGTCTAGTTCCACTCTTTGATTGTTTCATCGGGTTGCACTGTTGGTTACTCGTCGGGTTTGCTTTTCCTTTTTGTCATTGGGTAACACTGAATAGTGTTTTTCGGGATGCTTTGTACTTGGCAGTATCAGTAACCTTGGCATCGGGTAGTGCTGTGCCCTGTCTGTCAGTGTAGTGTAAACCGATGGTGTAGATCATGTTTTTCCTTGCATATACTAATGGAAAAATATAATGTCTTCCAAAAACAACCCAATAGAAAACCTTGGTCTATTAGACAGTGAATCAATAACTCGAGATACAGGTTTTCCCTAACCAAGGCTGGGGCAAGGGTCGAACATGGAAAAATAATGAGATCATAAGGATTTAACTCAAGAAGAGGGAAGAAAATAAATCTTAGAAGTAATCCAAATAATTTAGGAGAAGTGTCCCAAGAAATAATGGGGAAAATAGCCTCCCAAATGGTTTAGGAGGCATAAAAAAATCAAGAGGAGGATCTAGAGAAGGAATAGAAAGAATTAATGGATCAAGGTTTTGGAATGGCAGAAGGTGTAAAGAAGGAAACTCTGCAAGAAATTTTAGGGGTGGAGTGTGGTTCAAAAGAGGAAAGTGAATGAGGAAGACAAAGGAGATTCTACAAAGGGCGAAAAATTGAACAAACTTATTCCAAGCTAAAGAAACCAAATCGAAAACCTAAAGGAAAAAGAGGACTAGAGCCTAATAAAAATAAATTGGAAATAATAGGTAATGTTAAAGGACAATGAAAAATAAGATCTGGGAGGGAGATAACCCCTCCCAAGGAGGAGTGAGGGTAATAGCATGGAATGTTAGGGGCATTAATGTCCTTAGAAAATGACATTTGATCAAGTGCCAAATAAATCAGGCAAAGGTAGATTCTATGTTTCTTCAGGAAACAAAGTGGAGTAAAGAAGAAAGTGAGAAAAGGATGAAGAATTGGAAAATTTGGAAGATATTTTTTGTTGGAGTAGATAGGGATTATGGGGGGCTAGGGTTTATCTAGAATCCTATGTGGGTTAATGGAGAAATAGTGGAAGAAAGCATAATTGACATTTGATGAAAATTGTTAGCTTCCAAAATAGGGACTCCTTTTCTTTTAATATATATGGCCTAGTCACCACGACAAGCAAAAAGAAGGAATAGGATTCCCTCTCTGTTAGGATACAAAATATGATAAGAGGAATATTGATCTTGGTTGGAATCTTCAATGCGACACTGAAAAACTCAAAGAAAAGGAGTGGGGTTTCCTAATTAATTCAAATTCAATTGGATTTCCAAGGTTTCATAGATAATAATCAGCTAAGGGATATAGCTCCTAAAAATGGCACATTCACTTGGACTAATAGAAGAAGAAGCTTCACATATAGTGTTGAGAGTTTGGATTATTTTCTTATATTTAGGGATTTGGAAAGATTGAAGGTGGTTTTCAACTCTTCCATACTTCTATACTCTAGATCAAATCATTTCCTGATGTAAACTCAGCCTTGATAAAACTCATGCAAAATGTCCATTTAGGTTCAAGAATATGTGGTTTAGAGATGATGTATTAAAAGATTAGATCAAAGAATGGTGGCATGAAATTAAATAAGATAAATATAATTTCATTTTTCAAGTTAGTGAGAAGCTTAGATACATTAAACATACGTTTAGAGAGTGGACTGGGATATGTTTTAAGGACATATTTGTAGAGAAAGAAATAATTGAATAAGAATTATCCAAACTGAATGAACAAGTGATAGAAAATGGGTTGAGCAGAGATTGTTTGGATTTGGAGAAAAAAATAAAATTTGAATTAGATAAAATTCTTGCTAGGAAAGAATGTTACTGGAGACAAAAGTCGAGAGAGATATGGTTAAAAGAAGGTGTTTTTTTTTGAAAAAATATCACACAATGTCAATTTCCAACAAGAGCAGAAGTAGAATTGTACCTATCAGAAGAGAGCATGACAGTTTGGCTCAAAATGAGGATGAGATCATTAAGGAAGTAGTTCAGTTTTTGAGTCAATCTTAAATAGAAATATTGAGGAGCATATCAAAGATAAGGGTAGGATTTTAGGAAGCATCCCAATAATTGTCATAGAAGATCATAACAGATGATTGGAAGGTGCAGTCTCGAAGGAGAAAGAGAGAATGACTACATTTTAGATGTGCCCAGATAAGTTTCTGGGACCAAATGTTTTCCTTGCAGGTTTATTTCAAAAAAATTGGGACATTGTGGGAGAAGTGTTACCAAGGTGGTTGAAGAATCTAGGAAAAATGCTTCCATGCTAGGATCTATGAATCACACGTGGATCTGATCCCTGAGAAGAAAGAGGCGGTGAAAATGGGATAGTATAAGCCTATTTCTCTTTGTAATATAGTATATTAAATCACTACAAAAGTGATGACCAACAGACTAAAAGAGATAATTTTAAAGGTCATTTCAGTAGAAAATAGTGGGTTTTCTCCTTGGAGGTCAATTATGGAGGGTATCATAGTTTCTCATGAAGTTATGCACATGACTAGAAAGGTTGGAGATGTTGGAATTATTATTAAAGTAGATATTTTAAAGGCTTAAGACCTAGTTGACAGACAGTTTCTATTGGATGTTTTGGAGAATTTTGGTTTCCAAGATAAATGGATAAAATGGTTCAAAGGCTTCATAGCTAATGCTAATTTTTTTGTTCTAGTCAATGGAGTGCATCAAGGGTTCTTTCCCTCTTCAAGTGTTTTAAGGAAAGGGGACCCCCTATCACTATTCTTGTTTGTTTTCATGGAAGAGGCCCTTGGTAGAAGCATCAGTTCATTGATGGAGAAACGGGATTGGAAGGGTTTAATCATTGCTCCAGGTGTTGATCCAATTACACATTATCAGTTTGTTGATGATAACATGATCTTCTATGCAAGCATGTAGGAAAGAAGCAAGAGTTATTTGGTCTATATTGGAATCTTATAGTAATTCCTTATTACAAAAGATTAAATTGAGGAAGTCCAAAGTGTTTTTTCTCAACACATAACCAAGGATGCAGGATGATATCCATAGAATCCTTAGGTTAAGACATGAAAATTTCCTAGGGAAATTCCTTGGGATGCCCTAATATACTAGCATGAATAAAAAGTGCTACTAGGAGAGTTTGATAAACAATTGAAAAAGTAGGATGGAGAATTGGAAAGGGAAGTGGCTAACCTCAGCGAGAATAATATTAATGCTTAAATAATTCTTGTTTATCATTCCTATTTATTCAATGTCATGCATGCAATTGTCAAAACTTATGAAAGAGATGATTAAGAAAATAATCATAAAGTATTTTTGGAATGGTTCAAAAAATCAAGGAAAATTTTCTCTAGATGTTTAAAATAACATTTTATTACCTAAGGAAGTGGGAAGAACTGAATTGACCTGTAAGTTTCTCTAATGAATCTTGTAACGAGAGCCAAACTGGTCTAGAATATGTATGAGAAAGATAATCAAGAATGGGTAAATATCTTGAAGGGTAAGTATTTGGATTCTAATGAACATAATATAATTTCCATAGTCAAGGATCCACCTTGGGGATCTGCAATTTAGAATTTTTTGTTGGATTGCAGGGAGATCATCACAAAGCATATCACTTGGGAAATTAAGGATAGTAAAAGTGAAATATTTTGGTAGGATCCTTGAGAAGGATTTAAGCCTTTGAACTGTAATAAATAAAAATGGAAATGGAGATGGTGAATGAATAATATAGGGATGAATGTTCACTAAGATGATTAAACAAGATAGGAAGTATCACATCCCAAATTTCATCTTTCTTTCATTACATTAGGAGGGGGAAAGTACCCACTAGGCTTAAGGAGACTCAAGCACTGAATGGGTGTAAGGGATTTTTCTCCCTTCACTAAGAGTAGGTTGATTGATGCAATTTAGAATGAAGAAATGAGGTAAATAGGATGAAATGGGATGCAATGGATATAATTTGTGTATATAGACAACAAATAGATTAATATACAATTTTGGGGACCAAATATGAGAAACAAACATAGCCACTAACTTGCATAAATTTTTATCCCAATATGTTTATCAAGGGTGACTTGGAGTGTAGCAAGAGATTAGACTCCCCCCTTCTTGGAAGAGTCACCATTTCTCTACTAAAAGTGGGTGAGGAATTCAGGGACTTTAAGAAAACCATTATACCTCATTGTAACTAGATCTGAAGCTTTGCAACCTATCACTTGCACACAAAAAATGGGGAAAATATTGGGAGAAAGGGTTTTTCCTCAGTCAAACACCTGTATAGGAATTAACCTTGAAATAGAAATTATATTGCATTAAGGAAAAGTGTCTTATTAGTAGTAAAGGCTTGAAAATATCTTATACCTTCACGAGTGTCGAATTGCTCATGAAGATGTATGGAAGTTGTCTTGATGTATTCTTAACCTTGGATCTAGGATATGAAGAACATGAATGCCTTCACACATGCTAGGATCTTAACATTACACTATATCTTCCATGCTTGATTCTTGAATTAAACTTGATTTCTCCTTGAATGCTTGGCTTGCTAGAATTGGATTGCAACGTAACCTCTTCATTTAAAAGTGATGGATGGATCCAAAAATGAGGGAGGTAGCTTTGGAACTATACCTCTCCCATCTATTTCAGGTCAAAGAAGATCAAAAAGGACTTGAAATCCTACCCAAAATTAAAATACCAAACTAAAATTCATATTTGTGTGCAAGTTAGTGTGTAAGGGGTGCCTCCCAAAGTAGGGGAAACTTGGGTCACCCCATATGTCTTGAGTCACCATTTATGAGGCAAAAAAGGCTCAAATTTTAATCAGGGTCAATTTTGAGCTAAGGACTCTATAAACATTTGTAAAATTAAGGTGTGATCAATCATAATGGGTATAAAATCCTTGGAAACTAAAATAGGGCCTAGCTAAGGACCAAAATTGTAATTTCTTACAATTTAGGACAGTACATTTAGCGCCCACTTTAGCGGGAGTATGAACTTGCTTCATACTCACGATAAAGTAGATCAAATCATAGGAAAGAGATATCATCAAGATAAAAGAGACTAGGGAAATACCAAGTACCCAAGTGACTTAGGTCCTCATCAATCTTAAACCAAGACAAAAGCAACATCAAGAGAGAGGAGGAGAGAGCATGACCAAACTATTCTAGTAAGGTAAAACTTACTATGGGTAATGTAAAGAGAAAAAAGAGAGAGGTGCTAAAAGATGGATTTGATATTATAGTAAGTTGCATTATGTTAGTCAACCCATCAAACAGATGATGAGGAAAAGCATTGTTTGCAAGTAAATCTACCAAAAGGAGGATTAGGCATAGGGAAAGAATTGTCTCCAAAGGAATATATAAATAAGTATTATGCCTAAGGAAAGCATTGTTTCCAAGGGAATCCACTAAAAGAAGATTACTAAGCAAAAGGTAGAGTTTTCTAAGTAATCTGTAAAATATTGATTAATGTGGTGTGTGCATAATATGTAACAAAGAGCATAGTGTATGTCCCTACATTAAAGAAATTGTGTATGCCTTAATGGGAAAAATAGTTTTAAGGTAGAATACACCCAAAAGACAAGCATGTTTCCACTATGACTTGCCCCAAACAAGTACAAAGCCAAAGGAAATGAATCACATGACAAAGAGAGGACAAATAGATCTACTAACTCTGGGGTCAATAAAGCATGTGATAACTCATGTATATCAAGAATTATGGAAAAATAAATTGACATTATCCCCCAAAGTTAGTATTACTACATGTACAAGGGAAGAGGATCACATAAGAGATACAAAAAAAAGTCTTTTGAGTCAACATTGCAGAGACCAAAAAGAAAGATGGTTGCTATTGCTTTGCACCATCCACAAATAGACAACACAAAGGTATATTTACAACAATAACACATGCATGACATAAGATATATATGATATATTAAATAATTGAGATAAAAATAGGAATACTACAACAATTTAAATCCCTTTATCACCTTGTGCCAATAGAGAAATAAGGGCCATTTAAAGGAATGTGCATGAAACATATAAAAATCAACACATCACAGGGGAAGTAGAGTACAAAAAAGTAAACACATAAAATAATCCACTAAAAAAGAGAAGCTAGTCAAGTGTATCGCATGTCCCCATCTCGGTTATTATTGCTTAGGGAAGATGGGAAACACATAAGAGGCACAACATCAAGAATGGTAGATAGGTCTACTGCAAGCTCCAAACAAGGACTGTGCTCTAGTAATTAATCACTTTGTTTGTCACAAGGAGCTAGGTATATCATTTATAAAACAATTATACATAATTCATGATTTATTTCAGTAACGTCATAAATGTCATAAGAATTGTTAGGATCCACATCATTTGAATCATTAACATTTGTATCATCATCATCTAAATTAATAATAATAAGATCTTTAATATGAAAAGAACAATCATCATGTTTAGACAATTTAATTTTCTTTAGATTAAATTACCCCCTTGGGCTATGTATAGGTTGGTCAAAGGGAAACAAAGAATTATCAGGTGTATTATAGGAGGAAATGTTTTGGGAGGCCCTATCATGGAATCTATAATGACAGTCACAAGTACAGTTGTTGTGTTTGATTTTACTTGATATTTGGGAAGGTTTAGGATCAATCAACATTAGTTACTTTTCTTATTCAGAGGGAAGAATCGAAGGAACCTCACTAGGTTGAGAGATAGATGATGGAAATTTCTTGTAAGATATAGGAGGTGGAATAAAACTATAGGTAGGAGGAATATGAGGTGTAGGAAGGAATCTAGGTCTAGGACAATGATATGTGACATCCTTAGGAATTCTTAGTTAAAAAATCTTATGAGCTTTCAATTTTTAGTAGGAAAAGAAGATATGACATTTGCAAGGTTGTAATGATTGAGACATGGTAGCCCAAAATAAGTCAAGGTCAAAGTTCCCATGACTCAATAGAGGATAATAGAGACTATGATTAATCGTGATGATTTCTCCAGTGTGGGGAAATTTCAAACACTTATGGATAGGAGAGACAATAAATTTCATAGCAGTGAGCCAAGGAAGACCAAGTCTTGATTGGAACTAATTGAGAGTTGGGATGACAAAAAGGTGATATTTACGCACTTATTACCAACTTCTTAGGGAAAAGTGATGGGACCATGGGTAGGAAAAGTAAAACCATTAAAAGTATTAATCATCAACTTTGATTTGTCATAGGAATCTTGATGAAATTATCTTGTGTAAAGATGTTCCTTTGTTATAACATTCACCATGCAACTAGGATCAATAAACACTCCTCCAGATAACTTATCATTAATCTTTGTAGACATATAAAGAGGAGCATTGGATGCCTTAATAGTCTCCTTATGATCAAATTCAATGCAAAACTCAGGTTTATTTTTAGGTTTAGGTTTGGGTTGATCAATGAGACTAAAAAAATTATTAGACATATTACATGTATTATAAAGATCCATGGTAGTGGTTCATGAGGCATACTAACATTGGTTAAAGAAGGGAATGTGGTAGGCTAAATTATATTGGTAGAATGAGAAGGCAAAGGATTAGTGTAGATTTGAAAATTTTGGTTAGGGGGTGCAACAGGTTTGTTTAATTTATCATTCACACCCTCAATAGTGATGGTATTGTTATCGATATGTTATTGAATAATAGTCTTCAAACATAAACACTTCTCAGTATCATGGCCCTCTTGATGATGGTATTGACAAAAGGCTTTAGGATCATGCAAAGATGGAAATGGTTTGGAAATTGGCTTGATGAGAGGAAGTTTCAAAACATTAGCATTAATAAAGTTCAACATTAACATTATGAAAATATTTAGTAAGAGATATATTAAACATAGATGACAAGGGAGTCACACTTAATGTTGCATCTTCTACTTGTGTATCAAAATTGTTCGAATGATTATTGATCTTGATGAAACATTTTTTGGGTTTTGGAACTTTTGGATGATTGCTGAGAAACATCACTGATACCAATTGGAGCCATTGGAATGGATGACTCAAACTGGCTACCTACAGTTGGTAATTATGAAGCACCACACATAATTAGGTAAAAGAAGTAAAGTGTTAAATAAATATCTTAAATCTAATTTATTTTTACATATTAGAAATCAAAATATGTTGAACATATATATCAACAATAAGATAAGAAACTTGAACATGCAAATATTTAAATCTACCAACATAATTAGTCACTTTTTCCTTAAGACCTTGTTTATAATGAATCAAATCAGTTAAAGAAATTTGAGGACCAATATTATTTTAAATTTTTTGAATCGAATCATTAACAAGTTTTTGAAATGAGTCAATATAATAAGGAGGCAAAGAATAAAACCATTGTGAGGCCTTACCTCTAAATGTCCTAGTAAAAAATTTAGTCATAAGTCTATGATTATTAGAGAAGTCACCACACAAGGTTTGGAATGTTTTCACATGAGTCAATGGATCATGTTTTCCATTATATGTCTCCAAGTGAGGTATTTCCATGTAGTGAGGGATAATGAAACAAATGATATCTTGGGACAAAGGACCAACAATATCACAAGTAGGAAAATTGAATTTAGATTTGGTTATGGAGGAAAGTTGTTGTTGTAAGGATGAAACACTTTGGGCAAGGTAATTAATGGTGGATTTAGCAGATATGCTGATATTGGACATGTGTGAAAGTAAAGGATGTGGAATATTATGGGAAATGGATGGAGGTGGTACATTGTGATATGTAGGTATAGATGAAGGTTGGTAAATACATGGAATACTCATAGGAGGAGGTATTATAGGACTAGGAATACTTCGAAGACTAATATGCGTAGGATTTTTAGTTTGAATAGATATAACCATGATAGGTGGAGTATATGTAGGTGCATTAGGTAATGATGTTGGAATATGAATAAAATACTCAACATGGTTATTAGGATTAGAAATATTAAGATCTCAAGCACAACTTTTTATGGTTTTGTGATTGTCACCAATAAGATGGGATATGCCACACAATTAATCAATATCATGTTCATCATTGTAAATTAACTTCCTTAATCCTTCTAATAAGGGGATTACCTAACTATTAGAATGCTCTTGACGTAATCATTTCTCTAGCTTTTCAAAATCATGGGAATTATTTTGCACTTGGGTAGGAGAAACTCTTAATAATTCACCCTCATCATAAGAAGGATGGGAATAGGGATTCTCAACAATAGTAGGTATGTCATTAGTAGGCATAGTGATATCATCTACATTCCTATGGAATACATTAGAGGACTTAGGATTAGCATTTGTATAGGAAACAAACTTTTGAATGAATAAACCTGCAACGAGATTAGTAACAATCCAACCACAAAATGATCTTAATCTACTTGCATAAATCATACACCTATCCAAAAGAGAAATTCAAATAATCAATCCATACAACATAAAATATAAATCAATATAAGCAATGCACAGTGATATCACAAAAATTTCTCCTTTGTTTCTCTCTTTTTCATGCAATGTGAGCTCTCAAATTTTCTCCAATGTGACAACATGAAAATTCGAGAATCATGGTTAAAAAATTGTGAGGAATCACACTCATTTATAGAATCTTGAATTTCAATGAATGGTTCATATTGAGGGGCGTTGACTGATAATGAAGGGCTAGGATTAATTCTGACTAGTCTAATTGGACAAATGATTGAGATAGATGGATAGTGGATTGGTTGGTTGCATGACAAAGTTGATTGAACAGGTAACTTGGTTGATTGAGAGTAAACTAATTGCATTACTAAAGACTGAAAATGTAACTGGTTGCATTGATAAGAATACTTAATTGATCGAAAAGAAGTATTGTTAGTCAGTGGCAGTTAGAGGGGTGGAACTGAAGAATATAATTAGAATTAAATAATTAAATAACTATTTAATTGTGCATGAGGGAGAATAAATAAATTAAATAATTTATTTATTTTGAGTAGAATAATTTAGCATTGGGGAAAGGAAAAAATTAAATAAATAAATAAATTAATTTAATTTTAGAAGATAGTTAGTCAATTAAATAATTAAAAATAATTATTCAATTATGGTGATGAAAATGAGAAGACTAATTTAATTAAATAATATAATTATTTAATTAAATTTTAGAGAAAGGGATTAATTAAATAATAAAAAATACTTAATTAATTTTAGAAGAATAATTAGAGAATCTTGGAGGAATATTAACTACATGTTAAATAGTTGAATAATTAGTTAAAATTATATAATTATCTAAATTGGAGGGAAATGATGGTTTTAAAATTTGAATTTAGGAAGAATGACACTAATTAATTAAATAATAAAAATTATTTAATTAAGTAAGATGAATATAAGTAAAAATGTTGTGCGTAGGCAACAAGACTAATTCTAGTGCCTACATTTTGCCCCTCTTTGAGACAATGCATTTCCAGGCACAGTTTCAAAGAATAATACATAAAAATCATGCCCTAGTATGCCACAACATGATTGAGGTGACGATGAGGTAATATGGTGCCCCCTCGAGAGATTGTTTTCCTAAGAAAGGCATGAATGACCTCTCAAAATAAGATGAAAAATGTTAGATGAAATGATGAAAGAGAACAATAGTTAGTAAGAAGTGAATATTGTTAGTAGGTTATGATGAGTTTTTTATCGACATTGGACACCAAGATTGCTAATAAGCATCACATCTGGATTCAAGAAGAACCCATTCTATATAAGACAAGGGACAACCTCTAGTTTTAGGGAAGACATACCTTGTAAAAGAAAAATGTCGATGTCCGGTTTCGGGAAAGATACATATTGTATAAGCCAAATGATGATTGATTGATTGACAAACTAATTGATTTGACCATTTTGAAAAAAATTAATTTGACTATATTGACAATTTGATTGATTAAGAGAAGAAATTTTAGTGACACGATTAGATTTATAATTGATTAGATGGGAAACTGAATCAACATTGAAATCCAAAATTTATTAATACCACATTCTCTTGAATCTTCAAACTTTGAGCAATTGTTTTTATTAATATCAAGATGGGATGTTCCATTTTAATTTAACAGGAACTTATAACAAACAAGGAATGCTTACCAATCCATCTGAGGGTGTGGAAATTAAGGATCAAGGTATGTGCGGAAGTCAAGAGTATCATTATCCATGGCAACATTTTTTTCTTGAAATACTTTGCTCCTATGTGAACATACCATTCATAGACACCCAAAATACCTTTCCATAGAATTCATGAAAAATATCCTAGAAACAATAGAGAAAGAAAAAATAAATTCATGAACCATCCTGACATATCCAATCACTTGTGGATATCCTGAAGATGCATAGGAACATGAATTGCAAAAATCAAAATAAGAATAGACTAACTTGGACAACAAAACAACAACCATATTGAATTGGTATATGTGTTATGTGTTTTTATAATAATGACATTGATGATGATAATGATGTTTGGTTTTAGGAATGAGGTACCTCGTATAAGACTGACCTGCTTGGTTTTGAGCACATCCATCCTTTGTATAAGATGTGATGACCATATGACAAAACAATTGATTCTAATTGATTGATTGATAAGACAATGTGAATACTTTGATTGATGACCAATTAATAAGTTTGTGAGTTAATGCATGATTTTGTGAAGCTTAGACTTGTTGCATTTGGTGTCCCTTCAATGCTTGTTGATGTAAATGAATATTCTATTGATGATGGTTAATTGAATAAAGGTAAATTTATTGCAGAATTTTTTTTCAATGTTTTTTATGTTTTTAGATATTTTTTAGGACTTCATTTTTTGGATTTTTTAAAGACATTCTATCATTTTTTTGATTTTTCCCAAGAAATTTTATCATTGTTTTAGATTTTTTCAGGACATTTTAAGAATCGTGACATTTGCTTTACCCTAGTCAGGATACAAGACAAATTATTATGGGACCAACATGGTGGAATAACTCATGGTAGGGTAAAAGGCATAAAAGATAAGGATGAATGATGAATCTCGAGTCATAGATAGTACACCAAGGTGATTATTATGGGAATGCAGAACATATAGAAATGTAGTTATGATACATATGTAAAATAATGTGAGGGAAAATAGTGGAGTGAAAGTCTCTACTCACGGTGCTAGATTGCTTAGTTTTCACCATGCTACTTTCCCAAGGCTCCATCGAGATGGTTTTCACCATAGGACGAATTATTTCTCTTATTTTTTGTTTTTTTGGTGCCGCACAAGATGCCTATTTACCAAGTTTTCATCAAGGTGATGCCTTTTTCTTGGTGCCACACAAGACACCTATTGACTAGGTTTTCATCAAGGTTACAATTTTTTTGCTTTTTTAATATATTTTTTTTTTTTTGTATTTTTGACTTTTTTAGGACATTTTTGAAAAGAGATACTCCAAGATATAGGTATATAATTTGCACAGGTGCAATCTGTTGATAGGGTGTGGAAGAGGTTATCCCTTTGGCATGGAAAATTGATAAGAACATGTCCCATAAACTATTGTGATGACATAAGGACCTAGCCAATTTTGCTCAAACTTTCTGGATTTCTCTCCCTCAACCAAGTTTCTCTAATTTTCCATTAATAACAAGTCTCTAATCTCAAATAATCTGACCCAAACTTTCTTGTTATACTTTTCTGCAGAGATGATCTTGATAGGAATGCAAATGATTCAAGGAATTCTACCATCTCTCATCAAGCAATTCCAACTCATGTATCCGAGACATATGGTAATCTTCATCTGTGATAACATTTTGTAGTGATACACATAATGAAGGTAAGTCAACCTCAATTGGTAAAATGGCTTCTACCCAATAGAGTTAGGAATAGGGCGTGGCTCCAGCAGGTGTGTAGAAACTAGTATGATATACCCATAAGGCATGATTAAGTTGGAGGTTACAATCATGGCCAACGTCATCAACAATATTATTAAGGATTTTTAATATGGTTTTGTGAGATGCCTTAGTTTAACCATTACTTTGCCGGTAATATTTTGAGGCAAAGTAGTGCTAGATGTGGAATTTATCACAAAGTTCATAAATGTTTTGATTTGTAAATGGGGTACCATTATCAATGATGATGGTTTAAGGTATTATATATTGAAATATAATATAATTTAGGATGAACTTGGATATTTGCATGTGGGTTATGTAATTCATGAGTATGAATTTGATCCAATTTTTAAAATACTTTGTAGTTTTAATAATGTATTTATGACCATTGGCTGGGGGGTGGAGTTTACCAATGATATTGATTCCCCATTGCGAAAAGGGCCAAATTGATGTAAGAGGTTGCAACTCTTGTATTGGCACATGGATTAGATCTCCATGTATCTGGTACTTTTGACATTTCTATACAAACTTATATTCATCCTTTTCCATAGTAGGCCAATAGTACCCAACTCTAAGGAGTTTCTTAGCCAAGGAAAGACCACTAGAATGGGAACCACAAATACCTTTGTGGACCTCTTGTAGATTTATTTGTTCCTTATCAGAATCAAGACATCTAAGGAGTGTACCATCTAGGCCTTTCCTATATAGTGTTTCATAAATTTGATAATGTATTGGGAGACTTGACTAATAAAGGGGTTCTTTTAGTTTCGGGATAGGTTAGGGGACATATATTGGTCTCGTAAGTAGGTATATATTTCTTGGTACCATATAGAATTGGGTCAAACAATTTAACACATGAAGGAGACTTCAAACGTGGGAACTATTAGTTCTTCCCCCAAGAACTCACAGTGTGTAACATTATTAGACATGTCTAGTAGAGATCATATAGTTTTCATTGCATGTGATACTTTATTTTTTTCTCTAGGGACTTTCTTGAAGATGATGCAATCAAAATATTTCTTGAAGTCTTTTATCATTGCTTTATATGGTAATAGTTTCTCATCTTTTGTCTCATAACTGTCATTGAACTGATTTATGATAAGCTACGAGTCACCATATAAATGTAAATATTTGATCTTCAATAGAACAATTGTCTTTATCCCTCTGTCGACAAGACCTTCATATTCCATAATATTATTGATGCAATCAAAGTTCAACCTCTATGATTTGGGAATGACATCTCCTTGGGGTGTAATGAATACTCTCTAACATGTGATACATTCTAAGTGTATGAGCCATCAAAGTAAATTTTCCATTGTATTTTCTATTGTATGGAAAATATATTTTCATCTGTAAATTTAGTCAATATAGGATGTTTAGCCAATACTGGTGCAGCTACCAACTAACTTGTTATCACCCGACCCTTAATTTCTTTTCTGTCAACATAATCAATGTCAATTTCTCTAAGAATCGTCACCCACTTTGCTAATCTCCCTGTCAAGTGTAACTTTACTTAAGAGATATTTTAATGGATCAATCTTTTCTACAAGCAAAGTCTCATTACTCAACATGTAATGCCTCAAATTTTGGGAGGCAAATACAATCGTTAAGCATGCTCTCTCTTTTGCACTATAATTAAGCTCATATGCCACCAATGTTTGACTGATATAATAAATAACACACTCTTTTCCATTTGCGTTGTGTTGTGCCAAAAGGGATCCTAAATAATATGGTGTTGTTAATATGTATAGTAAAAACAACTTATCTGCTATATATGGCATCAACACTAGAGATGAGAGGAGGTAATACTTGATTTATTGAAATGTTTCTTGGCATTTTTTAGTCCATACGAGTGAAAATCCTTTATGTAGTAGATGTTGGAAAGGATATCACTTATCTGCTAATTGTGCTAAGAATCTTTTGATGGATCAAAATTTACCTTGTAGACTCCTAAGTTGTCAAATTTTTATGGGTGGGTAGCATATCAATTATTACTTTGACCTTTGCAGGATCAACTTCTATTCCATGATGTGAAATTATGAAGCCAAGGAGTTTTCCTGATGTTACCCCAAAAAATACATTTCTTAGGGTTTAGCTAGACCTTATACTCCTCCAATCTACAAATACAATTGCTAGGACTGGAAAATGTTCATCTCTTACTTATGATTTAGCAAGACTATCATCTACATAATCTTCCATAAGATCATCCACTATGTCATGAAAAATTGTAGTCATCACCCTTTGATATTTAGCTCATGTGTTCTTCAATCCAAAAGGCATTACATTCTAGTAATATGTTCCACACGCACATGTATAAGTTGTTTTATGCTGATCCTCTAGTGTAATTCTTATCTGATTATATTTTAAGAAATCATCCATTAATGATAACATTTTGTACTGAGTTGTTAGGTCCACTATAATATCTATGTTTGGAAGAGGAAATTAATCCTTTGAAAATGCCTTATTAATATCTCATAAGTTAGCGTAAATTACTATACTTCCATCTAGTTTTGATATTGGCACTAGATTAGAAATCCACTTCGCATAGTCTATGGGCTTAATGAAATCCACATCTAGTAGTTTCTTCAAATTTTCTTTGACTAATAGTGCAACCTTGGGGTGCATCTTGCAAATTTTTTGTTTAACTAGTTTTTCCACTGGTTGGATTGGTAAATGATGCAGTACTAGTTTTGGGCCTAAGCCAGGCATGTCTGGATATGCTCAAGCAAAGTTAATTTGTCTATCTCTAAAGAGTTGGATAAAATGTTATCTTTGCTCTAGTGTTAATGATGTTTCTAGTGGATAAGTTTTTTAGCTCCCTTGGTACTAAGGTTGATCTCTTACGTATTCTCTATAAGTAATGGTGAACTTTCCTGATTTATAGGGAGCATCTGTAGTCTTCCATCTTTAGAAAACTTAGAGATATTTTCACCTTTAGATACATCCTTTAATTTTTATTTTTCATGATCTAGAGGTGTCTTTCAGTTTTTGCCTAGAGATCTTATGTTTGCATTTTTATCACTTTTGTGAAGAGAAGACAAACATGACTCACCAAAGTATGATGCTCGATTGAGATTGATGGAAAACCTAGATTTATGGTCCCCAATAGGTATACTAATTCAAAGTCCCAAATATTCTACAATAGCCTCATCATTCTCGAAAATGTATATGCTCGATGGACCTTGGTGTTCCCAATCTATTAGTTTAGGGTATATGAGGGAAATATTATCATTGCCTTGGACATAATATATGGATACAGTTGTGATAATGTTAATATAAGTTTTGAAAAAGGACTCAAGGGATTCAAAAAATGAGGTTTTAGAGGTCTCCTATTGATTCAAAAAGTTTTCTATCCAAGCACATTGATCTGTGGGTCTATTTTGTATGGATAGGCTATCTAATTGGGCAAAGCCATTATTTAGACAACATGTACTTGAGGTTTCTGGGGTATCCTATTCATACTCATTGGAATCAGTCTCATAGTCATACTCTTCATATGTCTCAACTTCATCAAAGGCACATGCGTCATCTTGGTGAGGCAACTAAGTATTTAGGGTACTTTTTTCTTCTTCAGGTGGTTGGTACCTTAGACCTTGAAACTTAGGATTAATTTTGGGCAATATTGGCTCTACTACAACTTGATTTTGTCTTTTGAGGCCACTGCATCTATTGTATACTTGTTTGTGTAATGATGGTGTACCTTATTTTGTATTTAAAGACATGAAGTTTGATAGGAAAGAGGTTCATTTTCTCTGTATGGCCAATTGGATAAGTCTTCTTCGACAAACTCTTTGTCTAACTCCCCCCTATTTTGTGGAAATGGTAGGTAGTTTAGACTAGATCTGATGCATCATAAGTGCAATTGACCTTGTCCTGTTGTCTTGAAGATGAGGCTTTGAATTTATCATGATCTTGTAGTGGATTCTTGAAAATGATGTTATCCTTACTAGATGTGTCAGGATTATTAGGGACTTCAATTTTGCTACATTCAATTAGATCTTGGACTATATTCTTAAGTTGAAAATAGTTGTATATCTTCTTTCATACACTGTGTAGTTAGGCTCAAATATATCAAACGTTAGATAATAATAATTCAAACATAACTACTACAAAATAAATGCACATAACCTCTAATGGAGCCAAACCAAGCACACCCAAGGCTTGTTTAATTTTCTCTTTGAGGAGAAACTGGGTGTGATCTCTAAAACATAATAAAAGTTCCCCAAATGAAAGCTTAAAGATGGATGATTGAAACTACAATGCAACAATGGAGATCAAAGAGATTACAAGACTAGTATGAAGAACTAGCTTGAAATAATGATCAAATGGATGAGTATGAAACTAGAATAAAAATGAAATTAGATATAAAATTCAATGCTAACTAACATGGATTCAATATGATTCTAACATGCTATACTATTCAAGTTTCAAACTAAGAAATAAACTAACATGGATATGCTATGAAAAATGCTCTAACATAATAACAATACAAATAGAATGGATGATAATGCAAGGAGTGAGGGATTATATTTATAGAGTTTTTGAGGGATATGAGAGGCTTTCATGATGTGGCACCTATGTGGCATCCACATAGGAGACACATAGGAGACACATGGGCAAAATGATGGCCATGCAAAAGGGATGTTTTTAGACGTCTACATTTTTCCCCTCTTTGATGCAAAACAAAGGTGGCGTCGCATCAAAGAAAGGAAAATAAGATGCCCTAGAGAGAAAAGGAAAGCCCAAGAGCCATGTTGAAGTGATACTGGTGAGAGATCGTGCCCCCTCAAGACAATAACACAAAAAATAAATTTTGTGGAATTTTCTCAAAAAAGGCTGAAGGAGGGAAAAAAGTGAAGAAAAAGAAGGGAGGGAGGAATTTGCATGACCGTCAGGGTGGTGGGAGAAAAAATATGAAAATGGGGTCTGGAATGAAAAATGGTCTCACAAGGAGGGCATAAGTAGGACCAAAGGGCTCTACAAGAGGTCACTTTCAACACACATAGTACAAAACCTAGAGTAGTGAGAGAGACAATGGTCATGGAGCAAGAGAAGAAGCAGTTGGGGAAGCACGTACAAGTCTACCAAAGGATGATAGACGTGGACCCACTAGTGAGTACTTAGGACCTTCCACTTTATATTCATTTATGGTTTTCAATATGCATTTATTAGGGGGTGTACAACTTTTTAGGAAGATTTAATGCAGTTAAGACAGAGATGCTAATCGCTCGATCAATGTCTGTGCAACTGTTGATTGGCCAATGAGTGTCCCCATAAATGATAATCTACAAAGCAAAGATGTCGATCACTAGATCAGTATCTTCATAGATGCTAAAGGGGACTCTAGGTTGGGGAGACTAGATCTTGGATGTACGTCTCTGTGGATCATCGTCTATTTTGATCTACGCCTACACCCAAGAATCAACATCTCCATTGATTGAGAAAAGGGAAACCATTTAGTGTCTCTTAGATACATCCTAGGGGATTTGGGGGTAGATTCAAGGTAGACTGTGGGCGTGATGCCTTAATAAAGATTGTGTTTGGGAAGAATAACTAAGGTTTGAGGCTAACTGATATGGGTTTGAATGGCCGTAGGCACAAGAGTTGTCATTGGGATCAAGGGAGCACTGGATTGCCACTATGATGCTATAAGACTAGTTGAGCATTACTGAGCTTGAGTAGGTGATACTTTGCAGGTTGGACCATCTGCATGATTTTCCTAGGATTTGAGCCCATAATGCGGTAATGAATGCACTAGTAAAGAGGTGGCATAGTGATACCTTGAGCTTCTGTTGGTTTGTGGTGATTGATCAAGAAAATACTATACACTTTTATTCAATTGGTTAACTCATGAAGCATTTTTTGGGTTAACTTGTCAAGCATTTCCCTAGTTTAACTCATCAAGAATTTTTTAGGGTTAGGGTTTTTCATTTAAGAAAAATGGTATTAGGGTTATGGATTGTAAGAGTGAAGAAGTATTATAGTATTTGTAATGATACTGAGCTGCAAGGGATCACTAGTTGTAATCAGTTGAAATTATCAGATAATAATATTGGACTCTCTATTTGGTGGACGTATCCCAAGATTTGGTGAGCCACGTTAAATTCTTTGTGTCTTTTTTCTATGTATTTTATTTCTCTATTTCATTGATCGTATCTAGATTTAATTGTTAAGATATATGTCTTCTATTCCTAACAAGTGGTATCAAAGCTAGTTGTTTTTTAGTTATCCTTTGCAGGAAGGTCTCATGGTTGAGTGGGAGTAATTGTAGACGAGGATAAGTTGAAGGTTGAGAAGTTTTATGAGCAAAATTTTTAGTTATGAAAAATGCAGATGGAGGACTATCTCTATTAGAAGGATTTATGGCGGCCATTGGAAGGAAGAAGCAAGAAATTTGTAACTATATCTCAAGAGGATTGGGATATTTTGGACAAGAAGGCACTTGGCAGTATTCATTTATGCCTGGCACAATCAGTGGAATTTAATATTATAAAATTGAAGACAACTAAAGAGCTGATGGAAACCCTAGCAAAGTTATATGAAAAGCCTTCTACTTCGAATAAGGTATTTCTTATGAATCATTTATTTAATATGAAAATGGTAGAAGGCGATTCAGTTGCTGATCATCTAAATGAGTTTAATATAGTTTTTGATTATGGTAAAAATAGGTTTTGAAGGGACCCCGAAACCCTTTAACAAAAGAGAAAAGAGATAGGCATTAAAACCTAGAGAACAACAAGCTACCCCAAGGAAGGAAGCAGGCTACAAAGGGACAAATCCTAGATTTAACAATAAGCACCAACAAAGAAAAAAAAAAAAAGACGCTGGAAGAAAAATAGAGAAAAAATCCACCAGCACCGAGATCAAGACAAAGTCTTCAGGAAGCTCTCAGATTCCTCCAGCTGAGTCTGCATAGTCTTCACATTGTCTTTCAGCTTCTGAATATCCGGATCCTCAACCTTCTGCTTCTTTGACCTAGTGCAAGTTCCAGGTCCCATCTGCTAGGTAGGGTCAGTAAGGTCAATGGTATCTTTGTTTCCTTCCAGCTAATTACTCAGAGACATCAAATTCTCCATAGTAGACCTCATACCTGTGTTCACTAGACTAAGCAGATGTTTTAGCATTTCCTCATTCCCACTTATTTTCTTCTGGATAGGTATCATGGCTATCTCAAAAACTTTTTTAATTTTTTCTTCAATATCAGAACCGTGATCATGCACAGGGACATTGGCATTATGAGGAAACTCCTTTCTGAGTATAGTCATAGTATCCTTGATCATAGAGCTCTTATTTTCTAGTTTGATACATCTGTTCTTAAGTTCTACCAAATCACTCTGCAACCATTTGTCTAGATTATAGCTGTAGATGGATTTATTTTTAGCAATCTCAAGGGGTGTCATGATAATAGTCCTTCTGATCTGTGAGTCCATCCTTCTGATTTCTCTTTGAAGAGACTGAGTTTTTCTACCATGAAGGATTCTCTCACTATCTTCTTCCTTATTCTCCTTCTCAGAGCTGGGTGAATCGTGAGACTCCAAATTTTCCTCTCCCAGAACCCTAAAAATGTTGTCCCCCGAGTTATCTGCATTACTATCCATAAGATTAGTATCGTATTCTTTGTCTTTGTTGACAACCTTCTCAACCTCAATCTCATTTTTCTCATTTCCTTCTGTGTTAACAATCTCGAGAACAGAGTTAAACTTTTCCCTAGATTCCAGATTATCTTGACTTACCTCAGGGTTTTCCTTAGCATTATTGATATCAAGATCCTTCGAATCCTTCACCACAAGAGTCTGGGTAGTAGGATTATTTTCAACATTAAGATCCATCTGAAAATTCTTGACAACCTCAGTATCTATTTTCTGAGGGATAAGCTTCTCACCATCGGGATCCTGGAGGATAGGACTAACAGGGGAGTCTAGGACATTCTTTTCAGGACCAGAGGCATCACTAAGGTGCTCATCATTCTTTGGCACATCCAGAGGCTTATAAGAAGATGGCTCAGAGGGCAAAGAAGCTTTCTTAGTTTTAGGATTCTTTGGTAGAGACCCAACAGTCTTCCTTTTTTTAATCTGGGCAGGGATAGGGTCGAGAATGTGGTCTCTATCATAATCAGCTATTAAGAGAAAAAGCCCGACATGGAGGATAGGGAAATTCTTCACTCTGTAGTTAGTAATGCTCTAGTTAAGTGAACATAGGAGAAAGTAGGGGAAAGAAATGTGGATCTCATGTCTAAAGTGATTAACTAGGGAAAAATGATAATTGTAGACCCTAGAGAATCTACCCTCGAGAATGAAGTATTCCATTATAAATTTAATAACAGAACCCCAAATTTTATCAATATTATCCATGTCAACATAGTCTTTCTTACCTTTCACCAGAAGAGCCCTCTCCTCATCGGTAACAGGAAATTTCTTATAAGCTCTGGTGCCAACCTTCACCTCTTTTGAATACTTCAGGCCATCCAGCGGGAGACCAGTGATATCAGATAGGACCTCGAGGCTAAGGCTAAAAGATTTGCCCACAATATTTACCATGCCCTTATCCCAGCCATTAGTGAAGGCTTTAGAAACATCTGTGTCAAAACCATGGAGTCTCTGAAGATATCGATGAACATGACCTTTCTTCAAGATTCTCCACACTTCCTTATCCTGCTTCCACTTGTATTCCGCAGGCTCTTCCCTTCTGAGATCACCACCCATGGCCAAAATCTTTGCCTGCTCTTTTTTCACAGGCTGGGAAATGTTATGATTTTGGTTGTTCTTTGGCAGGTGAAAGCTATTAATCTGAATTGCAATCCTCTTCACATACTCGAACTGGCCACAGATAATAATAATAATAGCGGCATGCATTAAAGTTTGTGCTTTCATAATTAGAGTAAAAATCCACATCTTGGATATGTACTTTGCATTATTTTGGCCGTCATTCCAACTCCCC